>CM031239.1:456972015-457337484 GCA_018340775.1 Taxus wallichiana var. yunnanensis | reverse complement strand
CTTGTGTATGTATAATGAAATATTACATGTATGTAAGGTCCATTTGATTAGTAAACCATTGTGATTGAGTATGGACCGAGGAACTAAAGTGCATCATAGGGTGGTGAGTGAAGTGCGTAGAAGATAATGTAGTATCAATGACCATGTAAAGTAGTAGGGCATGCAAAGACGCATTATGTAGTGGGTATGGAATGTGTAATGTGTGAAATGTAATAAGTGTGTAGATAGAAATAGAATGTGTAAGGATGACAGGTAAAACTAGACTCATGTATAATGAAATCTAGTGTAGCATGTAGAATATATAGGATGCATGGATGCAGTGTGGGTGTGTAAGATGTAGTAGTAGGCATAGATAGAAAATGGAATGTGTAGTGGTGATATATAAAGCTAGACTCATAGATAATGTACTCTAGCGTAAATGTAGAATGTAAAGATGGGATGTGAAACTAGGCTCATATGTAATGATGACTAGTGTAGTATATGGATGATGAACACTATGAAGATATGTGATGTATAGGTGTAGGATGGTAGAATGTAAATGTGTAGGTCTATAGTACAGTGTGTGGGGTTTAGTGTAATGGTAATCCCTCAACAATCATGTATGAACTAAAGCACAAGAGTGTGTCATCGGGTAATGAGGGTGTGAAATAAATATGCCTATAGATGAAGGAATGAATGAAGAAGAAGGAAATTACACTAATGTGAGGAAGGGGAAAAGGACATAATGTGATATGCCCTCTAGCGGTAGTTTTTGTAGGGGACTAGGTGAAATTGTCAAGGAGATCATCATCCTCGGGATCAAAGTCAAATGGATCGGAATGGGAAAATTGGTAAGCAATAGTATGAGGTTAATCATGTAAGGAACTAGCGAGGTATAGATGATACATTCCCATTACGTATCATTCGTTAATGAATGGAGGATGTGGAAAGCCATGTGTGTACCATCGAGTGTAGTTATGTGAGTATCAAGGAAGGAAATATTGTAAATGAAAATACAACCAAAAGGAATAGGGAATGAAATATCAGTGTGACTAGGGTCTAAGGTACCTCCGATGTAAGTAAGCCAAGAGAACCCTAATGTGAGTAGAGAAGCATAAGGGGTACATGGGAGATAGACTAAAAGATCAAAGACATGCAAGCCATAAGTAGCGAGTGATAGTGAAAAAACCATAATATAGATGAGAGGCATGAGTAGAAGGCTATAGGTCCTCAAAAGTAAAGCCAAGATGAGCTAGACCAGCAAGAGAATAGATAGTTTCATCACATGCGGGGTTGAACAGAACATGTTCCCAATAAGAGTTATGAATGAAAAGTGTACATGTAAAGATGGTATGAGATAATGGTGAATATGAAGAGGGAAGGATATTGTGTATGGATGAAATAGGTGGCAAATGTGGAATAATATTAGTAGTAAGAGACAGTGTAGAAGGGATAGCAACTAGTAAAAGAATAGCACCCTCAAGTGGTGGAAAATGAGGTTGATCATCCATAGGTTGAGGTTCATATGTAGTATCAATGTGAGGAATATGGATACTAGTATGAGGGTTATGAACGCAATATTGGAATGGATCATGATCACGAGAATATAATATACTCAATATGTTCATACAAGAACTTGATGCAACAATGTACTTGAGAATCAATGACTTGCATAACATGAAGCCGTGGCCTTCCATTTACGAAATTATATGAAATAAGAAAATCAATGACAAAGAATATTGTAAGGAGAGTCTTAGGACATAAAGTAAAAGGAAAGGTAACATGGCCTTGACATGGATGGAAAGTACCATCATAAGCGCATAATGAGATGGAGGAAGGGATAATGTCATGAGTGGTCAAACCTAAAGCTGGTGTTGAGATGAGGAAGTACGGTTTAAGGATGGAAGCTCATAAGGTTTGGGCGCGAGAAGTATAGAAGAACTAGGGCATACCGGGATAGTTTAGAAATAGGACTTAGCCATTTTTACGGTCAAAGCTATTTTTAGAACTAGAGTGTGGAGTATGCTGTGATGGTAAGAAAACTTGCAAACTATGCAAGGCTATTTTGGTATTAGTAGTAGTTCAAGCGCCATGTAGTGTTGTGGACTAATAATAGGATTTGAGCTAGGAGTTAATTGTAGAATATCTATTATTAACACTTATATGCTTTTGTAATCTCATGTAAGGGTGCATTGCTATGATTAGAATATAGCCTATTTTTGGAAGGGGCATGGGAGGTGAAGGGAAAGTCCCCACCCCTATAAATATGTATTGATTTGCCTTTGTTTAGTAAGTCATGATTTATCGTAGTGTTATGCTACAAATTTTTGAGCATGCATGACCATGGAGATGGTGATATGTATGTATTAAGCTTCGAGTTTTACTGTATTTAATAAAATGGATATTATTGGATGTATATTGGTGTTAGATGTAAGCGAACATGGATCTTGCATGGTAAATCTCATTATATTCATTTCTTATGGCCAATATCTAGATCTCATTTATGCACTATGGAATGTTTACTATCTGCTATGTATATGAACATATATATATATACATACATACACACACACACACACACACACACACACACACACACACATATATATATATTCAATCATGCTAACATTCTAGATAAACATTTCTAAAGAGGTACTTGGTACCCTTACGTGCTTGGTGAGCGCTCGGTTGTAACTAAGTGATGTGTCGGTGCGCCTTGGGATTTTATGAGTATATCCTAGGCTACATCATTGGTTCCATTGTTGGGACCTCTTTCTCGATTGATTTTGAGGATGTTGTGTGATGAAGACACATGGTTTGACTCTGGTGAGTATTGAGGAGTGGTTAGAAGATTTGGAAGAAGATTAATGCTCATAGATTCAACACTTGAGCTGATTTTAAGATTCAACACTTGAGCTGATTTTAATGCACACGTGTGGGTTGAACAGAACCTCTATCAGAAGTTTTATGAGATGTTATTTTCTTGCTTCCCTATAGATCTCTATGATTGGTTGGTTGCTTATGCATCTAAGAGGAATTGGATATTTCACACACTTGTTTAGACGTAGGAATAATTCCAGGCCTTGTATGATGCATATCTGATTTGGATGTGCTCTGTGGATATTTGGTTTTGTGGTGTTTTAAACAGCTACACATTGGATTACGTAGTTTCAACTTACTCTTTCCCGATATTTATTGAGATCAAATTATTGAATGATCATAGAGGGTATTACTTGTGCTTTATTCCTTTGGAAATCAAGATCTTGATCATGACTATGGATTTGGAAGAAAAACCTATGGCTAGATAAACCCCACCATGTGCAAGGATAGGAGCAGGTTTAGTAAAGATGGTGGACCTAATGAAAGAGAGACAAAGAGAAGAAAGGTGGCTTGATTTTAATAAATCATGCGAGAGGGATCTGATGAAAAAATGATAGATCATAGAAAGAATGGTGTTGCGGAGGGAGATGGATTGTGAAGGATTTAGAGCTCACGTAGAGGATATGGAGCTAGAGAATCTAGAACTCCCCCATTTGGGAAAGTATGGGAGAGAACCCTCCTCAGATTTGGATAAGGGAATGTCGCATGAAATATTGTGGAATGCGGTGTGCATATAAACATGCCTAGCAACCTATCCTTTGCATTTGGTTTTATAAATTATATGATAGTTAATAGTAAGCAAGCTAGTGTGAGCGATGAGGGATGTAATAGATAGAATCAATATGTAGTCAAGTGTAGGAGTTAATCGGGAGCTTATTCATATATGGTGGTGCAATCATTGTCTATGTTATTTAGAGGACCAATTAGAGGTATCTTTTACGGCATGATATAGACACATAATATGGGCATGTAAAACATTGGAAAAATGTCTAAATAGTGCAACTTTTCGGACTATGGGGGTTCATTTTAGAACAATTGTGGGAACACACAATAGTGCATCCTCTAGCCCATTACCTTCGGAGGGTTGGATCAAGAGGATTAGGTGGCTTGGGTGTAGGTGTATCCGGTGGAGGATGTGCAAATATAGGAGGAAATACAAGTTCGGAGTGCGGTGGGAAAGGGCCGCACCAACCTCGGAAAATTTACATGGAGATGTCTCTTCATCTACCAAAGTATAGAAGCATTGAAGATGCATTTTAGCACATTCATATGTGTGAAATACTATGGTGTGCCAAGGGGATTACAACTCGAGAGGATAAGACAAGTCGGTTTACAACTACGTTATAGGGATGCAAGCACATCGGTATAGAAAATTTGATCCAGATCATACTTGTGTGGTTTATACAATGCTATGAGATGATTTCTTAAAATAATTTAATATCCATGAGTTCAAGTAGAAAAGTATAAGCGCACTCAAACACATTAAGAGGGGCACTAGTGAGAGTGTTCAAGAGTATGATTCTCAGTTCAAAACCCTTTTTTCTAAATTATCTTACGATATCCATGCGAGCCAGCATGCACATTGGTTCATCAGAGGATTGACCACACCCTTTAGAAGATCACTTTCACATAAGACTTATACATATCTGCACGAGGCAATTGAAACAAATTTGCACATTGAGGTAGTAGGAAGTGTAGACATAGGAGTGAGCTCATTCTTGGAATCTTAAATTGCAACAATGACTAAACAATTGGAGAAATGATATGCTAATTTAGAACATAAGACATGCAGTGGAATTTATTGTATAGATTTTAAAGTAGAGGGGATTACTAAGCATAGTTTTCCCAAGTAAATCAATGTTCTCATTATTAATAGAATGTGAGATATGTCATTTGGACCATAGTTGAGGCCAATGCCCATTGTTATAGTGCACGATAACGAAAAATGTGTTTAGTTACTATAAAATTTACAGGTTTTCCACTCACGACACTAAATATTACATGTTGATTGATCAAATTCATGATGCCATTGACATTGGGGTGCATTAGATAGGTTTTGCTAATAGTTCTAAGGAGAATGGTGAGCATCATGATTATGATCACATTAAAGGACGTTCTGATGGTGGCCATGGTAGAGGTCAAGGATACCATGGAGGATTTAGAGACTAAGGTCAAAGGGGTAGAAGGAGTGATTTCCCTTGTGGAACTTGTTATACATGTGGATCCCCTTATCACTACAGTGTGAGTGTCCATAAAACATTATTTGTTATTTCTGCAGAAAGAACCATAATTATGAAGAGTTCCTGGACTTGTATGAACATATGAGTAAGAATTATAAACATGAAAATAAGGGTGTAGGGATGGTTCAAGTGCAACACGAAGTAGAGGACAAGTGGATTCGAAGTTAGGTTCAGATCTTGAGTTGGTGCCTATGAATATTACTACACGTGCTAAAGTTGTGTGCACTAGAGAGATTCTTCAACAAAAGCCTATGATTACTAAGGAGGAGGAATTACATGCAAAGTATCCAGAACCTATGCATCAGAAGGATGTCTATCAAGAAACCATGGAGGTCATTAGGAATTTGTAGGGTGAGATACAATGTTTGGAGAAACATTCATGAAAGTTGGAAAAAAGAAATAAGATGAGCTCCATCAAGAAGATTTTGATGATCTCAAGGAGCTTTGCAAGATGTTTCACCAGGAGAACAACATTCCATTGTTGGGAAGCTGGTTGAAGGGAAACACTTTGTGCATTGGGACCGAGAATGAGAAAAAAAATTTAAATGTTAATTTTGCTTTGGATAGTTTGGATTATGATAAGGATATTACTCTAAATTCCATTGTTGATGGATGGCTTTTGAGTAACACTTTTTGCGACACAAGTGTGGAAGTGAATGTGCTCACCTTTGATTCTGGATTCAAATGGGTAATCCACCATTGAAGCCATCTTCTAATGTATTTGTTATGGCAAACTGGACTAAGGCCATTCCAATTGAAAATCTAAAAGATGCATCAATTACCATTATGGGGGCCAAGTTTACTGGGGAATTTGATGTTTTAGCACTCACTGAAGAAGAAAACATTTCAGCATTACTTGGGTGCCCTTGGTGTTATACAAACAACATTGATTTGTTCTTTAACAAGGGGTATATAAGTTTTAAAAAACAAGGAAGAACATCTTATTATCCATTTGATAGATGTAAAATCTACACCTTATTTAGAGCCCCTAAGTGAATAAGAATTGAAAAGAATTTATGTGCAAACCATTCGAGATCTATAAGTTCTTGAGCCATCAAAGGAAGGATGTATCCAATAGAATGATTCACAATCCATGAGTGATACTACAAGTGTTGCATATGACAACTAGCCACATGGCTCTTATGAAAATGATTAGGTGTGAAGTGAAGAGTACATATACGTGCATAAGTAGACGAGTGTGGTATCGGGCATGCAGGAAGTAATAAGGTACCATGGTACACTAGTGACAAAAATATGGAAGTATTCCTACTTGCTTATTGAGGTTCGGTGGGAATATCAGGTAGCAAGAAGGAATATGCTTCTATATAATTTATGCGAGGACTAAAACATGCCGGTAGATGGTAAACATGGATAATATTTTGGAGTGGCGAGAGGTAAGGATCGCCTTAACAGCTAGGCTCCATACGAGAAATGCACCTAATCAGATCTATGAATTCCATGGTAATGATCTGTTCAATATCATGTTCGGTAGTGTGAAATACTTTAGACAGAAGGACATGAAGATTGACCACCTTCACTATGGGTACAAAATCTTTATTTCACCTTACAAGGTTGTGTGTACGCATGGTATATTATGTAGAGTTAAATAGAGAGACTAGAAATTTTCAAGAACATCTTGAAGGTATGATTTAGACCTTTGTCTATTTTTATTCTAAACCTTTGGTTAATGAGGCGTTGCACGTCATGAAGTGCTTGATTATGAGAGATAGTGAAAAGGATGAGAAGCTCCTTCAAGAGTTGTTCAGTGAGTCAAACTTGGGGGCACACTTTGAAGAGGAAGAAACAAATTCTGAACAGCTTGGCCAAACCTACATATAAAAATTCAAGTACTTTTGGGTCCCGAATGGCACGTACATAAATTATGTTCAATTCTTCCTCACTCAAAGGTTCAACATAAGGCGTAGATTTCCTATCTGTCAAAGGTATAATCACTCTTTATTCCTTGTTCTCAAAACTTATATACCCTTGGTTGAACCATAGATCAACATTATTTGCATAACACTAAGGGCACCCAAGTAGAGCGGGGAAGTTTTCCACTTTTACAAGCGTGAAGACTTCAAAGTCCCAGTGAACTTTTCCCCTTGTATAGTAATGGAGGCATCTTTTAAAACTCCAATGGAAGTGGCCTTGGTTCAATTAGCCATGAATAGTACATTAGAGGATGATTTTAATGGAGGTCTTCCCATATGTACCCATGCGCATCTAAAGTAAGCACATTCACTTCTATGCCTGTCTTAAGAAATATATTCGCAAGAACCATACATCTACAACAACATTGAGAGTGATCTCCTTTTCATACTCCAAACTATGAGGGGGAAGATTAGCATGTAGGATCTACTATCCATTTTCAATACATGCGTGGAGTGTTTCCCTTTAGCCAATTCCATAGTAATGGAATGATATTCTCTTGGTGCAACATTTTACATACCTCTTCAAGTCATCAATATCCGATTGGATTGTCTCTGTTGCCTTATTTTGTTCCAAATTTCATGATTCCTTTAAACATTGTATTTCACCTTGAATATCTATGAGTACCTCCATGGTTTCCTGATAAACCTCCTTCTGATGTATAGGATCTGGGTACCTTGCATGTAAAACTTCCTCCTTAGTGATGGTAGGCTTCTACTGTAATGCATCTACGGCACCGCAGCGGCTTCAGCGTAGCAGTAGTAATCTTCATAGGTAATACCTCAGGTTCCGGTTCCAACTTTGACATCTACTAATTTTCCATAGCACATTGTATTCTAACCATCCTTGTACCCTTGTCCTCCTATTTAAGTTTCTTGCTAAGATTCTTATACAACTCCGAGCATTCCTCATAGCTATGATTCTTCCCACACAATGAACAAGTAATATTCGAGAAATTTTCACCTATAGTGTTTAAGAGATCTACATGTAAAATATGTTCCATGAGGAAACTCGCCTCATCCACCCCCACGGTCTCAGCCCCAGAATCCACCACGGTATCCTCGACCTCTTCCACGACCTCCTTCAAAGCACCCTTTGTTTTGATCATAGTGCGCTTGAGTATGATCATGATCATGGTCCTCACCATTACTTTTAGAGTTATAAGATACTCCCATTTGTCATACACCAATATCTATAGCATCATGAATTTGATCAATAAACCTGAGTCATCTATATCATGAGTCATGGACCCGAAAATCTTACAGTAAAAAGATACATTCTTTCTTATCGCGCATTGTATGTGATGGGAAGTAGCTCACATCGTGGTCCAGTGACATATCTCACGGTGATCTAGCAATAATGAGTGCACTAGCCTATGGGGACAACTATCCTTAGTGTTCCCTTCCACTTCACAATCTGTACACCAAATCCAAGAGCATGTCTCATGTCTTTGAATTTGCCGATAGTTTCTCTAATTGCCTTACAATAGTTGTAATATGTGCTTCCAAGAAAGGGTTTACCCTAGTGTCTATACTCTCAACCGCCTCAATGCATAAAGATGCTGAAGTGCTTCAAGTGCTTCGCATGGGTCCGTATATGTCTTATGTGACAACACCCTCCTAAAATTTGTGATCAAGGCCCCAACGAACCACTATGCATCTTTGGATTACATATATATCATAGGAAAGTTTAAACAAAAGTGTCTTAAAACAGGCATTATATTCCGAGCACTCTCAAGAGTGTCATTCTTAATATCCTTGAGCATGCTTATACTCTTCTACTCAAACTTAGGGATATGAATTTTTTTTAGGAAAGCATCCTTTAATGTTGCATAATCTACACAAGTCTGATTAGGGTTAAACTTCATGTACCAATTATGTGCACATCCTGTGATGTAAGTTCAATTTGAATTTACTTGCGCTGAGAATTCGTAACTCCTTTTGCACACCAAATTGTCTCACACATGTGCACGTGTTAAAAATTATATTATATGCCCCTATGATCTAGAAGATGAGAGAGATTTCCATGTAAATATGCTAGGGTTGGTGTAGACCCTACCCCACGATCCAGAACCTTACGTGTTACCTCTTCCTCTAGAACCACCGGATCTACCATAACTACAGCCACCTATGCCACCCGATCCCACCTATAGCTGGAAGTGGACCGGTGGACATACTACTATGTGTCCAAACAGTGGTACTAAATTGAACTCCTACATTCTGTGAAGTGGTACTACTCCTAGAAGTGAGTCCAAAATTCCGCATGCTTGAGTGTTGTGTTGATGTAGCACTTTGAAAAGGTATCTCCAAACAATAAAGAAGATGTTTTCCTTGTCATAGATGTACTAGCTATGTAACTTACTCTTGCTCTTCTACTACCCAAAATAGTTTCTTGACTACTTGAAGTACTAGATACTAGAAAACTAAGCCCAAGGACTATGTTTCTAGGTAGATTCAAATGCGTGTCTATGGCCCATGTCATCTCTAATGACATTCTCCCACATGAGGCTAAGGAGGGTTCTCTATCATGCTTTCCCAAGTGGGAGAGTTCCAGATGCTCTGGCTTCACGCCTCCTGCATGAGCTTTAAATCCTTCATGATCCATCTCTCTCCTCAATGCCATATACTCTAAAATATCACGTTACTTCTCTGTCTCCCTCTCGCACTCCTCATTATAATTAAGCCACATTTCTTCTCTCTGCCTCTCTTTCGCTAGGTCTTCCATCTTTTACCAAACATGTTCATGCCCCGTGCATGGTGGGGTTTATCTAGCCATCAGTTTTTCTTCCAAGTTCAAGGTTACCATCAATATTTTGATCACTAGTGGAATTCCTTGCAAATAAGTTCCCCTTGGATAACGTAAAAACTAGAACTCAGCTACCTCTGGGAAAGAATAAGTGGAAATTGAGTACTCTAAAATATAGCTATTCAAAACACCATGGAACCAAGTATCCATAGTGCGCGTCCAAATCAAATCAGCATCATAAAGGGCCTGAAATTATTCCTACATCTAGACAAGTGTGTGATACCTCCAATTCCTTTTAGACACATAAGCAAACAATCACTAAACAGCTCTACCGGAAATATAGCAAATAATCTCTCATACAAACAGATCATAAAAATTCTACTCCACCCACGCACGTGCATCAAACTCATATCCAATGTTGAACCTTTGAGCGTACTCTTCTTCCAGATCCTTTATCCACTCCTCAACACTTGCTAAGGTCAACTGGTACATCTTCATCGTGAAACATCCTGAAAATAGCTCAAAAGAGGTCTCGATAATGGAACCAATGATGCAGCCTAGAATTTACTATATAAAACCTAGGCATGCTAGCACATCACCCAACCTAAGCTAAGCACTCACCTAAAGTGCGTAAAGGTAAAAGGCCCTCTTTGGAGTTGTTTTGTCTTGGATGTTAGTGTGATGAAGATACAACATATTCGAGAACCATAAATAAGCATACACATTCCATAGAGCATAAAAAATCTAGATCTTAGAGACTCGTGAATGAAATAATAAATATGCTAAGGTTAACCATACAAGAACTAGTTACAATCATGTTTAACAACATTATCCAGCCAATATACTCCATTCTATTAAACACCGTAAAATATAAAAACTTCTTACATTACAAAGCATCACCATAAGTCATGCGCGCATAAGATCTAGCGAGCATAACTCTATAATAATTCACTCCTAATATCTCTTTATCTATCTCCTACATGGTTCAATACATATTTATAGGGGTGGGAATTTCCCTTCACCGCTTACACACTTCCCAAAATAGGTCACACACTAATAATAGCCATGTGCCTTTACAATAACATGCACACATGTAAGTGCGCTAACAATATAAATCATATAATTAACTGATAGAAGAAATCCTATTAATAGTCTAAACCATGCTTAGTGCTTATCACTAGCTCGTTCCCAAAATAACCCACATCCATAAAAATGGCTAAGTCTTGAATCAACTTGTCCTAGCGCATGTTTCCTTTCCTATTCTTCCGCGCCTTCAAGTGTGCTTTGTTCCCACACGTAAATATTATGTGTTTCTTCTTCTTATCACAATATTATATCTGCTTAATAGCTAGTGTCACAGATAATCATAACATGCCCAACATACATGACCAATCAATCAAAAATCCAATCATACAACCTAGTGAAGACACTACGCCATGCAAAGTTAAATGTAAGTTTACACCCCTTGGCGAAAGTCTCTCTAGTGTCTTTCATCAACTCAAAGTGGTTGGGATGATAAAATATCCCCTTACAAGACCTTGGATTGAAGGAGAACCTAAGCCATATTGGTACAAACCTCATGCATATTGTGATTTTCATTGCATTGATGGCCACTCAACTGATAAATGTGTATGTTTTAAGAACTATGTCCAAGACTTAATCAATGATGAAGATATCTTTGTAGAGCTTGACAACGAAGCTCTCATAACCAATGACACGTCAATTTCCACTTCTACTGAAGAGTTTATTGTTGTCCCCACTTCTGTACATACTAACATTCAATGAGATCATGATGAAAGTCAATTATCTCTCCTTTCCAACCAATCTATTTCTTATAGATTTTCTTCCTTTAGTCCAAAAAAACATTGAACTTGTTTTAGACAACAATCTTCAAACACCTGACGAGAGCTTGAATTTTCTCCAAGACTCTCCAATAAACCTTGAAAGTGAATGTATATCATAAACACTAGCAGAAGGATTGGTGGTTGGGATGAAATTAATTGGTTGGATCCTAGATTTGAGTGGAGGACAAGTTGCATTGAGTCTCAAAGGAGACTGCTTAGGTTGACTTGGTAAGGTAGTAGATGACTTAGTAGAAGAGGTTTGTGAACTAATTTTGAGATGTGGTTAACTTTTTTGACTTGGTGATACCATAGGTGATTACTTAGGTGGTGTTTGTCTATCCGAAGAAGGTGCACAAGAAATGGTGGCATGATGCTCATTAAGTGGAGAAGAAGCAAAATCAGAAATAGGAGAATCATGGGATAGAACTATAGTATTTTTCTGACTAGGAGAAGAAGCATTATGCACATGTGAGTGATTGTCAACATTAAGCATGTAATGAATAAGAGAAGCATCTAGAACTTCCTTAGAAATCTCACTAGTTTTCCCATAGCATGGCGAGGCGAGGTGAACTACTTGTGAGAGGTTGTTGCTTAGGAGTGGCTTGAGTAACGCTAGCATGATGCTCATTAGATGTAGGTGAGTCAAATTTAGGAGCCCAATGGGATTGAGCATTTGTATTATGATGTTGTGGAGAAAACAAAATAAGGCCTCGACGCTTAATAATTTTGATAAGGTGATGAAAAGTATGGAAATCATTGTCATTATGTCCATTGATTCAATGATAATCATAGTATGGATAACCTTGATGTTTCACTAACTGATAGGGAGAGTAGTAATGAGTGGGTAGCGAGGGTAATCAGCGATGACTAAGGAGTTGAATACGAATTTTGTGTGGCATAGTATTATGCTCAAATATGAGAGGCTTAGGTAATGGCATGTCTTGAGGTTCATCTAGATGACATGTAGTGGAAATTGATTGCATATAAGATGTAAAATGAGCATAAACATGGGATTGAGAAGGATCCTTAAGCTATTGAATTTTATATCTAAGGGATGTGATGGTTGATTTCATAGCATTAAATTCGTCTTGAAATAAATCATGTAGAGATTAAATTTATTCTAATAGGGGCTAAGTAGCTGGAGAATCACTAGGGTCAGAGTCGTTAGATAAATGATCGAATATAGAATTGATTTGGTGTGGTGGCGTATTTCCATCCAGATACATGCAGTCTAGCTATTTTTGCAAAATAGCCTGGAAATGAGGATATCTCTTAAGTAAAGTAGATAAAGAGACTTGAGCAACTTGGGGAGCCATGATGGAAAAGATAAGAAAAGCCCTAGAACAAAGGTGTATTCGAAGGTTGGGTTCACCAAAATGATTAACTAAAATTAGGATAAACTAAATGTATGCTAATATAGTTAATCTAATATAGGAGGACATAAAACATTGTAAATGACTATGCTAAAGTAATATAAAATGACTAAATAATTAAAACTAATAGAAATAAAACCCTAATATGTAAGAATAAAGTGAGGAAAGAAATCAGTTGATTGTAGATTACTATCACAGGGTGTCATAGGTATGACATGAAATTCGATATAGAGGAATGGCTACATAGATGTCACGAAAAGGGTGGATCTAAAGGATTTGAGTAGACTAGAGCACCTAGGAAGGTATTGGGGTGCCTCGGGGTGCTTTGGTATGCAAAAATATGTGCCACTGGTCTCGAAAAATATCGAGAATCCGATTCTTTTAGGTTCGAGAAGATGACATATGACCTTCGTTTTCTATCACACTAGATTTTCTAAGCTGCACCAAATGTACTAAATAATGTAATGAAGACCTGCAAGAGACAAAAGGAGTATCAAACCCTAAAAATAGAAAAATACAAATGAATCAATTGGGACCGCCCTCAATTGCTACAATAGTGGGCTTAATACTCGAGCATTTCACTACATTTCAGACCCAAATGTAGTTCTATCATGTGTGTACATGTTGTGCCTTGGGTGCTCTTGTGTCAGTAACACTTCGTACAATAGCGAGCATAACTAAATTTAGAAAATGAAATAACATGTGTGCATGAAATATAGTAGAATCCCTCCCCTATGAAGTGTATGTTGATGCAGATCTCTTATCCTTGATACATAGAACTATGTGGATGCAACTCTAGATGGATTGATAATATTAGATGACATTAGACCCCTCATTATGGTCTCATAACTTATATATTTATAGGGTTCTCTTGATCTAACTTTGTAATTAACCTCGAAATGGCCAACTAGGAAAAATATAAAGATAAAAAATGGTCAACTAATGGCCAAAAAGTAGCGGGAATATTTGAAAAGGATCGGGGTGCCACAAGTGGGACCGGGACACCTCGGGGCCCCCATTACTAGTCTAGTTTCCCTAGTTTACGCTAAAGTGATGGGAAAGTGCCGAAACATATTGGGCATGTACGTAAAAGTTTGCTAGTATGACAAAATAAAAATAAAATAAGATGGCCAAAAGATGGCCAAAATTAGTAGTAAGAGGTCGGGCTAAATAATGTCTAATGTGCATGATTTTGTGACTACAAGTGTCATTAAAGATTTTTAGGATTTTATTATCTTTGACTTGCTTAGAAGTAGATGGCTCGGGGAGCTTGAGTGCATTGTTTTCAATGAGATCTTGAATAATATGCTTGAGGTTGAAACACTTATGACCAAGGGGGTGAGAGGGGTCAATTTTTAGCGGCGGTGGAAGAGTAATAAGAATGCTTTCAATGAGTTTTGGAAATAGAAATTGAGGTGCATAGTGTAATTTGGTAAAACTATGCTTTTGGGGTTAAAATTGAAGCTTTTCGGGTGTAGAAACAATATTAACGAGTGGTCTTTGCTTCACTTGGGCTTAGGAGATGGTTTGAAAGTAGATTTAGCTTGAGACTAATTAGAAGATGATGATGAAGTATTGTCATAATATTTCATTTTCCCATAGATAAGAGTTTTCCTTTGTACATTTTGATAGTATGGTATAATTGATCGAAGGATGGAGAGGTATCAAAGATAACACTCTCTTGTATTGGAGGTAAGAAAATTTGAAAAAAAGATCTTGCGATTCAATATCAACGAGTACATTAGTCATCTTAACAAGGTTGTTCTTATATTTCACAAAACATAGTCTGCTAAACACTCATTATATCCATGTTTGATTTGAGCAAGTTGTGCATAATAAATCTTGGTGTTGATATTGATAATACAATTTGTAAGGAAATCATCAGATAATTATGTGAAAGAAGTTACCAAATGAACAGGTAGATCATAAAACCAATTCATTGTGTAATATTATAAACTTCTCGGAAATACCTTAGCTAGCAATGTATGTATGCTCATACGCATAGTCAAGGCATACCACATGAAAATATTGAAGAAGCTCTTGAGGGTCACCATGGCCATTAAATTTGGGCATCTTAGGGGTGATGAAATTAGGAGGTAGTTTGTAAACTATGGATATGAAGGGTGTAAAAGGGGTGTGAAGTAGTAATGAGGAACTAAGAGATGATGAGGAACATGAAGTAGCTTGCTATAATTGACATATTTGAACTTGTAGGTCTTAGTATAATGAAGCTAGGTCTTGATTTCCAAAGTAGGAGACTTGTCATGTGTGATAAATAAGAGGTGGAGTGAAATGGTTGGTAGGATTAGGAATAAAAATGGGAAAAATAAAGGTAATTCGAAGGGTATATCTAGGATGTTGTATTGTAATAGGAATGGAATCAGTATTAGAGGCGAAGGGTTGATCTCAATTAGGTTAGTGGCTTCCTCACGAGTAGAAAATAAAAGAAGATATAAATATTGAGGATGTCTAGAAATATGATCTTGGAGATCATGAAGGTCTTCATTGGTAAAGGGTTCATAGGTTTCACACATGGGAGAAAAAATTGAAAGGGTTCCTAGAAGCAAGGTTAGGTTCAAGTGAGTGGGCTCACCCTGATGATTTAATTTAATTCGAATTAAATCTAATTTCAGAGTAACTATTGTAATAAATAATGTATGAATTCTAAAATATAGTAATGACACAAGAAAACAAGCATATAATGCGCAAACCCTAAACGGGGAGAAGGAGATATTAAGACTTAGTTGATATCTACACAATCTAGAAGTGATCTGGGCAGGGTAAAGTTATAAATAGACTACAAATAATGTTGTAAATTATCATTGTAAATTATGGAGCTTAGGAACAAAGTTGGATAGGGGTGCCAAAGTATATGGAATAGGTACGGATGATGGTCACTAGATTTGGGCACAAGTGGCCATGTAAGATCTCATGATCTCCTTTATTCTATGTCATAAGGGTTTCATTGTTGATTCTTGTTGATTTCCCAATATTCTCTCTTTGATCATCGAAGATACATGTAATTTGTAAGAAAGAAGTTCACCTGCACATACCCACAAACCACATCAAACCTAAAAAGGAAAATGCAAAATGGAGAGTTGGAGTGACCCCGAAGGTCACCCGAAGAGTGAAATTACGATGAGAATTACACTACATCTCGAATCCATGTATTTCTAGTGTGTGTGCATAGAAATGATCCCCAGGATGCCCTTATGCAAGTTACACTAGATCGGGATATATCTAGGATGTAGAAATGTATAACGTATGTGGATGGAATTGAATAGACTTTCCCTTCCTATACAAAGTGTATGCAAAGCGTGTATCCTTTTTCCCTTGAATAGATGCTAGATGGACGCCTTTGATGTGTTTTAGTGCATTTGGAATTCAAGCTTAGATGATAATACTATTTTTAGTGATTGGTCCTTTATTATGAAAACATAACCATGTATTTATATGATTCCCTTGTTTGAATTTTGTAATTGATAGCTGAAAGGCCGACCCACAAGTTAAAAATATTCCCAAAAGATAAAGGCACCCAAAAAGAGTAAGGTAAGAAATGGTCGGGGGTGCCTGGAGGGACATGAGTGCTTATGCATTGTTGTCCTAGCTAGGCGCTAATGTCTGAAGCCATAAAAAAATAAATAAGTTAATTATTAATTGGGTTGTAGGTTATGTAAGACAAAATAGAAATAAAAAGATAAAAAAGAGGTCAAATATAGTTTCTAACCACTAGTTTTCTTACTTAGGTATCATATAAATTTTAGCATGCTTTTAAGACCTGGAAATGTACCCAAGTGTGTGATTTTGTGTCTACAAATCTAGTGAAGTAATTTTTGTTGCAATCATACATGGGAAAGTTCCATTTATAAAAATAATAAGTATATGGTATCTTCACTTACTTAAAATATCAACTTTCCTAAAAAAATTAAGTCCTCTCAAAACAACGCACTCAGAAAATAGTGAAAATGATAAACTAGCCAATCTTTCCCAAAAAAAGAAAAAAGATGAAAAAATCAAAAAACAAAGGTAATTTGCAAAAAAGAAACTTTCTAAACATAGTTTGACATCACCAAGGAGGATAATTGAATGTTCAGAAGGTTTAAAGGGTCAAATTGAGCAAAATAGGTGAAATATCCCAAAATAGAAGGTCCTGGTTCCACTTGCTAAAAATAAAAAGTCTCCAGTTTAGGTGTAAAAGATGCGGTTAGATCCATTTTAATTCATATCAATACTTATTGACATCTTCAAAGGTTTTTATGATGGTTTCATAGCTCAAAAAATGAAATTCATCCTTTATAGAGGTCTTGAGGCATAATTTTGATCACAATTGCAAAATAAAACATCATAGGCGTAACATGACACTACAACAAACAAGCCCTTTTTACCACAATTATTCCACAATATTGCTACAATTTAAAAGAACTGTAGAATAATTGTAGCATCTCTATGAAAATTTTGGTTGGTCATTTATAAGTATTGTGGATATTCTACAATTTACATATAGTGATAATAATTCGTAGAAAAGTCACATATCTAACCATTCTTCATAGAAATTCCACAATTTTAAGAAAATAGAACTAAAATTTTTCGTAAAATTATATAATTAAAAAAATTCGATATTAAATAATTTTTAAATACCATGATATATATATATATATATATATATAAACAAAATTTTATAGAAAATTA
Organism: Taxus wallichiana var. yunnanensis; assembly: GCA_018340775.1. Lineage (NCBI taxonomy): Eukaryota > Viridiplantae > Streptophyta > Pinopsida > Cupressales > Taxaceae > Taxus > Taxus wallichiana. The sequence goes on along the minus strand of CM031239.1, from coordinate 457,319,805 downwards.
ATTAAAATATTATGGAAATGTAACTATATTAAAATATGTTTATTCTATTGTATGTTAAGAAGAATAATAGATTTTTATTATTATAAATATTTTATATTATTTTTGTAATAATAAATTATTTATTAAATATAACTCATTGTTTTATAAATAATAATTTAATAATTAAAATTCTTGTTTTTATCGTTTTTATTAATATAAATAATTTTCTTTAAAGAATTATTAATTGATTTATAACTAATAATTTAGAATTTATGTGGCACCTCTATCATAATTGAAATTTTCCATTATTATATATTGTGGATGTCCTACAATTTTATGTAAGTGTTAATAATTTGTATGTAATTCAGATATACAATACTTGCTCATTGAAAATCTACAATCTTATTCAATTTTTCCTTTATTAAATATTATGGATGTTCCACAATTTTACGTAAGTGTTGATAATTTGTAGCTATTTCACATCCACAACACTTTTTCAATAAACATCCACAATCTTATCTAAACTTTTTTAAATATTAAAATATGGTTCATATTTACACTCAAAAAATATTTTCCAAATATACCATGTTAGTAGGTTCCATATGACCATTTAATTTCAAGTGAGAAATAGCTATAGAACATCTCCATCTTTAGCGTCCTTTACATTTGAAGCATTCACAATATATACTTTGCTCATACCAATCACTAGTGTAGGGTTGAGGACCACCACTAGAATCACTATCACTCGAACTTGTAGGCATTTTAAAATCTACAAAAGTTCAAATAAATATATATTAATGATAAAAAGTAAAAATGATAACTCTTAGTGTTTAATGCAATTTCTAGATTATAAATGCATAATTTTAGAAATATATAAATAAAATGTGTATATAACATCAATAAAATATAATTCTATAGAATCAATGCAAAATTTAATGTTTTAATTCTTTGTCAATAAAAAGCGAACATGCAAGTGAAATTTAATTTTCTTACAAATTTATGAAAATATTAAAAAAATTCGACATAAAATATGTATGTAAAATGTAGAAAAATACTTTACTTGACTTAAATTTGTGGTTTTTAAAAATATTTATAATTAAATTATTTAAAATAGCCTAGAGTAATAATCATTATTCTAAAATAAAAATATAGTTAACACAAATAATACTTAACTACTATCATTATTTATTATTAATAACTATCATTACAAAAATCCATAACTAATAAAATATTATATATTTTTATCTACCATTAATATAAATATTTAATTATTTATTATTTAGATTATTGAACATAATTTTCTAAACATTAATATTAGTTGTTTGATTCATGATCACCATAACTAGCATTAATAAAAGTTATTTGTTTCATTAATGATAACTAGTATAATTAGTATTATTATCTTTTCTTCTACTCGAGTCTATCCATAATTTGTGGTAAACAATTTTAGGAGTCTTTCCAAGTGTCCATTTTCCACAAAATTTTCCATGATTTATGGTTTAAACCTAAACAAAAAAGCATTTCAACTACATTTGAAAGTTGAATTCAAAAAAGTTGCAGAACTTAAAATCTTCAGTGGATCACGAAATTAGAAGGTTTCTGGACTCACTTTCACACCAACTTGCAAGGAATATATTGAGTTTAAGGCAAGGAATATTAATGTTTTTTACTTCTCTTATTTTTTATGTATTATGTACAGTTTTTAGCAATGTCCCATAATCACATTTCTATAATCTGGATCTCATCAATCATGTACTTACAAAAGTATTTTGTTGTAAGCATTTTTAATTAGAAAATCCATTGATTGATGCCGTAGATTTTCAATGGATTCTTTTTGTAATGCCCACTTCCCTACGACACTTAGTTGATTATCATTTTGAGTTATGCGAGACTTTGGATATGGACATGACTTATACTTATGTTGATTAGCATAATGTTTGGTGACTAGATGCATTTGGATTATGATTGGATTTTGTTTTCAGTATGATCTACACTGACTCATGGACAGACTATTGGATACCGATATTATTTTTATATGGATATATTGCATGTGTTCTAACATTGGATTTCTTCGCCATGATGAGTAGAATGTAGTTGTTAAATTTACATTACTATAATTTTGGATAATGATGAAATGCATAATTAAGTTGTGATTTAGACCTAGAAATAATGATTGCTTGAATTACGTATAGATGTTAATAAATTTCATGCATATGGTTATTTTGGATATTTTGACATGGCCGCAAGGCCGAAGGAGGTATTTGGTATTTTGCAGGAACCACAACATGATCACAACCTAAAGGGGGATTGGGAACCAAACACAACAAAATGTCGGGTGGTTACAACATTTGGTCGTCAAGGCAACTAGTGAATTGTATAGTGTTACCTTTGTTCTTTTATGTGTTAAGAAAAATTTCCATGAGGGGGAAATTTTCCTATGTGACCAAGGGGGTAAGAATTTTAATTACTTGTTTTAACTTGCTTTAGTAGGTGATTTCTTTTGTGATGTCTTTTTTTTAAATTACATTTGTTAAGTATGTTTAGATTAATTTAACACCTTGTTTTAATTTTTAAGTTTTGGAGGGAATTCTAGTGGGTGTAATTAATTTTGGTGGTTGGCTCCTTGAGCCTTGTGCTTTCCTCTTGTTTTGAATGCTTGTTTTGAGTGTTGACCACTCCATGTTCTTTGAATCTCGAATTTGAGATTGAGGGCAATTTTGGGGGACTTGTGGGACAAGTTAAACTTGTCCCACACTTCCCAAAACCCCTTACCAACCATATCTATGGGTTGAGAATCCAAAAGGGGATTATTTATTGTTTTGGGAAGGGAAATATGACTTTGGAGTGCATTTTTCTTCCTTTTGCATTTATTTGTGCCTTAAGACACATGGGAAGGGATGGATGTGGAAAAGAGATGTCATTCAACCCAACCACCCATTTATGGTGTTTTGGGATTTGAGTTGACTAAAGGGAGGTGGTATTGAGGATGTGTGAGGTGGCATCCAACAAGGAGCCACATCACCCTCACTCTTCCTTTTGTCTATTTATGGAAACTTCCTCTCTTGTTGAGGGAGTTGGAGGTTTTTGTTGAGTAGTTCTTTTCTTTTATTTTCTTTTGGGAGAGGAAAGAATTGGGAGAAAGAAAAAGAAGGAGCTTGGACTTGCATGCTTGGATTGTTTGGAGGAGCTTGACAAAGCTTCTTGGTTTAGGCTTCTCCAATGGAGAGGTAGGAGACCTTCTCCCCTTTTTGCTTTCTTATTGTTATTGTTTCTATGCTAAAATTGTGAATAATGTATGTTACTTTTGTGTATTGTGAAAATGGATTGAGTGCTAATGTGTAGTGTAGGAGAGGTCTATGGGAAAACTCATGAGGGAGGCATAAGAGTAGAATATGATATTGTGGAGGGAGTTTGAGAGGGATGCCCATCTTGGGTAAGAATGTTCACATTCTTACCTTGTTCTTGAGGAGCCATAAGAGGAGGGAGGCATAAGAGTATGGGAGGAAAAGGGGTACTTGAGGGAGGCATAAGAGTCATAGGGGCTTGAGTTTTATTGTGGAGGGTTTTGGATGGGCATCTCATCTCAATTGGGAGGCACAAGGAAAACTTTCCAATAGTTCCTTCTCTTGTTGGCTTGGATGAAAGCCTTGTTGTGAAATGTTTGGTGTTATTTGTGTGTCCCGTTGCTTTTTCTATTTTAGTTTTGAATGTTGTGAAGAAATTGTATTGTGGAAGCAAGTATTGTTGCCTTGAGTTGGAGACCACCCGTCATTGTGTTGTGTTTGGGGCTTGGGGTCAATGGAGGAGATTGCTTCTCTTCTCCATTGAGTTTTGGTTGGGAGGAGAGTGTTGCCTCTCCCCCTATCTTGGTTGTGGTTTGAGCTACTTGGAACTTGGAGCATGGATGAAGAAAACCTTGGAGCACAAGAACCTTGTTGTTGACAATGTAAAAATATCATGTATTTACCCACCTTGGGTGGAGGAAAAATGTAATATTGCTTTACTTTCTTTAGCTTACATTATTGCAAATTTATTTCCACATGAAATAGAAAGTGTTGTAACAAATGTTGAATGAAAGTTGTCTTTTTTTTTGAATTCCAATAATAAGTATGTAATATAGATGGAATCAAAAGTTGAAAGGATGACAATCTATCTATTCTCCTTTTTACTTGACTTGGAACCTCTCATGAGTATGTTAATCTTGTTTACATGTTAGTAGTTCTTGCTTTAAACCTTATTGAAAGTAAATTTGGAACCCTCTTGAAGGGTATTGGGAAATTTTACAAAAACACATATTAAATTTTTCCTTAATTACTTGAAGGATATATAATGAAAAAATGGGAATATTGGTGCAATCTTTATCCTTGTAAAATAGATAACAGTAGTTTATAAATAATTGGTTGCGTCCACCTTCTCTTTATTCTTGGCACCAATGCACATTGCCTACAATAATACTGTATTTTATGAAGTCAATAGCATAATCTAGATCTCCAACTACTTGGAAAATTAAAAAAATTTAGAAACTGGAAATAGAACCTGGTCCTTTCTTTATCACCATAGGTCTGTCACAGTGCGCCTTGTTATGGTGCAAGCCTATGTTTACAAATTGCTTCACTTAGCATCAAAAAAATTATGTCTGCAAACCTGATACATTGCATTTTTTTTTACCGTGAAAAACTATGTTTACAGATTGCTTCACAAATATCAAGCTGCATGGCAGGCCTCGCATCTGCCCAAACAAATGTAAAGTTAGTCTCAAAATCAAGACCAGTCAATCACCCTTAAATCATGTCCAAGAGAATAACTCGCTAATATAAAAAAATAAAATGATGATACGTTTCATTAAAGAGATATGCCTGATAGACAACTTGATACACAAAGCACTGACTGTCACAGTGAATATGTAAATTGTTGCAATGCTTACAAAGATTTCAGACGTTTTTTTTACAGATTAGGACATTGCGAGTGGTCTTAGCTTCACAAATATCAAGCTACGTGGCGAGCCTCGCCACCGCCCAAACAAGTGTGAAGTTAGTCTCAAAATCAAGACCATCAATCATCCTTAAATCGTGTCTAAGAGAATAACCGCTAATATAAAAAAAAAAATGATGATACGTTTGAAGAGATATGCCCGATAGACAACTTAATACACAAAGCTAACCGATCGCCACAAAGAAATATTTAAATTCGAGAGAGCAGCATAGTTTAAATGGCCGCGGGTTTAGGTGCCCCCTCTGCCTGTCCCTCTACGCAGACATCTCTGGAGATCCCCGCCAGATGCACACCTTGCAGCACCCAATGAAAGTGGATGTAACTCCTCCCCTCACGCGCCTAGCTTCATACTGCACACCCTTTCCTGTCCCATGCGCCTGGGACTGTATTTTTTTTACCTCCTTGCAGTGTGCACACTGCCGTGGGCAGTTGAAACTGGTAAAAACACCTATCACATGCGCCTGTAGCTTCCCTCTTGACTACCATGTGGTCTCCACACGGCCAGAACAACCTTGGACAGCGGGCCAACTGTGTGGAGTTGGGATTTGCAAATCAGAGAGAATTAAATGAAAACAAAGAAAACATGCGGCCAGCAAGGAGAGCAGTCTGCACACAAGGAGAGGAGGTCTTAATGGTGGATAGGTGGTTGGAGTGATTACCCACCGCCCCAACCAACAAATTTAAACATGGTTGAAAGACTTTTCCCCCCGATTGGACCCTTGATTATTAATTTTCAAATTTCAAAATGTAGGTATAATCACATAGACTGATTTGTGTTTAAATTTGTTAATATATATATATATATATATATATATATAAACCACCTATATTAAAAGTGTCTAATCCCTTTTAAGAGATATCTAAGAAACAAAATCACATAGTATACAGGATTCTTTTCTAACATAAACGAAATACCATAAAAATGCCCAAACTATTCATGATCCAACTTAGCCATTCATTGCATTTCACTACAAAGTCAAAAATTCGAATTAGAAATTAAATTGAACTTAAGAAACGATCGTAGTATTTTCCTTTTTTTTTTTTGAATATCAACTAAGTTCCCAGAGAGAGTTTCTAAATATTACTTAGTCAATATCCGAATCCACATAAACCAAGTAAAGTATAGTGTTCTTCAAACAACTAATCAAGTGAATATCATTCGATGAATACTAACCATGTCCAAGTGAGGAAAAGAATACAATAAAATAACAAATGAGTAATACACATGTTATCTCGGTAACATATTTCTACAATCATATAGTAAAATAATTTACAAAAAAAAAAAAATTGTTGCGTTTTCTGGTTTGTTTGGATTGTGGCGCGCGTCGTCGTCGTGAGCGTGGCGTCGTCTTTTTGTGGCGTTACATTTTGGTATCAGAGCCAGGGGTTCGAAGCTGGGACCCTTGGGCACACGCAGAAAATGTGAAATAGGAACACTTAACTTAGTGCAGAACATTATTCTTTTAAAATATAAAACCATAATGTTGATAATTATAGTAAACAGCAAATTTTGAAAACTAGCACAAGACCTAGAACGATGAACTAACTCTCGCCTTGATCTATGCAGGAGGCACAGATTGGGCGAGGGGTCTCTTCACATAGACCTAGACATACCACCGCCAGAGCAGGCCGTAGCAGCCCTTCTGCCTCAGATCTTGCAGACACTCCAGGATGTCAATGCCGCTATACGCGGAGAGCCCTTGGGAGGACGACTTGCTAGGCATAGTTTGGAGCCATCAGTAGATGCCCAGGCATCCCCTCGACACAGCGAGGAGCACAGAGCAGAGAATTTCCATGCAGAGTCGGCTAGGGCAGAGTCACCACAGAGAGGACATGGGGACAGGATCTCAGGACATAGGGACAGGTCTCGGAGCCCTAGACCGAGGGAGGAACATACAGAGAGATCTAGGTTTCGTCATGCGTCAGCTGTAGACCATATCAGGGAGATCCTGGCTACGACCAACTTAGTATTCAGTGATACAGCGGTTTTCAGCAGAGGCTGGTTGGTGAGCTTGAGCGGATGCTTCAAGCTCTGTCCTTGTAGTAGCAACACGAAAGCTTGTGTTGCAATCCATCTTTGAAGGATGGAGCAGAGTCAGTGGAGGACTGAGGAGAAGAAGCTCCATGTCAACTCAGAGACGATTACCTGGGAGCTGTTTGAGGAACGTTTTAGGAGCAGGTATTTACCTAGGAGATTTATACATCAGTGCATAGACGAGTTTCATGACCTCCGTCAAAGCGCCGATGACGTGGCCGAGTATGAGAGTCGATTTACGGACCTACTCTAGTACATCGACTATATGCAGAGATGAGCAGTGCAGATTCACAGGTTCATCCAGGGCCTGAACTTGGATCTAGGTGGTGTAGTGCGCATTCACTGCCCACAGACGTTAGCAGAGGCCGTGGAGAAGGCCTATATTACAAAGGAGACACGGGGGAAGACACAACAGGCTAGAGACGAGTTCGGAGCCGTATTCAACAGATGCGAGATAGTAGGTCGAGGGGGTCGATTCCTCCTCCACGGGGTGGACAGAGTTTAGGGCAAGCTTCATTTAGGCCACCACACAGCAGCGGAAGCAGCACCCGCCCACCTTACCGAGCTCTTCAGAGATTTGATGCACAGAGAGGACGTAGTATGGGGCCTCCTCCTAGGGGTCTCATCAGGACACAGGGTGCACCGAGAGCTCAGTCAGTAGGAGCTCGTCGGCAGAGACCTCAGCATCCATAGCCGGATCGTCAGATCCATATCTCGATCATCTAGAGTACTGTGCAAATTGTTATGGTTGCGGTGTTGTTGGACATCTTTGGAGAGATTTCCCACATAACCCTACCAAGGGTAAGACACAGAGCTCGAGGCCTACTGTTGGAGATATGGCACGGAGTCATCGGATCTACGCAGCGATCCAAGAACCGCCAGCCGAGCATCAGTCACCGTGATTGAGACGACAGTAGTATTGGTGGTATTTCCACCTCTATATTATTTGATTCTGGTTCTTCTGATTCTTTTATTGCACCATCCTTAGTTGAGCGTTGTAGGCTGGTGGCAGTTAGGCAGGGCCGTAGTTGGGACGTTGAGATGGCTTCTGGAGCCAAGATTTCTGTAGACTCCTTAGTCAAGGAGTGTGTAGTGAATTTGGGACCCTTCACCACTACTTCTGATCTTCGGATCCTTCCATTAGGATCTTATGGCATCATTTTAGGCATGGATTGGTTGTCTGCTCACAGAGCTAGAGTGGACTGTTACCATAAGACTATTGCTTGCATTGATGATCTTGGGTCGGAGTTAGTGATATCAGGGGTTAAGAGACCCGTTTCTATTCGCACTATCTCCACTACGCAGCTTAAGCGGTGTGCACGACAGGGTTGCCAGTTGTATGCTGTTATAGTTAGTGACAGATCAGAGGATGAGTCCAGAGGACCTTCCCTCGATGACCATCCCATCTTATCAGAGTTTGCTGATGTGTTCCTAGGGGAGCTACCGGGATTACCTCCCCCACGTGAGATCGATTTCCATATAGATCTAGTTCCAGGTGCAGAGCCTATCTCACGAGCACCTTATCGGATGACTACTCCTGAGTTATGTGAGCTCAAGTTGCAGCTTGAGGGCCTTCTGGAGAAAGGCCTAATTTTTCCTAGTGTATCCCCTTGGGGTGCACCAGTTATCTTCATGAAGAAGAAGGATGGATCTCTTCGGTTGTGTATTGACTACCGTCAGCTAAATAAAGTAACGATCAAGAATCGTTACCCCCTTCCACGCATTGATGATTTATTTGATCAGATGAAGGGGCTACTGATTTTCTCTAAGATAGATCTTAAGTCGAGGATACCATCGGCTTAGGATTGCGAGACCGATATTCACAAGACATGACTTTCTCTGCAATGAGTTCAAAGTGGTACCTTTCGGTTTGATGAATGCCCCCTTGCAGTGTTTATGAGTTTGATGAATGGGGTATTCAGACCTTCCTTGATCACTTCGTGCTCACCTTCCTTGATGAAATTCTAGTTTAATCACGCACACGTGAGGAGCATGAGGAGCACCTTCGCCAGGTTCTTCAAAGTGTCTTCGCGAGAGCGCCTTTATGGGAACTTGGAGAAGTGTGCGTTCTTTCGGCTGAGGTGCAGATTTGGGCCACATCATTTCGGGGAAGGTATCGCAATCGATCCTTCCAAGATTCGAGCCATCATGGATTGGCCAGCACCCACTAGTGTGACCGAGGTGCGTAGTTTCATGGGTCTAGCAGGATACTACAGGAGGTTTGTTTAGGATTTTTCCCGGATTGCGCACCCCATCACTTCTCTTCAGCGGAAAGGGAAGAAGTTTGTATGGACGAGATAGATGCGAGCAGGCCTTGAGACAATCGAAGGAGTGCCTCACGAGAGCACCTATTCTTGCGCAGTGCAGATCCTCATGGAGAGTTTTTCATATGCACAAATGCTTCCTTGGCAGGACTTCGAGGAGTGTTAATGCAGGAGGGTAGAGTAGTTGCCTTTGAGTCCCGCAAACTCAAGGATTATGAGCTCAATTATCTGACCCATGACCTTGAGCTTGCAGCAGTGGTACATGCCTTAGTACGGTGGAGACATTTTCTTTGGCCGGAGATTTACACTCGTGACGATCACTTGAGTCTTTGCCACCTCTTCACGCAGCCCAATCTCAATGCTCGTCAGTGGCGTTGGATGGAGTTACTCTGTGAGTATGACATGGAGATAGAACATGTGAAAGGGAAGGAGAATGTGGTTGCAGATGCCTTGAGTAGGCGGAGACATGTGGCTATGGCCACCTCAGTGGGCATAGATTTGCGGAGTAGGATCTTGCAGCAGCCTTCCTCGGGATAGTTTCTACCTTACGGCCCAGAGCAGAGATTGAGTCTCGAGACCCTCGAGGGAGATTTGATGGATTTTCATTAGAGGCAGATGGTCTTCTCAGACACAGAGGTCGAATTTATGTTCCTAGAGATGGAGGCTTGAGACATGATATTTTGACAGAGGCTCATCATGCACCTTACTCAGCCCATCTCGGGGTGAAGAAGATGCACGCCACCCTGAGACAGTTGTATTTTTGGAGAGGACTTCGGAGAGACATAGCTTCATTTGTATCCCGCTGTTTAGAGTGCCAGAGGGTGAAGGCCGAGCATCAGCATCCAGCTGGCCTTCTCTATCCTCACGCCATACCGGAGTGGAAGTGGGACACCATTTCTATGGACTTCATCGTTGGGTTACCTACGTCGAGATACCATCACGACGCCATCATGGTCACAGTGGATAAATTGACGAAGGTAGCTCACTTTTCTCCAGTGAAGACCACTTATACAGCAAGTGCTGTGGCACGAGTATACCTTGATGAGATTGTCAGATTACATGGGATTCCGCGGAAGATCATTTGCGACCGCGACCCTTTGTACACTTCCCACTTCTGGACCACCATGCAAAGTATGCCCTCGGGACGAGGATTAATTTCAGCATGCCTTATCACCCGAGGCAGATGGATAGATAGAGAGGGTGAATCAGATTTTGGAGGACATGCTCGGGATGTACGTGATGGATCATCGATCGAGATGGGAGGAGTATCTGTTTTTAGTGGAGTTTACCTACAATAATAGTTTTCGAGTTCTATAGGCATGGCTCCCTTTCGGGCATTATATGGTAGAGAGTGCAGACACCTCTTATTTGGGATAGGATTGAGGACAGGGGTTTCTCTTGGGCCAGCATTATTACGGGACATGGAGCAGCAGGTTGCCTTGATCGCACGAGAGATTGCAGGAGGCGCAGGATAGAGCGCGAGGAAGAAGTATGCGAGAACAACATAGGACAGATCGCGAGTTTTGAGGTAGGCACGAAGGTGTTTCTTCGTGTCGACCGCATAAGAGCCCTATCTATTACGGAAAAGGTTCTAAGCTTGCTCCTATATTTGTGGGTCCCTTTGAGATCTTGGAGCGCCTCGGCCCCTTAGCCTATCGTCGCCAGCACGCCACCTAGCTTATCACGCGTCCATGATGTATTTCATGTTTTTGTGCTTAGGAGATATATTTTTGATCCTTCTCATGTGCTAGATTGGTGCATTGCGGCAGTGCGGGGATCGGGCAGGTGATGGTGGAGCCCATGCGCATTTTAGATCTCAAGACCCCGGGCCTTCGCGGCAGAGAGATTGATCGTGTTCGGGTCCAATGGGACAGTGCGATGATGAGCTGGCTCGCTACTTGGGAAGATGCTACATCATTGCATGAGCTCGGTTTCCACACTTATTTCAAAGTGACTTCGGGAGGAAGTCTAGTCTAAGGGGAGGGGGATGTAATGCCCACTTCCCTACGACACTTAGTTGATTATCATTTTGAGTTATGCAGACTTTGGATATGGACATGACTTATACTTATGTTGATTAGCATAATGTTTGGTGACTAGATGCATTTGGATTATGATTGGATTTTGTTTTCAGTATGATCTACACTGACTCATGGACAGACTATTGGATACCGATATTATTTTTATATGGATATATTGCATGTGTTCTAACATTGGATTTCTTCGCCATGATGAGTAGAATGTAGTTGTTGAATTTACATTACTATAATTTTGGATGATGATGAAATGCATAATTAAGTTGTGATTTAGACCAAGAAATAATGATTGCTTGAATTACGTATAGATGTTAATAAATTTCATGCATATGGTTATTTTGGATATTTTGACATGGCCGCAAGGCCGAAGGAGGTATTTGGTATTTTGCAGAACCACAACATGATCACAACCTAAAGGGGAATTGGGAACCAAACACAACAAGATGTCGGGTGGTTACAGCATTTGGTCGTCAAGGCAACTAGTGAATTGTATTGTGTTACCTTTGTTCTTTTATGTGTTAAGAAAAATTTCCATGAGGGGGAAATTTTCCTATGTGACCAAGGGGGTAAGAATTTTAATTACTTGTTTTAACTTGCTTTAGTAGGTGATTTCTTTTGTGATGTCTTTTTGTTAAATTACTTTTGTTAAGTATGTTTAGATTAATTTAACACCTTGTTTTAATTTTTAAGTTTTGGAGGGAAGTCTAGTGGGTGTAATTAATTTTGATGGTTGGCTCCTTGAGCCTTGTGCTTTCCTCTTGTTTTGAATGCTTGTTTTGAGTGTTGACCACTCCATGTTCTTTGAATCTCGAATTTGAGATTGAGGGCAATTTTGGGGGACTTGTGGGACAAGTTAAACTTGTCCCACACTTCCCAAAACCCCTTACCAACCATATCTATGGGTTGGGAATCCAAAAAGGGGATTATTTATTGGTTTGGGAAGGGAAATATGACTTTGGAGTGTATTTTTCTTCCTTTTGCATTTATTTGTGCCTTAAGACACATGGGAAGGGATGGATGTGGAAAAGAGATGTCATTCAACCCAACCACCCATTTATGGTGTTTTGGGATTTGAGTTGACTAAAGGGAGGTGGTCTTGAGGATGTGTGAGGTGGCATCCAACAAGGAGCCACATCACCCTCACTCTTCCTTTTGTCTATTTATGGAAACTTCCTCTCTTGTTGAGGGGGTTGGAGGTTTTTGTTGAGGAGTTCTTTTCTTTTATTTTCTTTTGGGAGAGGAAAGAATTGGGAGAAAGAAAAAGAAGGAGCTTGGACTTGCATGCTTGGATTGTTTGGAGGGAGCTTGGACAAAGCTTCTTGGTTTAGGCTTCTCCAATGGAGAGGTAGGAGACCTTCTCCCCTTTTTGCTTTCTTATTGTTATTTTTTCTATGCTAAAATTGTGAATAATGTATGTTACTTTTGTGTATTGTGAAAATGGATTGAGTGCTAATGTGTAGTGTAGGAGAGGTCTATGGGAAAACTCATGAGGGAGGCATAAGAGTAGAATAGGATATTGTGGAGGGAGTTTGAGAGGGATGCCCATCTTGGGTAAGAATGTTCACATTCTTACCTTGTTCTTGAGGGAGCCATAAGAGGAGGGAGGCATAAGAGTATGGGAGGAAAAAGGGGTACTTGAGGGAGGCATAAGAGTCATAGGGGCTTGAGTTTTATTGTGGAGGGTTTTGGATGGGCATCTCATCTCAATTGGGAGGCATAAGGAAAACTTTCCCATAGTTCCTTCTCTTGTTGGCTTGGATGAAAGCCTTGTTGTGAAATGTTTGGTGTTATTTGTGTGTCCCTTTGCTTCTTCTATTTTAGCTTTGAATGTTGTGAAGAAATTATATTATGGATGCAAGTATTGTTGCCTTGAGTTGGAGACCACCCTTCATTGTGTTGTGTTTGGGGCTCGGGGGTCAATGGAGGAGATTGCTTCTCTTCTCCATTGAGTTTTGGTTGGGAGGAGAGTGTTGCCTCTCCCCCTATCTTGGTTGTGGTTTGAGCTACTTGGAACTTGGAGCATGGATGAAGAACACCTTGGAGCACAAGAACCTTGTTGTTGACAATGTAAAAACATCATGTATTTACCCACCTTGAGTGGAGGAAAAATGTAATATTGCTTTACTTTCTTTAGCTTACATTATTGCAAATTTATTTCCACATGAAATAGAAAGTGTTGTAACAAATGTTGAATGAAAGTTGTTTTTTTTTGAATTCCAATAATAAGTATGTAATATAGATGGAATCAAAAGTTGAAAGGATGACAATCTATCTATTCTCTTTTTTACTTGACTTGGAACCTCTCATGAGTATGTTAATCTTGTTTACATGTTAGTAGTTCTTGCTTTAAACCTTATTGAAAGTAAATTTGGAACCCTCTTGAAGGGTAATGGGAAATTTTACAAAAACACATATTAAATTTTGCCTTAATTACTTGAAGGATATATAATGAAAAATGGGAATATTGGTGCAATCTTTATCCTTGTAAAATAGATAAAAGTAGTTTATAAATAATTGGTTGCGTCCACCTTCTCTTTATTCTTGGTGCCAATGCACATTGCCTACAATAATACTGTATTTTATGAAGTCAATAACATAATCTAGATCTCCAACTACTTGGAAAATTAAAAAAATTTAGAAATTGGAAATAGAACCTGGTCCTTTCTTTATCACCATAGGTCTGTCATAGTGCGCCTTGTTATGGTGCAAGCCTATGTTTACAAATTGCTTCACTTAGCATCAAAAAAATTATGTCTGAAAGCCTGATACATTGCATTTTTTTTTTTACCGTGCAAAACTATGTTTCTGATTGCTTCACAAATATCAAGCCGCTGCATGTGCAGCCTCGTGATCCGCCCAAACAAATGTAAAGTTAGTCTCAAAATCAAGACCAGTCGAGTCACCCTTAAATCGTGTCTAAGAGAATAACCGCTAATATAAAAAAATAAAAAAATGATGATACGTTTGAGTAGATATGCACGATAGACAACTTGATACACAAAAGCTACATGTCACGGCGAATATGTAAATTGTTGCAATGCTTACAAAGATTTCGGACTTTTTTTTGTGATTAGGACATTGCGAGTGGTCTTAGCTTCACAAATATCAAGCTACATGGCAGGCCTCGCCACGCCCAAACAAGTGTGAAGTTAGTCTCAAAATCAAGACCGGTCAATCACCCTTAAATCGTGTCTAAGAGAATAACTCGCTAATATAAAAAAATGATGATACGTTTAAGTAGATATGCCGATGATAGACAACTTAATACACAAAGCACCGATCGCCGTGAATATTTAAATTGAGAGAGCAAAGCATAGTTTAAAAGGCCGCGAGTTTAGGCGCCCCCTCTGCCTGTCCCTCTACGCAGACATCTCTGGAGATCCCCTACAGACGCACACCTTGCAGCAAAGACCCAATGAAAGTGGATGTAACTCCTCCCCTCACGCGCCTAGCTTCATACTGCACACCCTTTCCTGTCCCATGTGCCGGGACCGTGTTTTTTTACCTCCTTGCAGTGTGCACGGCCGTGGGCAGTTGAAACTGGTAAAAACGCCTATCACATGCGCTGTAGCTTCCCTCTTGACCACCATGTGGTCTCCACGCGGCCAGAACAACCTTGGACAGCGGGCCAACTGTGTGGAGTTGGGATTTGCAAATCAGAGAGAATTAAATGAAAACAAAGAAAACATGCGGCCGTAATGGAGCAGCGATGCACACAAGGAGAGGAGGTCTTAATGGTGGATAGGTGGTTGGAGTGATTACCCACCGCCCCAACCAACAAATTTAAACATGGTTGAAAGACTTTTCCCCCCGATTGGACCCTTGATTATTAATTTTCAAATTTCAAAATGTAGGTATAATCACATAGACCGATTTGTGTTTAAATTTGTAATATATATATATATATATATTATATATATATATATATATTATATATATATATATATATATAATATATATATATATATATATATATATATATATATATATAAACCACCTATATTAAAAGTGTCTAATCCCTTTTAAGAGATATCTAAGAAACAAAATCACATAGTATACCAGGGAGTCTTTTCTAACATAAACGAAATACCATAAAAATGCCCAAACTATTCATGATCCAACTTAGCCATTCATTGCATTTCACTACAGTCAAAAATTTGAATTAGAAATTAAATTGAACTTAAGAAACGATCGTAGTATTTTCGTTTTTTTTTGAATATCAACTAAGTTCCTGTAGAGAGTTTCTAAATATTACTTAGTCAATATCTGAATCCACATAAACCAAGTAAAGTATAGTGTTCTTCAAACAACTAATCAAGTGAATATCATTCGACTGAATACTAACCATGTCCAAGTGAGGAAAAGAATACAATAAAATAACAAATGAGTAATACACGTGTTATCCTGGTAACATATTTCTACAATCATATAGTAAAATAATTTACTAAAAAAAAAAAATTGTCGCATTTTCGGGTTACTGGATTGTGGCGCGGCGTCGTCGTCGGGAGCGTGGTGTCGTCTTTTTACGGCGTTACACTTTTGCTCTTACTCTTTATTTGAATTGTTATAGAATTTGTACCATGTGATTTTTAAAAATCGACCAAATATTAAGATTTAATAATCCTCTGTGATTATGAAAAAAATTAGTGACATAATAAAGGAAGTAATTTTTGGTCTCCCGTTTCTAAATAGAGAAGTATGAAAATACCGAATATTTCAATCGTAAGTGGTATAAAAACACTGTTGGCTTGCGTACCTAGGGTTGAAATATAGTTCTTCGTATCAATAATCCCTTGAGAATTCAATAGCACTTAATTAAAATAGAGAACTTGCATTTCTATACATAATGATTTTAAAACAATTCAAGAGGAAATAAGAGGTATTGAAGGTAAAAAAGTAAAAATTTCTGAATTGAAAAAAGGAACCATAGGAAATGAGCCGGTTTTGGAAGACTTTCAAAAATCATAATGGTGAGGATTAAGAAAGATATTAGAAATTAAACAAATCCCTTGGAAAGAAGAAGACATTCCAGTGCAACCATAAAGATGACAAAAACTATTCGGTCAAAGATGGCTACGAAAACCAAACACCACATCAAGATGAGAGGGAAAATGGCTTTCAATGTACTTGAATATGAGATTCAAAAGTGTCTCCAAAAGCCAAGTTTTTGCTTTTGTTTAGAGGGTAGAGAAAAATGCTCACAAGTGAGCACCTTAAGAAGAAAGCTTTTATAGGGCCCAATAGATTCCCGACGTATAAAAGTTATGTAGAAGATGTGACGCATCTTATTCTGCATTGTGAATTTTCCCACGGCATTTGGAATCGGCTCCTCCTGAAATTCAATATGTCGTGGATATCAAATGAGCATGTGGATTAGTCCAGTGAAGATGTGGATTCTTATTACTCTTTGGAAAATGGGCCCCAATATTACAGCCTAGAAATAAGTGGTTGTTTGAAAATGTTAAGGGTGAAAAGGATTCAAACAAAATTTGTGAAGAAATTGAGAAGAACCTGAACCTTGCCATAGGAAACTTGAAGTGAAAAAACAATGAGGAGGCTAAACCCACTGAAATTGGCATTATGAGGAAGTGTCTTGAGATTACGAAGTTGTTAGATAACCTACCTACAAGCAAGAAAAAGAAAGATAAGGATAAAAACTGGGTTCCGTTAGCTATTGGATGGGCCAAGATGAAATTAATTAGGAACAAAAAGGATGAAGAACTTAGCCATAAAATTTCAACATGTTATATATCTGTGGAAAGAATAATGTGGCAGATACACTGGCCAATCTATGTATCTACACAGGCAATGAGAAATTTATCAAAAATGAGGAAAAGATCATGATTCTCATTGAATTCAAGAACATTCTTGCCATTGAATGTAGTAATAGTGACAAAACACATAGTGAACATGAATATAGTCTCATTTCTAGGATAAGCTTTAGTTAGTTCGTCAAAGCCAGACACATTCCAATGTGGATTAAATCTACAAGAATGGAAATGCATGTCACCACCCACAATTGGGGTTGTCTACCATTTGTCAAAGGACCAATTAACTGCTTGCAAAGGCAATGTAAGTATCCGGAAGGAAAGAGCAAACATGAGAATAAAATTGGAAAATTCAGCAAGAGCGAGGCGTCGAGATTAGCAAAACCTTTGCCAAAGGAAATATTAAAATTAATCATTGTCAAGACAGAACTATACATTTCTAACTACAAAAATAAACGATGAGCCTAAGTGCAAAAAGATAATCTAAAAGGCAACGCGAAGAGAGAAGAATTTAAATATTTTTTGGCAATTTGTAGTGGAATGTTAATAAAATGGAGGAAGGTGTTAGTTGGCCAATTAATCACTCCCACCCCTTCGCAAGACACTGCCAGAAATGTTGTACATGACGATAGCTCAAAACATCTCATCAAGATAGAAAATGAATTTTAAAAGCTAACTTGCAGCTATTTTGGTAGATAGAAGTTTGGTTCCTATCTCAGAAAAGACACATGGGTCCATTGCTTCTTCTCGTATTTTTTTTTATATAATTTATTGTGTAGCTTAATTTTTTCTTTCTTCCACTTGCGAAGATTAACTAAAATAGAAATCTAGCATTTCTATCAATTAGAGGAAGTTATCTAAAACTAATGGTTTATTATTAACAGAGAGTCGGAGTTAATCTCAGGGTGGCACCGAAAAAATAAAAGGGATTTTTTTATTAGTTAATACAAAAGGACATGCACCTGGTATTTTGCATGAAGCAGAAGAAATGCTTAGAAGCGGGTGTTTAACTATTCAGGGAGGATTTAATATATTTAAAACCTCAAATCCGCATGAAGTAAAATTTATTATTAACATGAGTTTTATTTTTAAAGTGGTAGCATTCTAAGGAAACGTGGTGGAGAGTATAAATATATATTTTTGTAAACGGATGCAAGGTGGAACGAACAATAGTTTAAGTCCATTTTGGAATACAAATTAGAAAATTAAGTTTATATTAAATTAAAATGCATGAGCAGTCTGCTAAATATAACTCCACGTTAAATTAAATTATAAACAAACCATGCATATTTTTGAGTATGTTTTGGACATGAAATATTCATCTAAATTCCTTCCCTTATCTCTGTGCCAGATAGTATTTCAGATAATATTTCACTTATTGCTCCAACTATGAGGAAATCAGATTAGCTGTGTTCTCCTGGTGGTTTCCATGCAAGATTTTACCAAGCCTACTTGCATATTGTTGCAATTTTTTTAGTTTAGAATCTAGAGGATGTAACAAGATTTGGAAGTGGATGAATTATAGCGCTCATTCTCCAAAAAAAACAGGATAACTATGTTGATTTGTATAGGCTGATTCCTAATTGGAGAAAATGCATACTCAGTTTCATAAGCTCCCCAAAATTTTCAGTTTTAATCAATTTAAAAATAAAAGACAGCAGAAGAAGAAGACAGAAAAAAACAACATAACTAAGGAAAGAAAAATAACGTATTATCCTCAGGCAAACAGCAATGCCCATGGATCTGACAGATCTAGAAACCTAAATGTAGTCTATTACGCCTCATAAACTGATATACTACACATTTACGCCTCCTACTGTAATCTAGTTTTGTTATTTTTTTTTCTGTGGTTGAATTTTACATGCAGTATTTTTTATTAATCCGCAAATCCTGAATAGAAATTTAGGTAAAGTATTTGAAAATTTTAATAAATCCATGGCCAATTAAAAATTACAAGGTCAGTTTTAATCAATTGATGGCTTGTAAACATGATCAGTTTTAAAAGCTAGAAATATATCTAAACAAGGTCAATTCTAAAAGATACATATCTGTAATTATTTTAATCAAGTGCAGAATTGAGGGTGTAAAGCCAGAGCCACAACATATGCAAATACCCAATTTCCTGGAAAATACTACTACTATTCATGTTAATGATTTAGAGTATCAACTAATTTCTTCAAAATAACATTGACATGTGTCTCAAGCTTGATTGTAGAGAGACATTTAAAATCCTTCGTAGATGTTTGAGCATTAAACGAAGGTAAGATACACAAGGAATTTTCCTAAAAAAATAGTAGGTAGTACAAAAGTTACAAACTGAAAACGTATATACAGTTTTTCCTTTGAAAAAAATACCTGTTTATTGTGCTTGGTCTTCAATCCCGAAGCTTTAAAAGTGAAAGCACACATTCATTTCAATGTAAAAAAATAAATATTTATAGATTTGAGATGAGATGTGCATGTAATTTTGTATGACAAGTTTAAAATTAATTATTAGTAGATTCGAAGCAAACGTGAGATATGCATGTCTTTTTAGCAAGTTAATATTAAAAGTACATGTATAATTCTTAGTAGATTAAAGTGATTAGTGCATGTCATGCATCAACTATAATTAATTATTTATTTTAATAATTACTTTGAGATTTATTTTATAATTATATAAAATATGAATTATTGGTTAGTTCTAATAATTATTGTTTATTTATAAATTTAGTATAAAATTATGTTTAATATTGATTTTTCAGATACATATTGATATTTAAGAGTTCATTACCAATTTATATAATTATGTTATTAAATATTAGTTTTATAATATTGAGCATGCATTTGACCAATTTTATATAATTAATTTGTTTATTTGTATTTAAATAAAACTCTTGTTGAATGTATTATCTAGTTTAAATAGATTTTAATAATTGATACAAATAATACTTCGATTTGTTATAAGTTATTCCTTTTAAAACTCTTCAAACCTTATATTTTGAATTTTCACATATTCATGTAAATGATTTATGAATGATGTTGCAGATACATTTTAGAAACCAAATCCATCTTCTATTTGTATTTTTCCATATATCTCGAAAATGATACAAAACCAGGTAATCATTTATACTCTCTTCCTCTGGTTGAATTTTATATACAATTGAATAAGTAGAAGCATTTTATTATTTATTTTCTTACATTCTTATAATTCAATAACTTAATTTTAAAATGTTTTTGTTTTTTATAATCTTCATTTATATTTAAATCCAATATATTGTAATTGCAATTTTTATACTCCACATGTATCTGTAAACATTCACTTAGATCATGAAGAAAGAATTCTTCAAATGGAGGAAAGAAAAATTGCATCCCAAAGGGCAATGTTAGAAATTCAACAAAAAAGTTAGAACTTCAAGAAAAAGAGCTAGAACTGAGAGAGCGTGACCATAGACTTACCATTGGATTTTCTTTACCAAATGGAATTCCCAATTGTCCTCCTAAACACAACAATAGTCAAATCAATAGTGTCACAGATACTCATGAAATCAATGATAACATGAATAGTGTAACAAATCCTTCATCAACCAATGATGAAATCAATGATGAGCATTCAAAACTCCCTTCAAACAACACATCTTATACTATAAGAATACCTCATAATACCAATTGTGATCATTCATCTAATTATATTCCAACAAACAACACCCTCTCTCTTAATTCTCCAATCCATGATAAAACATTAAATGTACAGAAGGTAGAGTCCACATGGGAGAAAGAAAGCAACACTTTATGTGGACAGTAAAGGAGAGGTCCTACATGGAATTTTATCAAACATTGTATGATTATACAATGAGGTTATTTGGACCAACAATTGACAAGCCTTGGCCCCAACAATCGAAGGACAAAAAGCAGGAACTAGAAGAATTAATGGCTATAGAATATGGTCATTGTTTTGATAAGAGGTGGATGAAGTCAATGGCATGCAATCAACTTCATAACAAAAGGGGATATTTCAAAAAGGTCTTAAAGAAGGATGGAAAGACACCCCCTGAACCATATGTTGGAAAAGAAACATGGAATGTTTTAAAGAAAGAGACAAAGCGTGGTAGAAAGGATAAAAATATGAACATTTAAAATATGTTACTAGAGATCGAATGCAGGAACATGGGTACATGCACAAATTGGGAAGAGGTGGTGTTCGAGCTTTAAAAGCTACAATGGTGAGTATTTTTAATTTTTCAATTTATCTTAATATTTTATTTGTTTTATATTGTGGATGACATTTATTATTTTTTTCATGAAGTGGAACCACTACCGTGGCCTCCTCCCAACCACCCGGCCTGCAGATTTGACCAGCGTCTTGTCTGTCCTTGCGTGAGGTCTGAGCGGAGTCACATTTTTCTTCGACATGATCTGTTCTTGATTCTCTTTGAATGCGAGTAGGTAGAGTGTGGACGCGTTTTCTTCCTTGGACCGCGTGTGGTGGTTGGGGGGTGTCTTTCCTGGTTGCGTGGGCATTTTTGCTTCCTCCTGGCATGTTTTTTTCTCTGCCTAGGTTGCTGCGTGAGCCTGGTTTGCCGTGGGCATTGTTCCTGCTGTTTCTGGTTGCACGCGACCGCAGTCGTGATCTACTGTTGCAAAATCTTGCAGCTGTAATGGAAGAACGAGATAAAGTTTTAGTCGACCTGTCTTGCCTTTTCATTTTGGAAAGTCGCTTCTGTCCAGGTGGCGGATCTAACATGGAAGAAGCTCGATCAAATCTTGAGGCAAGTTTTGCTAGAGAGGCTGAGATTTGCGTTCACTACTGTTCTTTTGCTGACCGGAAGTTTTCCAGCGCATAGCCATGAGTTAGATATGGTGGTTTTAGATGAAGCCACAAGCTTGTGTAACAGGCATGTTGCAGTATAGTAGAAGCCCTTTTTGAGCGCTTCCAGCAAGCAGGTTCTCCAAATCTGTTGTTGTCTGTTCAGTATTGAACGCATCCTCGAATTCGGGATTCTCCGTCAAGATATTGCTGTCAAAATCGACCTTGTGGCAGTGAGAGTGTTCCAGCAGACCTGATGAAATTTAATTGCAGAGACTCTCTATTGAGACCTTCTTGCTGTTCGACGTAACTCATGGAAGAGTATCCCATGGAGGCGGATCTGTTTCAGATCAGAATATTCATGAAGCACGATTTGCTTTGCATTTTTATGGGCTCCTTCAACGAGTCACTGAGTTGGCAGGCATAAAGGTTTCTGTTGGAATTATCACACCTTACAAGCTACAGCTGAAATGTTTGCACTGAAAGTTTGATGCTGTCCCCAGATCTGATGAAGGAAAAGGGTTGGTGATTTAGTTGGATATGCGGGGAATCCTATGGGTTCATACACTGAGGAGTAGATTCTTCCTGCAAGTTTTGTTGTACCAGTGCCATCTACCATTTATCCTATTGTGGGTGCTGCAATTATGCTGAAGGGTATGACTGCTCAGTTTCTTCTTTGGCGTTGCTTTTAGGTGGAGCCCGGGCATACAATTCTTGTGCACGCTGCAGCTGGAGGAGTAGGATTTTTGTTATGTCAATGGGGTAATGCCCTTGGTGCCACTGTCATTGGTACTGTATCGACCAAGGAGAAGGCCGCACAAGCAATTGAAGATGGATGCCATCATCCCATTATCTATACCCAGGAAGATTTTGTAGATTGTGTTAAAGAAATTACAAAAGGACAAGGTGTGCAGGTCGTTTTTGATTCTGTGGGCAAGGACACATTCTAGGGATCTTTGGAGTGCTTGGCTTCTAGAGGTTACATGGTGAGCTTTGGTCAGTCATCAGGTGCAATTGATCGTGTTCCTCTGTCAGCCCTTGCCCCAAAATCGTTGTTTTTGACACGGCCTTCCATGATGCAATACACTGCAACTCGAGAAGAGCTCCTGGAAACTGCAGGAGAATTATTTGCAAATGTTGCATCTGGTGTTCTAAAAGTCCGTGTGACAAAGACATACCCACTGGCAGAAGCTGCAAAGGCTCATACCGACCTCGAGGGTAGGAAGACAAGCGGTTCAATAGTTTTGATTTCCTGATAACTAGCTGATGTGGAAAAACATAGATCCAGGAGCGTGATGTTATCATTATGTCTGGTGTCCGAGCTTCAAACCATGGTTGGTGTTTAGCCTTCTAGCGCAAGTGCTCTCGGACTGAGTGGTAAGCAGTTCGACTCTCACCCCCAAAGCAGCTGCATTGAAGCAATCTAGTGTTTGGACAGCCACCTATTGCATCCTTCTAGTCGTGCCTTCAAAAGGGAATCCTGGTGTGGTATATTGCAAGAAAAGACCAGTGAAACAGAGGATAAAGCGGAAGACGTGTGGCTGTGTGTGAGTCCCTCTTTGGATGTTCACGGACTGGTGGATGCGTTAAAACAGGCAAGATAGACTAACCATATACATAATATGCTAGTATCTAATAACCTCTTGAAATGAAACTTTTTCTTTCTAGAAATTGGTTTAAATCTGTGATTTTGTGGATTTGCGTTTAGTACATGGTTAACAGTTTGTTACTTTTGGATTTGCCTCATTGGTTGTTCTTGTTGACGTGATCAACCCATTTTATATATATATAAAACAAACAAAGGTTCTCAGTGTATGCTTTGATTGATCACATGGAAAATATATATATATATATATAATTTTAAAGTTACTTCCTTCTGCAAAAATGTCGTTGTTTCTTTTGTGAACCTGGGTATGTAATCGCCCCTAGAACGTTGTAGCGTTGACTAGTATTGGTTTCCTGTTATGTTGTTGCCCTAGAGGAAAACATACAGTTAAATTATTATTATTATTTTTATGATAAGCGTGATTATGCACTTCGTGTATTGTGCAAATTATTAGGGCTTTTGGAAATTAGAAGTTCAATATATATGCTTGTTAAGAAGGAAGTTTTGGGCCGAAAATATGTCCTGGGTTGATAGAAGGGCATAAATTATTGATAGAACCCCATTTTGATTCTACTTTCGATGAGTAAAATTTGATAAAATTAATGACCTTTATGGTGTTAAGATATGGTATGTTGATGATTCCTTGTGTGATCGATTTAATCATGTATCGACATAATGCCTTGATGGAGTAAGGTAATATCTTTCATGGTTCGTGAAAGTTAAGGTTTTCATCAACTGCTTAAGGTAACATGAAGTTCCTTAAATTAGTCAAACTTGTTTGTACTTCCTTCTTGATGAGTGACCTTTCATTGCAAATTTAGAATGATTGTGATGGAAGGTCGTGAATATATTTTGTTGTCAAAAAGGGAAAAGAAGTTATGGAATAGTTTGTTTATGTGTCGAACGTAATAATTGTAATTACATCGTTATAGAAGTTCGTTATTGGAGGATATCTATCTTCAATGGTATATTATGTGTTTAATCTCTGCATAGGTTACCATAAACTTAGTGATGAGATGTAAATTAAGGAGAGTTGAGAGACCTTTTCCTTTGTATACATCGTTTATGATATTAGGAAGTGAGTTGACGTCGGAAAATTTCAACCAAGTCTAGATTCATGGCTATGTTCCTCTAAAACGGGAGGATTATAAATCTAAGGTATTATGAAAATTGCAAGGATGTGTTTAGAATGCTAGATTGCCTACTCAACTTGGGTATTAATGAGGCTTGTCGCTATTCCAGCCCTGGTTATGTTCAGTAGGTAAGCTGTTAGGCAATACCTATTCCGGACATTCTTACCGTCCTTTCCACTCATCCTTATTAGCTATGAAGTCACTTATTACCTAAGATATAATGGTTGTGGGTTTGAATATAAGATTTTCATCCTTTAAACCTTTTTGATTACATGATGGAACTTTTTTTTACCCTCGTTGTTCGTTTATAGCCTATTAGGCCTATGGCCCTACGGAACGATTCCAAAACTATATTCTTTTGGCAGCTAAGATCGGGTCTGGTTTTTATCTTTTGACTTCACCTTGAGAATGTGGATTGATGGGTTACACTTTAGATTTCAATCACGTAATCTACGGGATTATATGATTGAAATCCTAATACTCTCAACTCTTGTGTCTAATCATTTAAATTTCATAGTCTTGCGTATTTGGTTGTCAAACTTTTGTAGTTTTAGAGGTATTTTCATAACTAAAACTTATGGTTTTCTTCTTAGTTGATATGTTGAAAATTATATCTTGTTTCAAAAGGTTGTTAGAGGTTAGAACTTTGATCCATTTCCTGAAATAGAATGTTTCCTTTCATGATTTTGTTAGCTAGTAGCTTATTGTTGCTATGTATAGTCTTATCTTGCTCAGTTCTGAACTGACTCAGGTTATTAATTGTTGCAGATGGCTTACGTGGTTAGATGATGGAAAGACTTGTAGATTATTGCATCAATCTTGGTTATGATGTTCCTTTGTACGAATGTGTATTATGTTATAAAATTTGGAAAGGGCCTTTGGACATTTTAGAAGAAGGGTCAGTGCCTAGTAAATGTATTGTAGAGTATTGTTGTTGTAACTGTTGAAACTTTGGCTTGTTTGGTTATCATGTGAAAGATGAAATTTGATTACCGCTTGGTTATGGGATATTCTAGTGAACTTTAACCCTTAGTATAGTAGCGGGGCATGTCCCATGTTATTACTCTCTTGCTCCCTAGTCATGGTTCAATAGAGATGATATGTCCCTTTGATTTGTACATCATGTTGGAATGAATTGATATAACCTTGTTTTGTTTTCGCAAACGAGTACTGTTAAACTTTGCTCTTGAGTTAAAATGTTGAGTTGTAAATCCTCCTAAGGCATAGTAGTGATGAGTTTGTAAACACTATAAAGTGAACTGGATATTCCTTATAAAAGTTAAACGAAAATTTATGTATATGAGCATATTAATGTAGATGTGATCCACTTGAAACCTTTGAGACCTGGAACAATCAAGAGGAATCTATCTTTTGTAACAAAATATGATTACTTGTTTTTCCCCCGAGCTAAACTAATAAACACTATTTGTTTTGGTGAAACCCTAAATGGTCTCATGGTGAAATCAATGGTTAAATTTTAGAAGATGATAGGGTTTAATAAGTAGGAGTGAAAGTGATTAATAAAACCTTAAATATCTCTTTATCGTTTGAAATGTTCCCCTTTGTCAAACTTAATTAAGTAAAGTCTAGATGGAACATTTAACCAATCTCGATAAACTCTTAACTTCAATGAAAGTTTGATAGTAAACAATGTGACCCTGAAGCTAAATTCTGTTGTCCTGTTCTGTTAATCCTTGCCTTGATTCATGGTGATATTTCTTAAGCAAGGTCAAGTTTGATCCTTAAACAAGAAGGCTATTGTTATGAACCCTAAGCGGTACTTTCCCTCAATCGGAACTTATGCCTTTCACTGTGCAATAGAGGTGTGGAACATGTGTTAGTGGCTTGAGTAAGATTAATTAACCTTGTAAGAAATGGAAAATGTTCTAAAATCAAATGAATAAGAAAGATTTGGACATCAAATTGATGATCCTAGTTTAGAAAGCTTGGCCTTAAGCTATTTAGCCAATAGTTGAAAAGAAAGAAGTTCTCCCTTGTGAAAAGAATTGTGTGAATCATTACATGAAATTTTATAAGAACGTAAGTTAAGAATTAAGAGACACTTTAGTAAACAAGAAAATTTAACAAGAAATTCCTCATGGGATGCCCTAACTGTAAGTGTGTTTTGTGGTTGGACTTCAATGTTGTTCTGTCAAAAAGAGAAAAGTAGATTGTCCTTGATAGGTGTGAACGTTTCGTGCTGACCTTGTGGTCTCCCCGTAACAAGTGGTTCCTGGTGTTGGTTGTAACCTTGTGACGACATGTTGTGTCGTGTTGTGTCAAAGCAAGTCAAAAAAAAAAAAAAAGTTATCCTGTATTTCACTGTGTTGTCCTTGTGTTGGTATTTTTGGTGTGTTACACTTTGGTATCAGAGCGTAGGTTCATGCTCTCGAACCTATGGGCTGGATTGGTGTTATATGATGATGTTACATGGTGGTGGTGGTGTTACATGATGATACTGCATGATGATGATGATGTTGCATGATGATGATTTATATTGGAAGAGTAATGTGCTTTAAGCGTGATGTGATTATTGTCGTAATTGTGATATTGTGAACGCACGTGATGTGTATGTCACTCAGTGCGTATTTGTCATCATGTTGATGTGTTGGGGATGAGAGTATTCTCTCTCCTTCTTGTGGATTCTATGAAGAGTTCACGTGTGAATTATTGTTTGTGATGTGTGAAAAGAATTATAATGTGGATGACGTAGTGTTGGAGCATTGTGGCATATTGTGATATGTGGGTGTATCAATGTGTTGTATGACTAGATTGATGTTAAAAGAAATGAGTTGTATCATGATGTTTTTACCATGTTTTGAAGAAATGTGTGTACCACCTTGTTATGTTGCAATGTATGTTATGTTGTGATGTACTATGTTCATCGTATATATGAGTTGTGTAATATGTAATGCTTCATGTTGTGATTTTGGGTCATACGGTGAGTGTATGAACCCCTATCTATGTGATTGCACTTTGGGTGCAGAATGTGGTAAAGTGATGTATTACGCCCTGTGAATGTATGATTGTGATCTACCCCGTATACCTACCATACGTGAGACGTTATGGTAGCTATGTGTGTACCACCATGGTGTTAGTAATGTAGTTACATGTTATGTTGTGAGCCTTACACTAACCGACCCTGAGGGAGATCGGTAGAAGTGTATGTTGAGAGTGAGGAATGGTGTACCATGGGTCAATAACTCGAGTCAAAACTCGGTTTAGTAGATTACATGTGACTCTTTCCTCTCTCCCTATGTGGTTGTATGTATCTGACCTTAGTGTATCTATGACTATGTTTAGCCTTGTCGAAGGGTGGCGGGATTGATGATATATTTTATGTATTTTACAGTGAGGCTCGATGTTCGAAGTGCAAGCAACTCGTTGAGTACCCCTTTGGTGGCTAGATAAGGCCACACGGTTATCGTAATGTGACATTATTATAAGTTGATTTTATTCGTAAATTGAGCTTTACTTTATTTTTGAGGACCAACATCTTTTCTTGATTGCAATGCTTTACAATTTTGGGCATTTCCTTGGTTTGTGGCACTAACATGGGGATTTTGATACTAACTTTGGCTATTTGGCCATTTATTTTAGCTTGATTTGGGGTCTTCTTTTAAATTTGGAATTTTACCGCCTTGCCCAAGGCTTGTACTTTGCCACTTGGCACTTTGATTGGATTGTTGTCTTTGGTTCTAATGTCGTGATGTGTGGAATAGGGTCATGGGATGCACCATGGATTGGTTGGACCTATGGACCCGCTTCGTTGTATGGGGAGTACGCCCCAAGGGGTACATATAACTAGCGGGTTGTTGAACCACGCGTTATTATGTCACTTGGGTTAGGAGTGTTCGAACTCTATGTGTCTTGGACCATAGAGGGACAACCGGCCTCCTTGAGGGAGGCATAAGAGTTTGAGGAGGCATAAGAGTTTGAGGAGGGAGGCATAAGAGACTTGAGGGAGGCATAAGAGTTTGAGGGAGGCATAAGAGACTTGAGGGAGGCATAAGAGACTTGAGGGAGGCATAAGAGTTTGAGGGAGGCATAAGAGACTTGAGGGAGGCATAAGAGTTTGAGGAGGCTTATGATATTTTATGCTGTATGGTTGATGTTTAGGATATATGTTGAGTTATTGTGATGTTTGGTAGTGGTCTTTTGATGTATGTGTTACTCATGTCGAGATGGATATGTGTTGTGATGTTGTGGACATGTCATTGATTCCCTTGTGGACACTATGTACTGTAGCATGGTTTGTTGTTATGTGAGTCTTTCATTGATGCAAATTGAGGAAATGTCGGTGGATTGTAGTACTCTTTTGTTTGAGTATTTGGTATGTCGAGTCATTGATGTGTGATGAGTACTATGTTATGGGAGTGTGCCTATTCTATTCCGTAATTGTGTAACCTTTTTGTGGTGTAATACAATCTTGAAGTATATACTTGTGTGCTTGTGAATCTGTAGTGTCTTGTGAACTGATAGGGTGTTGTGTTTGATTCATGTTGGGCACCCACAATAAAGAATAAACCAAAACTCTTGATGATGAAATTTTAAAAGGAATTAAACTAAGAATAATGTTAATGGAAAGAGACTAATGAAAATAACAAACAAGAAAGAAAGCGCAATCTTCACAGAACATTTAAAGTTAAAATTTCTACCAAATGTTCCTAAGGCTACCTGTGGCCGTGCTTTAATCAACTAAAATTTTAAACCCTAGGGTGTAATGTCTCTCTCTACTGTCCTTGGTTGCGAACCATTTCCTTTTCCTATGTGTAATGTCGCATCGAGGACGATGCTTTCTTAAGGGGAG
Source organism: Taxus wallichiana var. yunnanensis (assembly GCA_018340775.1). Taxonomy (NCBI): domain Eukaryota; kingdom Viridiplantae; phylum Streptophyta; class Pinopsida; order Cupressales; family Taxaceae; genus Taxus; species Taxus wallichiana. Next base: position 457,290,396 of record CM031239.1, on the reverse strand, counting down.
AGAGAATGTAATGCCCGTGGGCATCGGCTCCTTTCTTCCACCCTGCCTGCCACCGTGGCCTCCTCCCAACCACCCCCTGCTGTGATTTGATGATTTGCATAAAATTTTCTTCTCCTCCTTGCGTGAGGAGGTGGGGGAGTCACATTTTTTTTCTTGACATGATCTCATTCTTGATTCTCTTTAATGCGAGTAGGTAGAGTGTGGACGCGTTTTCTTTCTTGGACCGCGTGTGGTGGTTGGTGTGAATGTTTTCAGGGTGTCTTTCTGGTTGCGTGGGCATTTTTTTTTTCCTCCTCAGGTGGCACGTTTTTTTTTCTGAAAATAGTGGCCTCTAGGTTAGTGATGCGTGTTGTGCTGGTTTGTGTGGGCGTGGTGTTGATCTGATTTTGCACGGTTGCGCGATCTTGATCGTGATCGTGATTGTTGCAAAATCTTGCAGTTTGTAATGGAAGAAACGAGATAAAGTTTTAGTTAGAACTGTCTTGCCTTTTCATTTTGGAAAGTAAACTTGTCCGGTGGCGGATCTAACATGGAAGAAGCTCGATCAAATCTTGAGGCAAGTTTTTTAGAGAGGTGAGGTGAGATTTGTGTTCACTCTTGTTCTTTTTGACCGGAAGTTTTCCATCACATAGCCATGAGTTAGATATGGTGGTTTTAGATGAAGCCCATTTTGATGAAGCTTGTGTAAGCTTACCTCCATGCAGCTTGTGCAAGGGTAGCATGTTCGAGCAAAACAAGATAGTTTAGTGAGATTGCCCTTTGTTACTTGTAGTAGAGTTCCTTCCGTGCTTCCCAGTGTGAATCTCCAAATGCTTTTTTTTTGTTGTTTTAAATTCTCTTGAAGCATCCTCGGATTCGGGATTCTCGTGAGATATTATTTGTCAAAATCGACCTTGTGGCAGTGAGAGTGTTCCAACAGGCCTGATGAAATTTAATTGCAGAGACTCTCTATTGAGACCTTCTTGCTGTTCGACGTAACTCATGGAAGAGTATCCCATGGAGGAGGATCACATTTGGATGGGAATATTCTTGAAGCACGATTTGCTTTGCATTTTTATGGGCTCCTTCAACGAGTCACCGAGTTGGCGGCATAAAGGTTTTATGTTGGAATTATCACACCTTACAAGCTACACTGGTGAAATGTTTGCCTTTGAAAGTTTGATCTTTGTCCCTGATCGATCGATGAAGGAAAAGGGTTGGTGATTTAGTTGGATATGGGGAATCCTATGGGTTCATACACTGCTGAGGAGCAGATTCTTCCTGCAAGTTTTATTGTACCAGTGCCATCTACCATTTATCCTATTGTGGGTGCTGATTATTTGAAGGGTATGATTGCTCGAGTTTCTTCTTTCGGCGTTGCTTTTAGGTGGAGCGGGCGGGCATGATTCTTGTGCCATTTGCCGGATGCTGGAGGAGTAGGATTTTTGTTATGTCAATGGGGTAATGCCCTTGGTGCCACTGTCATTGGTACTATATCGACCAAGGAGAAGGCCGCACAAGAAATTGAAGATGGATGCCATCATCCCATTATCTATACCGAGGAAGATTTTGTAGATTGTGTTAAAGAAATTACAAAAGGACAAGACAAGGTGTCGAGTTTTTGATTCGTGGGCAAGGACACATTCTAGGGATCTTTTGGAGTGCTTCTTAGAGGTTACATGGTGAGCTTTGGTCAGTCATGGAGTGTAATTGATCGTGTTCCTCTGTCATGCCCTTGCCCCAAAATCGTTGTTTTTGACACGGCCTTCCATGATGATGATACTGCACATGACTCGAGAAGAGCTCCAGAAGCTGCGTAGGAGAATTATTTGCAAATGTTGCATGGTGTTCTAAAAGTCCGTGTGACAAAGACATACGTTTGGTAGAAGCTGCAAAGGCTCATACCGACCTCGAGGGTAGGAAGACAAAGCGGTTCAATAGTTTTGATTTCGATGATAACTAGGTTGATGTGGAAAAACATAGATCCGGGAGCGTGATGTTATCATTATGTGCTGTGTGTCGAGCTTGAACCATGGTTGGTGTTTAGCCTTCTAGCGCAAGTGCTCTCGGGTGAGTGGTAAGCGGTTCGACTCTCACCCCAAAGCAGAAATTTGCATTGAAGCAATCTAGTGTTTGGACAGCCACCTATTGCATCCTTCTAGTCGTGCCTTCAAAAAGGAATCTGGTGTGGTATATTGCAAGAAAAGACCGGTGAAGAGAGGATAAAGCGAAGGCGTGTGGGCTGTAGCAGTCCTCTTTGGATGTTCATTTGGTGGATGCGTTAAAACAGGCAAGATAGACTAACCATATACATAATATGCTAGTATCTAATAACCTCTTGAAATGAAACTTTTTCTTTCTAGAAATTGGTTTAAATCATGTGATTTTGTGGATTTGCGTTCAGTATATGGTTAACATTTGTTACTTCTGGATTTGCCTCTGTTGGTTGTTCTTGTTGACGTGATCAACCCATTTTATATATATAAAACAAACAAAGGTTCTCAGTGTATGCTTTGATTGATCATATGAAAAAAAAATATATATATATATATAATTTTAAAGTTACTTCCTTCTGCAAAAATGTCATTGTTTCTTTTGTGAACCTGGGTATGTAATCGCCCCTAGAACGTTGCAGCGTTGACTAGTATTGGTTTCCTGTTATGTTGTTGCCCTAGAGGAAAACATACAGTTAAATTATTATTATTATTTTTATGATAAGCGTGATTATGCACTTCGTGTATTGTGCAAATTATTAGGGCTTTTGGAAATTAGAAGTTCAATATATATGCTTGTTAAGAAGGAAGTTTTGGGCCGAAAATATGTCCTGGGTTGATAGAAGGGCATAAATTATTGATAGAACCCCATTTTGATTCTACTCTTTCGATGAGTAAAATTTGATAAAATTAATGACCTTTATGGTGTTAAGATATGGTATGTTGATGATTCCTTGTGTGATCGATTTAATCATGTATAGACATAATGCCTTGATGGAGTAAGGTAATATCTTTCACGGTTCGTGAAAGTTAAGGTTTTCATCAACTGCTTAAGGTAACATGAAGTTCCTTAATTTAGTCAAACTTGTTTGTACTTCCTTCTTGATGAGTGACCTTTCATTGCAAATTTAGAATGATTGTGATGGAAGGTCGTGAATATATTTTGTTGTCAAAAAGGGAAAAGAAGTTATGGAATAGTTTGTTTATGTGTCGAACGTAATAATTGTAATTACATCATCGTTATAGAAGTTCGTTATTGGAGGATATCTATCTTCAATGGTATATTATGTGTTTAATCTCTGCATAGGTTACCATAAACTTAGTGATGAGATGTAAATTAAGGAGAGTTGAGAGACCTTTTCCTTTGTATACATCGTTTATGATATTAGGAAGTGAGTTGATGTCGGAAAATTTCAACCAAGTCTAGATTCATGGCTATGTTCCTCTAAAACGGGAGGATTATAAATCTAAGGTATTATGAAAATTGCAAGGATGTGTTTAGAATGCTAGATTGCCTACTCAACTTGGGTATTAATGAGGCTTGTCGCTATTCCGGCCCTGGTTATGTTCAGTAGGTAAGCTGTTAGGCAATACCTATTCCGGACATTCTTACCGTCCTTTCCACTCATCCTTATTAGCTATGAAGTCACTTATTACCTAAGATATAATGGTTGTGGGTTTGAATATAAGATTTTCATCCTTTAAACCTTTTTGATTACATGATGGAACTTTGTTTTTACCCTCGTTGTTCGTTTATAGCCTATTAGGCCTATGGCCCTACGGAACGATTCCAAAACTATATTCTTTTTGGCAGCTAAGATCGGCCTCTGTTTTTATCTTTTGACTTCACCTTGAGAATGTGGATTGATGGGTTACACTTTAGATTTCAATCACGTAATCTACGGGATTATATGATTGAAATCCTAATACTCTCAACTCTTGTGTCTAATCATTTAAATTTCATAGTCTTGCGTATTTGGTTGTCAAACTTTTGTAGTTTTAGAGGTATTTTCATAACTAAAACTTATGGTTTTCTTCTTAGTTGATATGTTGAAAATTATATCTTGTTTCAAAAAGGTTGTTAGAGGTTAGAACTTTGATCCATTTCTGAAATAGAATGTTTCCTTTCATGGATTTTGTTAGCTAGTAGCTTATTGTTGCTATGTATAGTCTTATCTTGCTCAGTTCTCGTGAACTGACTCAGGTTATTAATTGTTGCAGATGGCTTACGTGGTTAGATGATGGAAAGACTTGTAGATTATTGCATCAATCTTGGTTATGATGTTCCTTTGTACGAATGTGTATTATGTTATAAAAATTTGGAAAGGGCCTTTGGACATTTTAGAAGAAGGGTCGAGTGCACTAGTAAATGTATTGTAAAGTATTGTTGTTGTAGCTTGTTGAAACTTTGGCTTGTTTGGTTATCATGTGAAAGATGAAATTTGATTACCGCTTGGTTATGGATATTCTAGTGAATTTTAACCCTTAGTATAGTAGCGGGGCATGTCCCATGTTATTACTCTCTTGCTCCCTAGTCATGGTTGATAGAGATGATATGTCCCTTTGATTTGTACATCATGTTGGAATGAATTGATATAACCTTGTTTTGTTTTCCTGCAAAAGCAAGTCTTGTTAAACTTTGCTCTTGAGTTAAAATGTTGAGTTGTAAATCCTCCTAAGGCATAGTAGTGATGAGTTTGTAAACACTATAAAGTGAGCTGGATAGTCCTTATAAAAGTTAAACTAAAAAATTTATATATATGAATATATTAATGTAGATGTGATCTACTTGAAACCTTTGAGACTGGAACAATCAAGAGGAATCTATCTTTTGTAACAAAATATGATTACTTATTTTTTCCCGAGCCAAAACTAATAAACACTATTTTTTTGGTGAAACCTTAAATGATCTCATGGTGAAATCAATGGTTAGATTTTAGAAGATGATAGGATTTAATAAGTAGGAGTGAAAGTGATTAATAAAACCTTAAATATCTCTTTATCGTTTGAAATGTTCCCCTTTGTCAAACTTAATTAAGTAAAGTCTAGATGGAACATTTAACCAATCTCGATAAACTCTTAACTTCAATGAAAGTTTGATAGTAAACAATGTGACCACGAAGCTAAATTTGTTTGTCTGTTCGTTAACCCTTGCCTTGATTCATGGTGATATTTCTTAAGCAAGGTCAAAGTTTGATCCTTAAACAAGAAGGTTATTGTTATGAACCCTAAGCGGTACTTTCCCTCTCAATCGGAACTTATGTTTTCACTGTGCAATAGAGGTGTGGAACATGTGTTAGTGGCTTGAGTAAGATTAATTAACCTTGTAAGAAATGGAAAATGTTCTAAAATCAAATGAATAAAAAGATTTGGACATCAAATTGATGATCCCAGTTTAGAAAGCTTGGCCTTAAGCTATTTAGTCAACCGTTGAAAATAAAGAAGTTCTCCCTTGTGAAAAGAATTGTGTGAATCGTTACATGAAATTTTATAAGAACGTAAGTTAAGAATTAAGAGACACTTTAGTAAACAAGAAAATTTAACAAGAAATTCCTCATGGGATGCCCTAACTATAAGTGTGTTTTGTGGTTGGACTCCATGTTGTCTTGTCAAAAAGAAAAGTACATTGTCCTTGATAGGTGTGAGCGTTCTCGTGCTTTGACCTTGTGGTCTCCCCGTAACAAGTGGTTCTGGTGTTGGTTGTAACCTTGTGACGACATGTTGTGTCGTGTTGTGTCAAAGCATATCTAGATTGTTATATTGTTTTGTTTAGATCAGTCAAAAAAAAAAAAAAAGTTATCCTGTATTTCTTTGTGTTGTCCTTGTGTTGGCACCTCCAATGCTACAATTTTAATTTCGAAATAGTATAAAACCACAAAAATATTGTTGAAAAATTGTGGTAAAAGATCTAATATGTTGTAGTGAGATAAAACCCAAGGACATCATATAGTCTAGATAGAACCAAGAGCTTCATTTTAAATAAAGATAAATCTGTCATATTAACTCATTGGTCAAGTTGATCCAACATTACCTCTTCGTTGAGTGATTTGAGTTGAGCTCGATGAGTTGGTTGGGTGAGTCAAGGGGATTTGGTTGAAATGATCTTAGTGAAGGTAAGCAAGGGTGATCCATTGTAGCATATTTATCTTTAGAAGAATCTAGGTATGTCATCCCTAATGTCAAAGCTTCCTAATGGTGATCAAGAGTTGATTCCACATCAAACTCCTGATAGTGCTCTTACAAGCAACATCATATCAACTCCTAAAGAGGCATTTATGTGGATTTAAGAAATGCTATAAAGTGAACCATGAAAAACACATCATTCTATCATGCCCAGTCTCAAATCAATCTCAGGAACATTGAACTCCAAAATAAGAAAGAAGGCCCAGAACACATCTCTCTTATTAAGTGGTTTATTAGGTAATCAATATGTTGAAGTTGCTAGACCTAGGAATGAAAATCCTATTGAAGAAATGAATCCATCATATTATGATTTGATTTGTATCTCATTGGCTCAAGCTTTGAGCGAGGGTGATTCTCACATGTTCAAGGAATCCTCTTCCCGCATACTCACTCAAAACAAAGAATACAAGCAAACAATTGTCGAATTGGAGGAACAAGTAAAATCTCCCAAAGTGCCTACATTCAACCCTTCTTGGAACCTGACTCAACATCTTCTCTTCTAGTAGAATATGTTCCTTTGATCAATAATGTTAATCTTGAGGTGATCAATAAAGAACAAGGATACATGATTCAGGAAAGGATGATGATAATTGGATTGAGAAAATCATTGAGCTAGACAAGGCAATGTTTCCATATGTCATTTATCTCAAGTACATTCTACAACTTTATCAAAAGTAAAGAAAGCCAAGGAGCTTACAAAAGAGGTAATTCACTAGGATGATGTGTTCCATTTGGTGTCGAGATAATCTCCTTCGAATCTCACACTCTCGTGAGTAAGAACATGTTTGCATCAATTGTAAATAACTTATCTGAAGTCTTGATCCATATCATAGATATGAGATATGGAATGCTCAAAAATGAAATATTTGAGTTGGACTCTTGTGGACAACATGCTTTTGAGATCTTGAATGAGGTATATAAATGTGTTTAGGAAATTGAGTTCCCTCCGCTGTTTGAGGATTCATCATCAAAAGAACTTGTTGTTTCCTTCCAATATTTGGTCAAGAAAGAGGCAAGTGACTCTCTTTCCTTCAATAAAGACAACTTAGAGTCCTTGGCCAACATCAAAAGTTCCATTTCTGCAATTGCAAAGGATCATGAAGAATGGCTCAGTCAATGCAAGAAGATCAGTGATGTTCTCGGGGCATGGATCAAGGTGTTCAGTTGCATTTGCATTCCAAAGGTAGACAAGTTGACATCTGTAGTAGCTCAATTTAGTAAGGAATTAAAGGAATAGGATCCCATTCTAGCTCCTTCCTTCTCTATTTCTCCATTTTCTTCTCTCCCCTTTCTAATTCTTTATTGTGTGTAATCATGATATTTTGTCTCATTCACTTAAGTGACTTTCTAAAGTTGAATTGTAAAAGTCCCTTTGATTTATAAAAAGGGAACTTATTTATCATTTCCTAGGAAGATGTAAAGTCACAAGTTGAATGAGATCATGAAGAGTCATGTGGGGGTAGGTGAAGAGGCAATCTATAATGCTATAAATTGAAACGGATTCTCCATTTCAAAGGATCCTAAAATTTTTAGTTATAGGTAGCAATTGTGGATTTTGGTTTGGGTGTTGAGCTTTGTATCACCAATACAAGAAATAAAATCTACATTTCTTCCATTTCCCTTTCTCATGTGTTCCTCTATTTTCTCTCTTTTTTGCACTTTGTAAGCATAGTGATCAAGAAGGAACTTTGTATCCTTGATGAATGAATCTAAATAACTGTGTGTCTAGGTTTTTAGTCTCACTAGATGCTTCATTATTGTTTTCTTCTAATTAAATGTTGAACTACTCTAGTTATTGGGTGTGAAATCTACATGTGCCTAATCAGAATAATAACCTTCCCTTACCTAATGTCTCTCCTTCACCCCTCTGTAGACACCAAAAACCTACACCCACCCGTCCTCATTCAATTATCCACTCATTCACAACAATGGATAATTAAAACATGCCACTACATTATCTTGTTTCTTTTTGCAATATCCCTTCATCTAGGTAATCCACTTAGTACCCTTCAATTAATTAATTTAATCAATGACACCCACCTATCCTAAGTCATAATCCGCCCTATTTTATTCAATTAATTAATTAATCATATTCCTATATTCCTATTTCACCCCATGTGAAATCCCTCTTTCACACTAGTTAAGTCTAGTTTAAAATTAATAAGGAAACCTTCCAAAATCACCCCATGGTCATCCTAACAAACTCATTCCTAACTTAAACCCATATAACTAAACTAATCTTGACCTTAGTCCAATTACTACATTTTATCCCTCGAAATCCCCAATCAAATCAAGTTCGAATTAGCAAGATAATCACCCTTATCACTCCTAAACTCAAACTGACCAAAATCGTTGGCGATTTTTTCGTTCTCTGGTGATCTATATAAACTAGCTTCTCTACCTCTCTTGGGGACCATCCACGAGAATCCACGATTGTTCATATGTTTTGAGTTTTTATTAGAATTTATCAGTGTCACTCTGCATCAATGTGAACGTGTTATCATACCACACTCTCCTTCATGATCGTCAAGCATCCTGGATTCATTTTGAAGCTTGTTCGATGTCGATTCAGTAAATCTTGTCAACCTCTCATCTCTCATTATCAATCAAGGACAAGTTTTGTCTTATCATTTTGTCTCTGCATGCCAATATTCTTATCTGACCATTTATTGTCTTACAAGTAGCCTCTGATAGATCATAATTCCATATTAATTACTCAAATCTTTCATTTTATCAGTCTATTAAAAATCTTGTATAATCACTTGCGATTCCTAGAATTACACCGTGATTCTTATGTATTATGTTTTTCTTGCAGTCATATTTCATTCAATAATTCCTATCAATTACTTCTATTTCTTGTGTTTTCTAACATTTTGTCAAGAATGGCTTCTATTAGATGGCCATAGGTGGACCCAATCATCCGATCATGAGCATCAACTCCTTATCGATCATCCGTCATCCACTTCATTGGGAGCAATATGATATTTTGCACAACCTCAAGTTGTGTGCTATTCATTCAACCCCTTTGATAGACTAGAGATCGTTTTAAAATTCACCCAAAGGATCTACGAAGCTTACTCGACAAATTTTGGGAGGTCAACTACGAAGTGCAACAAATCCGAGCTGACCTCGCTTGGCTTGAGCATTGTTACGAGGCTAGATTAGACATTCTGAAGGCCCCAACACCGAATTTGAATCGGGATTTGAAAGTGAAGCTAGTATTGAAGACTCTAACTCAGACTTTGCATGACAAGACGACACCGAAGAAGAATTCTTTGACTTCTTCAAGGACGATTATATTGAGAAGCCTGATTTATACTTCTCAAGGAAGACAACCCAGGCTAATTTGTGGGTTCAAATTTCTCTGAGAATTTGGACACCGATCTTGATTCTGAATTTGAGCCTTAGTCATATTTCTTTCTATGTTATCATCATCAGTTGTAATGATCTAAATAAATCATAAACATTTTCTCATGTATTTCATATATCATATGTTGTATTTCATTTACATAAATAAACTTGAGTGTCTCAAAGTGGGTTGACATCCATACAAGGAAGTCCTTTGACTTATGGGAATCGAGTTTTTCGGGTAACCGCTTTACCTATATTACTAATCCTCTTTTGTTTAGTGTTGGTGACCTGCATGTGTTATCGCAATAGAGGAGTTGGTTCCGTTTCTTCCACGGAGCGCAACAATCCAATTTCCTTCCATCGCATTCGCAGGTATCACAAAAACCTTGCCTTATCAAGTTTTGGTGAGTCTTATTGTCTTGCTTATTTAGTTAGGTTGAAGAGGTAAGATTTATCTTAAACACCCTCATCGGTGAAAATTCCTACCTTGTACTCTGTACAAGCACTTTGCAAAAAAATTTAGTGAAGTGTTCTGTGTGATCCCCAACCTATCTAGCCACCCCAAAGCAATAGGTAGGATTAAGATAGTTTACATTCAATAATGGGAGCCTTCCTGTACATAAGGAGGGGGTGTAACCTCGTGAGCATTGGTGGAAACACATAATTTGTCATATGACAAATTATTTCACCAACACATCTGTAATACTATTACGTTATTCACGGATGGGAACTTCTCATGTCGCGCTGACTCCGCACTTTCTCGACATGACATCCTTGCCTTCACATATGCTCCCCATTTGATTTCTAGGAATGAGCAAGTCAATTTGCACAACCTCCTTCAAGAAAGCACAGATCGAGTACGAAATCATATTCGATGTTTTAAGCAGGGTTATTGTGCAGGGCCTTCAAGAAAGCACGGAACCATTGCTCGCACAAACTCGCATTGAATAAATTTGCAACGGCGGGGTAGAGGAAGCAACACCAAAGTATTGAAACCTGTGTCTTCTGCGTACTCCTAACGCAAGCATGAAAAAAACTATTTTGTTTCTGTGGGATGTTGTGCCTGCTGCTACGTTCTTAGTTTATTCCAGTTGACCTCCTTTTTACTGTCGTTTTGCTTATTTCCTATCAATAGATCTGGCGATGAGTTGTCTCCCATAAAAAGTATATTCATAACGAGCGAGGAAAATATTTTTATATTAGAATTGTTTTCATTACATTGCTGCAATTACATAGAATAGAAATGTTTAACTTGGCGAAGGAAATACAGAATACACGTCTGAGTCAAAGTAAAATCCCAGCAACCCTATTTCTACCAAACTAAAATCGAGATGCTTTTTAAAAATCCATGCAATACATAACAACAAAGCTTGCAAAGATGAAAATGCTGCTAAAATGCTTAATCTACTTATTACGGCTGGGAGTTGGCCGCCTGTCATCTTCATCCAACTTAAAAACATACTAAGCACTTGACAAATTTGAATACAATTTGTCCTGATTTTCCGAGGGCTCCTATACATTCTTTTCTGCGATTGCGGGGTGCGGCTTTCAACCTACCATGATGTCAAATACCATGACGAGTTACTCTGACACAGCTTAAGTCCATTCTGAGGTTACACACCACCTCCCTACATTTATAACTCCAGAGTTTTTCATCCTTATGGCAGCTGCTGCATTTAAAACTTTCATCGGTCATGAGAAGATGAAGGGGATGGCCTGCGTGGCCTTCGTAGTCGAGAGTCCTGGGGAGGTCTATGCAGAGCGGGTGAAGCCTCATACCGTCAGTAGGAAACGAGAACAAAAACCCTTCCAGCGGCTCACCGCAGGCGCTGCAGTCATGTGGAAGACACGTCTTTCTCCGAAAAGTAAATGGATTATTGTCGTAAAACGGATGGTTGCCATAGTTATCGGGAAGCTCGGCACAGGCTCTGTGTAAAGTGAACGTTGGGCATGAGTCGCACTTGTATCCAACGTTGGCTCCATATTCTTTGCACCCACTGCATGTGTAAAGTCGAAGTCCTCCATTAACCAACAAAAGGTTATGGTTATGGCGGCTGGGATTACAAACCCCTATTGATTTTCCATACTCGGGCTGGACGTCACTGCATTCAACTTACAATTTCATCATTTTCTTCCATTAAATATAGGGAAGCCAGAGTTAAAAGTCCCTCGACTTCCTGGAAAATACCAAGAAACTGGTTATTCCCTTCCAAGAACATGGGCATAATTATCACATACATCAACATGTGTACTTACATTTCATATGTGAAGCAGCTCCGGGGTTAAATTTGACGGCCACCTATGTCTTTCAGCTGACGTTAAATTTCTAATGTTGCCGCTCAAAAATACAAAATAATGGTATTTATATATTATTAACATCTATTCCATATTTATTTAAATATGTTTAATATATATCAATATAAGTTACATATGAATGTATATAAAAATTGACTCTCACATTTTGAATATGCAACTCAGATGTCTCGGTTTGTATTTTATGTTTAAAATCATGAAAAACGTCTAAACGGATGTCAAATTTAACACCTACTTGCAATTGAAACCGAATTTTATCGATATGGAAAACATTGTACCGATGGAGTCTGTTTGGAATTTCAAAGCTCAACATATTGGAGAAATAAGTCTTCTTGTCTACAATTGATCATTGTCAATTTTGTGGGGACCAAAATTAGGATTACCATTTTTTTCCGTTGTTCAAATCTAAAACTAGGAACCACACGTGAGTGGTGCAATGGAGACACTAAAAGGGATTTGTTGAGCAAGTTTAATTTGCAAGGGAAGATGGGTTTTAAAGAAGGGGGTTGGGGAGGAGAAGTCCATGGGTGGGGAAAATGTTGGTTGAAATGTATCCAAAACTCTTCTTTCTTTGGATAAGACACATGTGCAACAAGTGGAAATTTTGTCAATCATTTAAAGGAAAAAGGGGGTGTACAAAAACAACGTTAAAGCAACATACTTTGGAGATATCTTAGAAATCATGATCTTATCAATAGAAATTCCCAACGTCAATAGTTGATTTTTGTAATGTTAGCTCTTATATTGTTTTGTGGGCAGATAGAAGCCCTGTCAATTTTATGAAAATTTACTTGCACGTGTTGCGAGACACTTTAGAGATAGTAACATGTGGACTGGACTCGACATCCCATGTAAAGGCATTATAGTAGATCCGGGTTTGAAACCCCAAGAGCATGTCTAATCATGTTATTTTGCAACATATTTATAAAATATTATCTTAGGCCATTCTCCATGCTTTCCCAACAAATACCAAATATTATCGGTAGGAGTTTTCCTTAAGGATTTATAGTTAATACCACCACCTTGGGGTTTTGTTGCTCATTTTTACGAGGAAATATATATAGTGGATGGTGTCAAGACCCACATTAGTGCTCCATCAATAAAATTCATTATGATCATTACATAATATTATATAACCAATTAAGGTCCACAAATATACATAATAGAGGACTTCCCATATGAAGGTCTCTCCAATAAAGGTGCACTACATGGATGATAGTGAAAGGGTTGTATGGTGAAGACCAAATAAAACTAAGCCACTACTTTCTAATTCGTTAGAGTTTCTAGCTTTTAGGACATGTATGTAGCAATAAAGATACGGGTTTTACCCCATAATATATTATTTTTACCATTTATTTGGGCCTTGAGTTATTCAATTAAGATCTTGATTTAATTGTTTATTCGCTCCCTACTTTCCACTTGTCATTTGGATATTCTATAATATATTTGATTTGCAAATTTGGTAGAGGGGGTATGAAGGCTAGATGAGGAAAATCAACTCCAAGAATCCGTGGATATCTTGATGAAATCAAGTGCTAAAAAAATATTAAGTTGAAGGTTAATGGTGATTCTTATGCAATCACCCAAAAATAAACATATAAATATAGTAATGTTTTTTTCTATGAAATAAAAAATTGTAATTAAAAAAATGAAAAGAACTAAACTCTTTACGGGTGGAGGTATCAACACATCCAAAATGCATCGATAATTTAGGATCCTTTGGTGGAAGCAAGTATGCCACCTACTGAGAGTCACATAACCGTCTGAATTTACAAACTAAGATGATAATAAATGATAAAAATGGTTGTTTTATTTAAGGAAATATTTTTGAGTAATCAAGGGGGATTAAGCCTAGGCGAGTTGTTTAGGGCACCAAAACATAGGGGGCGTTAAATTTATAGGATATTTCTTGGTTCCACCACTTCCCAAATTATTAATATTGTTGTAATATATTAATATTTAGGAAAAATACCTATCATAAATAATATATTATTAAAATTAATTATATATAAGGTCAACAATATGGAGTGTTTTTGAAAAATCCGGATCAATCCATATGAAACTAATTTCCTAGGGTGGAAACAATTAGGTGGTGTCAAATTTATAGGAATATTACTAGGTTTCCCATTGCCCACCAATAATCATTGAGGTTGTAAAATATTAATGGTTGACAATGCCTATTAATGATAATATAATATTAAACTTTTTGTGTAAGATTAACAATATGGTAGTGTCTTTGGTTTGATAAACATACCTTAGATGGAAAAATTACAATTGTTGATCTTGTTGAGTTTTTATATAAACTAATTAAATAATTTATGCAATTGGTATGATTATTTAAGGTGCCTACATTATTTTGTAAATATAAATTTTTATCGGTCAACTTTAAGTATGATTTATAAGATGCAACAATTTCTTTCAATGAATATTTTTAGAAAATGATGATATGAAATAAAAAATCAAAATCATTCAAACCTTAATTTTTTGAGAAATAATCCTTTTCAACCGATGTATTTTTGAAATTAAAAATGTCTATTTTTAATGCTTAACACTTATAATTTGATAATGAATCATTCTTAATCTTTATTCTATATTGCTAAAAATACAACATATAATGATTTTACAAATTAAATGGGGTATTTGGCTTTACATACTGCCTAGGGTGCTCAGAAATCTTAATTCGGGCATGCCTGTTGAGTATTAAATCTTTCTTAAGAGAGACCAACCTCAAAGGATTTACTTGTCAATGACTTGGTAATGTTTTGGGATTTATATAGTTACATTTTTTGTGTTTTTATAACATAAGCATAGAACTAATACCAAAAATTGTAAATACAATGAAAATTAAGAATACTTTATAACATAAATACATGGTTTAATATTAAGAATAAACTTCAACACATATTGTAAGAATTTTTTGGATAAGTTCAAGTATTATCAATTAAATATAGGTTGAATACATCATAATACGGTGGTTAACAATGTTAAGTGTTTTGGAGCTGTAATTTATAGTGAAATGTATGTTATCTTTAATTGTTGTAAGCTTGTGTGATACGAAGGAGTAAAAATGGTATACAACTATAACACACGACAAAAATATACTTCTTATTATGGCTTGATGGATGTCAATACCTTGTTGTAAAGCTCTTTTTGCAATAGCCCACATGTATGCTTATAAAGGAAAGTTGATCGGAGTTGAATATATGTTTTTAAATTTAGTGAAACAATTGCAATGGACCTTGAGGTGGCTTTTGCAATTATGATGTTCCATGAAAAGATATTATGTTTAATCATTTGGTCAAACATCTCAAATCAATCCACTAAAGATCCTATTTCAGCATTTAAATGTTCACAAGGCATTCTCAACAACCTTGTTATGTGAATATATCAAAATCCTTGCATTCCATAAGATGACATCAATTTGGGGCATTTTTTCAAACGCTTTAGATGCCCTATGTATGCTTCCTCATCGACATGCATATCAAATAGGGAACTGCAAGTATAACATCCAAAAAAAATACATTTTACTACACCTCGATGGATTTATGTTCATAACATCTAGTGAAACAAGTTTAATAGCTCATACTATGGATATAATATAATGGTTTTTATGATCACAATAGGGCCACCCATGAACTCCAACAATAGTGGCTTGGGTTGGAGCAATCTTTGGTGTGCCAAATTAGGCGGTCGTAGGCATCAACAACTTTATTTTTGATAATTTTGACATAACCCTAAACATTGAAAAATATCTCGTCTAAATCTCCCGAACACCATTTATTAACGAATAATAAGAAACTTGGAAAGTAATCTTTTAAATTTGTAATTAATTATAGTTAAAATACGTAAAAAGTGTAAATGGTTGTCAATATTTAACATAATTTGGATATGTGACCCACAGTGTCTCCCTCACCTTGGTCATATTAATGAATGAGCAATCAAAAGTCATGAAATCTTCCACAAGGAATATGCCACAAAGTTATTTCACCTTAATAAACCCCAATCTAGAAACAATACAAATGTACATCCTATTAGGATTGGTTAAGTAACAAAAAACAAGAACACAATACATTAGAAAAATATAAATATTAACTTTAACATGGATTAGTTTCCTATTTGAATGCAAAGTTTGACAACAATCCTTTGATATGTGTAATGTGGTTTGTGTGGAGAGTAAAACATTCAAGACATCGTGTGGAGCTCAACTCTAGAAATAATATCAAGTTTGTTAATAATTAGTAAAAATTGCATCAAAGTGTGCAATGGATACATGGCACCTATGTGGCGCTTTTTGGCCAATAATTATCCTCTAAATGGATTTAGAGCCAAAATGCGCCACATAGGTGCCACATAAGGGTGTTCTCGCGAAGGGGTGTTCACATGAAGGGGATTCACATGAATGTGGTTTGTGCGAACACCCCCTTCGTGCAAACACCCCTGAACCCCAAATCCACCACCCAAGTGTCGTCAAGTAGAAATTCATATTTAAGCGTTGTGTCATGTAAATTTGGTTTTAAAACATAATTTTTAATAAAAATAGTTTTAAAGCAAAGCTTATTATAATAATATATTTTTTTATTTTAATTTTTAGGTTCAATGATTTTAAATTTAAAACATACTTTTTTATATTATTTTTGTTTTATTTTAATCAAAAGTATATTATATTTTTAATTTTTTTAAAAAAATTAAAAATTATTATTTATATATAATAAAATTAACTTTAAAACATAGTTAATTTTATTAAAAAGACATTACAAAATTAAATAATTGTATATTAGATTTAAATTGTTTTAAAATTGGAAAGTAGTTTTAAAGTTAGAAAAGCGTGTAATTAAAAATAACCTAATTTCTATTGAGATTTCTATATAATAAGAGTTACATGTGTATAGTTTTCTATTGAATTTACTCTTAGATCCAAATCTAGCTCAATTTGTGTGTGCAGGTGAAAATTATTGAAGTGGAGGAATCATGGGAAATCAGAAGAATGACAAACGAAAATATAGTGAGGAACGGAAAGCAGAGGAGAATGCTAGAAGATCAGTTCATAAGAAGAAACAAATAGAGAGAGAAGGATGAAAAAACTGGTACATACATACTTGAAACCCTTGATAGATCGTAATTTTATTTTTCTGTCTAGGGTAAATATGAAGTTTTAGCTTCAACACACCTTCTAGATAGAAGAATATTATATTATAAATACAATAGAATGATTAGTATTGTGCAAATTGTATGTATTGTGATTTTGTATTGTGTGTTTTTGAATACAAGTCTATGATTAGTATTGTGTATTTAACTCTGAGCTTGGTATCCCTTAGACAATTTTGGCTATAAACCTATCCTCCTACCAACAAATCTAGCTTGCACATAATTATATTATCCTCATATTATTATAACAATTCTTAACCTCATTTTTTACTAGATAAGGTACCAAATCCTTACTTTCAAACCCTTTAGGTAGATATCCTCTCTTTTTATCCCTACCCTCTCACCCTCTACACCTATTTTGTCTTTGTCCACATGTCGACAATGATGATTTTATCACTTGTATATATTTTTATAGGTCAGTAATTTCCTCATAGGTTGAATTTTATACAAAATTATATATAGGAACCCATATATAAGAAATTTAAATGCACTCATCTACTCACTTGGTACTTTCAAGAGCCCTATGATAAAATTATCATTTCAAAAACACTCAAATATCTCCTAAATTACCTTCAAACAATCACAAATAATAGGAGAAGCCCCTACATAGGTCTAAAGAACTCTAACCTTGGTCCTAGAGTCAATTTTACCGAGAAAAAGTATTTTCAATCTAATTTAAGCACAAATCACACCAAACCAAATTATCTATATTATCAAGTGATAAAATTTCCAAATCTAGTTGCAACCACATAGATATCACATGTTCAGTGGTTAACTACATGTATTTTAATCCCTATTCATAGTAGTACTAACATAGGTAGTGTACATATTACACTTTACCCCCAACAAAAACCTTTTAAAATGATTCTTACCCACGGTTCGGTATGAAGCTATTTCAGGTCATACAAAGGGTTTTGTGATACCTAGGGTTTCACAGTTAAGCATATTTTCAAGTCTTACATAGGTAAAAACACCATAAATTCACAATTTAAACCACCAAATGAACTTACAATGAAATCTAGTTGTGCTTTGCTACTACATTCTTAGTTTACTCCAATTACCCTCCCTTTTTATTATCATTTTGCTTGTTTCTCAATCAATAGGTCTAGTTTTGAGTTGTTTCCCATAAAAAGTATATTCATGTGTGAAGCTAAAATTATTTAGCAACTCATCCATGGAAAAAGGAATATGAAAATTTAAAGATATATAAAAACCCTCCGTTAAAAATGAAAAAAATAATAATGAGAGAGGAAAATAATTTTAATATATGAATTGTTTTCATTACATTGCAGCAATTACATAGAATAGAAATATTTAACTTGGCGAAGGGAAATACGAGAATACACCGAGTCAAAATAAAATCCCACAAGCCTTTTTACCAAACTAAAATCGAGATGTGTTTTTAAAATCCATGTAATACATAACAACAAAGCTTGGAAAGAAGAAAAGCTTAGTAAAATGTTTTAAAATACTTAATCTACTTATTACGGTTGGCTGCTAGAAATATTTGGTTGGCTTGTCATCTTCATCAAACTTAAAAACATACTAAGCAATTAACAAATTTGAATACAAAATTTCCAGTTTTTGAGGGCTCTTATATATTCTTTTCATTGTTTCAAATGCCTATCTTTGAGCGTCATTCTAATAAAATTTCTCTTTACTTTTCAATAGTTCTTCCAAAGGCGTGGAAATTTTCACATAACACTTAATGAAATTCTGTAATAACTTTGTATGTCTTAGGAATCTGCACACCTCACTTTGATTAGTAGGATTTTCTAAACCCAATATGATAACAATCTTGATGAGGTCTACCAATAAGCCTTCCTCACAGATAATATGCCCCATTAAAGTGTCAAAAGGTGTTAAGAAAACACACTTCTTAATGTTTAGGGAGATGCTTAATTGCTGCACTTCTTAAACATAAGCCTCAAATTGTCATCGTGGTCCTTAACTAAGCCATACTGATGTAGAAGCACCATCCTCATAGTTGGGAGTGCAATAAAAGTTTGAATAAGCCTATGAAAGGCACTAGGTACAAACTAGGAGTTGTCAAAGTCTTCTTGCATCAATCATATCATTATTCATATTAATATTTGTATATGTTATTTTATAGTAAAGGTGAAAAGCCTTGTAGTAGTAGTAATTTGTCCTATTTGACTAGGTAGGGAGGTTGAATAAGTAAGAATGAGTTGGCTAGAGTTGATAAGGTCGTGAAGACCAATTTAAAAGGAATATGCAATGAGTTGTGAGGTGTCCTTAGATGAATATTATCTAATATTTTCTATGTTTAAGGTTTAGTTAAGCTTTCTTATGAATTGGCCTATTTAGAAGTAGTTGATCTTCTTAGGGAGAGAGAATAGGGGATGCAAAAACATAATGAAGGAATGATTTTCGAAGGAGAATCTTGTAATTGGGTTGAGAAGGATGAATAATGAATGCATGATGTTTGACATAAGAAATTTGCCTTTGTTTTAGTAAAAATTGCATGTTTTAGATGACTGTGGTAGAAGACGTATTAAGGCCGAGAGCTAGAAATTCACATAGGCTTTATTTCACTTTCAAATATCTCATTGTAACCTCTAAGCGGCGAAGGAGGTGAAAAGGATCATGCACAAATTTTACCAAGCTTTGAAACTTTGTTTGGAGCATTTTAGAACAATGTTCTTGTTATGTTTGTGGATCCTATTTTCATGTTAGAGTGTGGTACACCTTCATGTGTTACACTCGGGTATTTTTGACGGTCCCGCTCACCGGTGAGCGGGTTAGGGGTTCGGGGCAAAGCCCCAAGCAAATTTTCATGGGTGTTTTATTAACCCATGGGTAATGGGTAACCATTATGGGCTATTTTGGGCCCATGGTTTTTTGGTACCCATTGTTTTGTATGCCTCTTCTTGGCTACCCATAGGTTTATGGGACGGTTTTGTTTTTGCCCATTGTTTGATACCCACGGTTTTGTAAAGCTGTTTAGCGATTGTTTATTTATATGGTCTTATGCATATGATAGATAGACAAGAAAATGTATTGCAGATGTGTTTTGAATTCGGGTGTGAATTCTGTAGAGTTTGTTAAGCATAGCTCAAACGGATCTGGATATTGTATTAAGAGAAAGGAGGCTTGTAATAAAATCGAGCAAGTGATTCTTAGTGGACGTAGCCCAAATTGGGTGAACCAAGTTAAATCTTGTCTCTCTGTGTTGTGTTATTTATTCTGCACTTTTATTTGAGATCTGTAATATTTTCTGCATATTAGTTTCTACTATTATGATTTTGTAAGGGATTATTCCGCATATTTTATCCCTTATTTCCTAACAGTTCCCCTTCTCGGGCTCACGCAAGGGCTTTTGAGATATTTTAAATGGACTGATCAAATTAGCTATAAATTTTAAATTTTCTCTGTCTTTACATGTTCTATAAGTCCTTCAACTTTCATGGTGATTGGATCATCAAAGTTGAAGATATGTATAACAATCTTGTCGAGGAAACTTGTTAATGTCACCTTACACAGTTAGTACAAGAAATTGGTAGACTTTGCATTCTAATTTGTTAAATCATGATCCTAGATTGTTGTGGAAGATGAAGAAGCAGTGCGAATGATGTGTACAAATGATTCTTAAGAGAATTATATCATGAAAAATTCATCATTTGATGAAGAGATGACTATGCAGAGTCTATATGACGGATTTAAGCCATTGTGAGAGGTTATGAGAAGGTGAATTGGCCAAACTGACCATAGAAATACATATGAAGGGTCTTAGACACCTTGGTTAAGGTGAAATAAGTTTATATAACAGTTAATCATGCCATGAGAGACATCTAATTGCACACTTGGTCTTGAATTGGAATAGTTAAAGCTTGAGAACCCTAGGGGCAAAGAGAAAAGGATATATGATTAAATTTCATTGCTTGAGGATTCATAAAAGTGTCTAAAGATTTAGTTTCATAATTTGAACATGTTCAAATAGGAAAAAGAGGTTTTGTGACTCTATTTGGTGAAGATGGACTCCATTGTAGGTAGAGTATGCATGAGAGAACTTAAGAGGTATGTTTAGAACCTTCATGAATGGAATTGTAATATAAAACAATCTTGTAAGGAGATGCTAGAGGTTTTTATACATATAAGGAAATGCTCATGACATCTATTTGACAAGGTGATGACTAGTACCCTTTACATCTAAAGACAAGCATGACAAGTAAAAGGAACCAACTTGTACCTAAGCCTAAAAATATAGTATTGTAATGATGGGTGATGATATTGTACTTCATGCATGTTGATAGGGGATTTGAGATGTCCTAAAGGCAATTGACATATACTTGATGGTGTTTAGGTGATACAAAACCCATGAATGAGAATTGGAGGCCTTCACTCCATTGAACAAGGTGATATCCATGCATGACTCACACAAGATACAACAAGGCTTTTGACTACATAATCCTTGATGAGTGAAATCTGAGATAAAGGGGAAAGTAAGACATCTCTATGTTAGGACTATGATAATCCTGGTATGAGGCAGACAATGGACTTATCTCTATTTGACTACCTTTGTGACTAGTGATTAAGGAAGGGCATGTTTGATATGTTATATGCATTGGAGTGTGTATGCATGGCTCAAAGGTGAAAATCTCATGCAAGGAGAATACTGAGTTAGGAAAGTACACATACACACACACACATGCACACACACACACACACACACATCGAGAAGACAAAGGACCGTGTGAGTCCAATGGCAAGAGAGAATATCAAGATAGGTAGAGGTCTCTATATAACCTAGTCATGTCAAAGGAATGTACATATTCAAAGCAAAGGATTTTGGTACAAGAGAGTGAGGGTAGTACAAGAACATTACACAAATTACTTGTCAATGGTTATATGTTTGGAAGTTAGACTTAAATACTGATTGGAACTTAGATAGGTGTATGCATACAAAAAAATATTAGAGGAAAGATTGTAAAGGAGAATGAGAACATGAATGTGAGAACATGACATGTTTCTTGAGGAGGATTTCTTGAGCTAAAATGTGCACCACATAAATTTTCCAATAATCCATATACAATTGTAAGAACTTATGGATAAATCCCTAAAAATATTGCACAATAATGCATGAGAATGTCATTGGCGCATTCTACAATCCAAAGGGCATCACTTTGTATACATGAAGCTTCCCCACTCATTGGTGAACTTTGTGTTTTCCTCATCTTCCTTCGCTATAAGCACTTGATGATTACTAGAAAACCCATATGTAAAGGAGTAGATCTCGCGGCAAACAATTCCTTCAAGCATCTCCTCTATGAATGGTTTGGCAAAATGATAAATAACACATGCAACATTAAGTTCCCAATAGTCAACACAAATACTTATCCTCCTATCCTTCTTAATACTTGTTAAAATGGTGCTAACTCATTTGGACCCCTCAATAGACTCAATTATACCAGACTTGAGAATTTAATAAATTTCTTCCTTAAGCTCGATGCATAGATTAGGATTCATCCTACGCGCCTTCTTTCAGTTTAATTTTCATCTCACCTAAAAAGGGTTTACTTTGTTTAACTCATAATAGTACCATGGAAAGAAGTCCTTAAATTCACACAATACTTCAACAATCTTTGCCAGTTCCTACTTCGACGAGTAGTCACCAATAATGACCTCCTTCGGTTTTGCAGTTATGCCAATGTTAACCTTATTTGTGTTTATCGGGGCATGATATGCGTGTTCTTTCTCATCTGTTGTATCCAGTACCTTGCACATACTTTGTAATGGAATTACTTGAATAATTTTAATTATCACCAGCCATAGAACACCAAATAACTTAATTTTGCAGATAAATGATCTCATTATGAAAGTATAATAGCTTAGCCACTTCGAGGAGGCAACCTCCAAAACATACAATAAGACTCAAATGCTCAATAATATTCCACTAGTACTTGCTAACCCCTAATTATACTCTCTTATGCTACGGCCATCCCTAAGATGACCCACCCATGATAATATAGCATATATGAAAGAGATGTATAATGATATGAAGTTATGATAGCCACAAGTCATCTATATACATCAAATGTAAGATATATACTTAAGGACGTAACATGACCTTTCCCTTAAAATAAACATTGTGTCCAATGTTGAGAAGCTCTAGATGTTCTGCAGGATGTCATATCTTCCCATGTTGCATCTTTATTGTCCATATTCTTCCACTTAATTAGGAACTCCGTAATAACCCGTGTCCTCAATCTTTTAGTGTGTGTTTGAAGGATGCATCCAGGTTCCAAGATGACTCTCCCATCCTCATAGAGCTCAGTAACACTATTTGGGTTGATACTCTATGTCCAATTACTTTCTTCAGGTAAGAAACATGAAAGAATGGACATATTTTGGTGTCTGTGGAAGTTCTAATTTATATGCTACAATACCAATCTTCTACAATACTTGATAGGGTCCATAATAATTTGGTGAAATTTTTTTATCCTTTTATTATTGTTTCAAATACATTTTCTTATATGGTTGTAACTGCACAAAAACCCAATCATCGACGTCAAAATGTCTTTCCGTGCGATGTTGATTTTATGCCATGGCCAAGTTCTCCTTGAGACTAGAGAGGACCTCTTGTTGATACTAAATGTGTTCTTCTCTTGCTTTAACCCATGGTTGTCCTCTTAATGATGATGTGATGGATGGTGGATGGTACCCATAGAGTGCCAAAAAAGGAGACATTTTGGATGAAATATGGAAGGAAGTGTTATACCACCATTCTACAAGTGGCAACCATTGGACTCATCTTGCTTGTTTATTTGTGGTGAAGCAACGAAGATATACCTCCAAACACTTATTTACAACTTATGTTTACCCATCAAAATGGGAATGATAAGAAGAGCTACGAGCTAGTTGAGTACCCAAAAATGAGAATAAATCAGTCCAAAAATTACTAGTAAATATAGGGTCTTGATCACTTACTATAATCTTTAGTGTCCTTGAAGCTTCTTAAGCTGTGCCCATGAAGGTTGTTGCTATCGTGCTTGCAGCAAATGAGTGTGACAAGGCACAAAAATGAGCATATTTGGTGATTCTATCCACCACAACCATGATGACATTTTTTCCTTTAGATGTAGGTAATCCTATGATGAATTCCATGGAAACCTCTTCCCACCGCTGGCTAGGAATAGATAGAGGTTGTAGAAGACCTAGGGACCGAATTGTTTCACCCTTATCATTTTTTGAAAAACCATGCATTCTGCCACAAAATTTTGGACATCTCCTTTAAGCCCTTCCCACAAGAAATCTTGTTAGACTCGATGATAAGTCTTGAAGAATCCAGTGCCCCCTACTAGAGAAGAGTGAAGATCAAATAGAATCCTATTTTTAAGAGTGGAGTTCTTAAATAGGTATAATATATCTTTATACCATAAAACATCTGTCTCAATACAAATATTTCATACATGCTTGGATCATTATAGAGATTATGAATGAGTTTTTGTGTGGTTGGGTCATTTCTCCATTCGGACCTTGCCTCATCTATCCAATCTTCTTGTAATATGGATATGGCACATAATAATGTTGTAGTTGATTCATCTTTTCTCGTGAGCATCTGCAACTACATTCTCCTTCCCTTTCTTATAGATAATCTCAAAATCAGATCCCAACATCTTTGGACCCTTTTTTTGGTTCTTTAGATGATGAATTTGCTCCAAGAAACATTTGAGACTATCATGATTTGTCTTCACTTTAAAGTGTTTTCCTATGAGATGTGGTCTCCATTGCTTTCTTGTGTGAAGCATGGAAAGCATTTCCTTCTCATAAGTTGGCTTTAAAAGATTCTTATCTTTGAATTGTGAGTTAAAAAAGGCAATAGGACAGCTTTCTTGCATGAGAATTGTCCCCATACCTGACACTAATGCATCACATTCAACAATGAATGTTTTGGAAAAATATGGAGTAGCAAAGACTAGAGTGGAGCACATAGCCTCCTTTAGCTGCTCAAATGCTCTAGTTGCATCCTCATTCCAATGGAAGGAGACCTTCTTTAATAAATCTATGAGAGGTGTTGTTATTATTCCGTAATGCCTTACGAATATTTGGTAATAACTTGTAAGCCCTAAATATCCTCGTAGATTCTTTAGGGTTTTTGGAACCTTCCACTCCATCATGGCTTTAATCTTATTAGGATCCACTTTAACCCCTTCATGAGAGACAATGTGACTTAAATATTCAACCTCCTTGACTCCAAAATAAAACTTAGAGGGCTTTGCATAAAGTTGATGTTGCTTAAAGGGTTTCCAAAACCATATTTACATGATGCAAATGTTCCTCTCATGTTTTGCTATAAATTAATATATCGTCAAAAAACACTAAAACAAACTTTTGTGGGAATGACTTAAAAATAGAATTCATAAAACTTTGAAATGTAGAAGGTGCATTTGTGAGTCCAAAAGGCGTTACCAGGAATTCATAATGGCCTTCATGTGTCCTTAAGGCAGTTTTATGAACATCCTCATCCTTGATTCTGATTTGGTGGTATCTCGAACAAAGATCAAGCTTTGTAAAATAAACAACACCATGTAAATCATCAAACAAATCATTAGTTAAAGGAATAGGAAACTTATCTTTGATTGTGTACTTATTAAGTTCCCTATAATTAGGACACATGCCCCACATGTCATCTTTCTCCCATGCCATCACTATTGGAGAATAATAAGCACTCTGACTATGATAGATGATTCCTGCTTCCAACATCTCTTGTGAAATCTTCTCGATTTCACTCTTTTTCACATATGGGTACCTATAAGGTCTGATGTTAGGTGGTTGGCTCCCTAGTACTAACTGAATAACATGATCATGATCTCTCTTTGGAGGTAAGCCCTTTGGCATATTTTCAAACACAACAGAGTATGCATCAACATTGCTTGCATATCTGATGGTATAATGTCCTTAGAATGATGTGCCTCCAACGAAAATAATATTGTCACAAATCCCTCTGCACCCTTTTTTAGAATTTTGTGCATCTGATGAGAGATCACTATCTGTGGAGACTTTTCTCTTAAGCCTCTTAGCTCAAAATTCCTTCCTTGATTTGAAATTGCATGAACAATTCTTGGAAGTTCATCTCAATGGTTCCCAAAGTGGTAAGCCATTGAAATCCTAACACAATGTCTGATCCTCTTATAGAGATGGCATACATGGGACTATTTAGTATGTAATCTCCCATGGAAAGCTTAATACCATGGCCTTTTCTAGAACAAGTAACAGTAGTTCCATCAACAATCATTACTTTACATTCATGAGCTAGATAAATAAAATAGTTTAGGTGTACTACTAACTTATGATTGATAAAATTATGAGTACTTCCTAAGTCAATCAACATTGTGACCCTCTTTTTTAAGAATCTAACCACCTTGAGGGTTTGGGGGTGTTAATACCTTAAATTGCATGGCATGAGATAATTGGTGGTGATCTTCGATTCTTCCTCCGACTCGATCAATACCTCTAACTCTGCATCTTCATCCTTCTCTTCATCTTCACTAGGCCCATCAATGTAAAACAACTTCTTTTCAGCACATTTATGTCCAAGTCCATGAATTCTTATCACAGTTAAAACATAACCCTTTTTATCTCTTTTCTTTAATTTTTTGAGGTGTCAATCTAACTGGTTGAGGGAGTGTTGGGGCCAAGGTGTTGCAATCTCTAGTATTAGTGAAATTTTGTCTCCTACTTAAAAAAAATTCCTCCTCTGCCCTTTGTGTCATAATCATAGAATCAAAAACCTTATGAGGATTAAATATACGCACCTCATGCACAATGTGATCCTTAATACCCCCTAAGAAATAGGTCATTTAGATTCTCTTCAGTAATATTTTCCACCTGCAGAGAAAGGTTTTGGAATTGATGAATGTACTACTTAACGAGATCTGTTTGTCTCAACTTTGCTAATTGGTGAAGTAATTCTCTAACACACTAGAACTATAGTGTAATTGCAACTTTTAGTGAAGATTTTCCATGTAACATTGATACCACTCTTCTTCCTTTGAACACATAACCATTGATACTAAATGAATTGGTCAGGTTTGAGATACAAAGATGTCATGGTCACCTTTTGTCCTGATCAAATCTGATGTAGTTCAAATAAATTATCCATCTGATTGATCCAATTAAGTGGATCCTTTCCATCAAAATTGTGCATCTCCACTTTTGGAAACATATTATGGGCTTGCAAGGTGCTCGTATTTGGATTGGGCATGCTTGAAGATCCACCCTGACTCATGTGTCTATTATTTTGACCTAAAGATCCACCTTGGTTGATAGAAGTATGATTACCCATCATATGCGTACTAAATTTTTGCATGAAATCCTCTAATCTTTGTCCAATATTGTCCACATATTCTTTGCTAGCCACTTGAGATTCGAGGTCTCTCAGGTTAAACTCAAGTTGGCTTACCTTATGGTCTATCGAAGTAAACCCTAACCATGAGGAATCTGTAGTTACTTCTTCCATCTCTAAATCATCAACTACTAGCTCATACTTTTTTGGTGTTTTACCCGGAGTGATGGGATTCTTTTTTTATCTTGTGGAAGGCCCCTGCCATGATGTCCCAAAATAGTAGGAATTGGGAATCAAGGTCAAATTTTAGGGTTTGAGAGTTTGCTAAGATTTCGGCAAAATAAAAAAATTTAAAATAACAAACCCCAACTAATTTTTTATTCTCTTTCGCAAATGTAACAAGCTTGAAAATTTTCCAAAATTTTCCAAGCCTGAGGAGTGATTTTATTAAAAACACTAAATTTGTAATAACTTTTGCAAATTAAATAAAAAAGTCTGAAATTTTCATGGAACCTTACTTGGAATGTTTCACAAATATGGTAAAAATATCTCCCACCAATTCGCTATGGTATTAAAGATATGGTGGAAACAAAAAAATTTGGGGTTTTTGCCCTAATTTTGGCCCATATCACTGACTACGATACCACTTGTAAGGGAATTACTTGAATACTTTTGATTATAACCAGTAATAAAACACCAAATAATAAGATAAATGATCTCAATCTGAAAGTATAATATCTTAGCCACTTCGAGGGGGCAACCTCCAAAACATACAATAAGACTTAAATACTCAATAATAATCCACTACTACCTGTTAACCCCTATTTATACTCTCCTATGCTATGGCCATCCCCAAGGCCGACCCACCCATGATAATATAACATATATGAAAGAGATATATAATGATATGAAGTTATGATAGCCACAAGTCATCTATATACATCAAATGTAAGATATATGCTTAAGGGCCTAGCATACTTTTAGTGCTATTAACATCCAATGTATCTACTTCCTCATCATCGATAATGTACACCAATTTTCCCTTTTCTTTTTCCTTCTAGGTACATACCATATCTTCTTCATCTATTTCCTCAAGGTCTCCAAGTGTGCCTCAAGACCATGCTCTCCAAATAGATTCAATATTAGCTCTTCAACCTTTACACTATCTCCCAATGTAATGTGCTTCATAATCTGCAGTGCTTTAGTGAATAATACAAATGAGATTGAGATGATATATCAGATCACAAATAAAAGTTAACATTTGGGTAGGAACATTATAATCCATAGTGTGGGACATGCATGTGTTTAGTTCCCACCATTTTATTTTTAGAATTCAATTCACATCTTTGCCTTATCTAACAAATTAAACATTGCCCACTTGAAACCATTGACATTGAAAATAAAATATAATCCCAATTTTATGGTTGTCACTATATTGCTGCCACCGGACACCTCATCACACATACAGTCAACTCTTTGAAAAATATTGACCATCATATATTCTACAAATCTTAACCATCATCTCTTTGTTACATGTTGGGAATGAACATATGGGTTTCAACTTTCCATTTAAAGTTATTTTATGTTGTTTCTTTTCTTTATCATGTTGAATCCACAATTATTTACTTCCCACATGTTCATTTCCAACTTTCCATTCATGTCCTCATCAAGTATCTCAAAAAAATTAATGTCGTCCAATCAAAAACCTTAAATTTTCAACCTCGA
This sequence comes from Taxus wallichiana var. yunnanensis, assembly GCA_018340775.1. Lineage (NCBI taxonomy): Eukaryota > Viridiplantae > Streptophyta > Pinopsida > Cupressales > Taxaceae > Taxus > Taxus wallichiana. Next base: position 457,261,401 of record CM031239.1, on the reverse strand, counting down.
TCGACATATATTTTCTACTTGTCACTCATATAGCTGCTCATATAGCCGGTCAATGTGCAAGCTCAATTATTGATGGTTTGTGCACATCGATTGTTTCCTACATTTATTTGAGCTCACAACTACAAAGGTATGGAAAGTGCTATAAGAAGCAGACATGGTGGTTGTATTTTAAACCTAAAGCCTTTTGGAATTCCCTCATTTTTGTTAATAGTTGATGAGTTGTGATTGTAGGTTCCATTCAATTGTAGACATTTGTCATGCCCACATTGTAGGATAATTGTTTTTGACTTACATTGTTCACTACACACAACGCCGCATGAGGGCTCCAAGTAAGGAAAATCAACAACACATACGACACTTACATAAGTCATCGACTCACATAGACACATGACAACACCATATACATGTCCATGCCACACTTTCCCCAATGAACGAATGTTAGCAATAACCCAACCAAAAGAAAAGGGACTCAAGGATGGGCAACCCCACAACACATCATTATCATGATTACATCTTTATTTACGATTAATCTTCCAATAACATTATTATGTAAGTGTAATTTTATCCTTTTTCCACCCTCTGATTCAAAAGTTCATTCCAGATTCAACTTACAATTTGACCTTTTAAGTTTGTTCTTTATCCCTTAGGATAGTCTCCAAAAATTACATTATTATTTTCCATATTTCAAATTGCATACAAAGTTCCTTATTCTCTCACTCTTATGCTAAAGGTTTGTTTCTTAAAATGTGTTTAGTTGACGTTTAATTTTACCCTCATTATGCAAGGGGACCAACCAAAAGTTGATGAGGGAAAATAATACACATCAAAGGAGGTGAAGGTTCAAGTTTCCCTTTCCTATAAACCTCCTTCCATTAGAAGCACATTGTTCTCGTACTATGGTTATTTTAGTTCCAAAATTTTGTTTGATTCAATTAAGCATTTACATGACATAGATTTTATTTTATTTTATTTTTAGTGGACTCTAAATTGGCTCAAATGCCTAGTCCCACCAAGAACAGTTTGTGTCCATTCTTAACAAAAATGTCATTGCTTAATTCAACCATAAGGACTTCAAGTGATTTTTTTTCCCTAAACCGTTATCACATAAACTCTTGTTTCTCATTTCATTTACATTATTTCTTAGGTCTCCTTTTAGCGTCACTTTAGAACGAAAAGAGTTACAAAATAATTAGTATAACATCTTTAAGAAGTGCCTATTTTGAAGCATTACGACTACACACACAAACCACAAGTTAGCCTCTAATCAACTAAGGTTTAGTTTAATTCCAATTTACACTCAGGAAATTTATGTACATCCTATTATAGATCAGATTAAGGTGAGGGTACATATTTATGCTAAAACACATTGATGAAAGACCGAGGTGTTATATTCTTAGTATCAAGGTAACACATTTAGATGAGAGGAACTAAAGCATTCATTAACAAGAGTTTAAGACATAGTGCAACTATTGCACTAGGTCCATTTGTGTCGTCTAGATCCCACAAGGAATTCATTCGATGATGGAGAAAATTCCTAGATCTAACTTCATAAGACTTGGTAGATGACAAGGATACTAAGGAGATGTTAGCTCTACCGACTCCATAGATGGTAAGGTTATAGCGCATAGTCGTTGCTTGAACAAGGACTCTTAAGGTGACTTCAAGGTGGTCTTCACCGCTCAACACAGTGTAGGTCCTAAAGGAAGACATCCTCCTTACCCGACGCATAGTTACCAAACCTATAAGGAAACCACATACTTCGGATAAATTTGGACCATGCCTTTCCTAAAAGATGGGCTCATGAAAATGTCACTAAACATACCGACTATGACACTAAACTCAAACTAGGGTTCTTATTTACCTAAACTAGGAGGTGCCATCGAGTACAAGGTTTAAGATCATTCTATGATTTAAATTTATTCCACGCTAAGAAGGATCACACACACGAGGATGCACGAATCTTATATTAGGGTTGACTATTGTGGTTAGTTTCCTTTATTACATTTTTAAGGTAAGAAATACAACACCAATTAATTTAATCATCTATTTGTAATGACCCAAATATCACACACACAAATACAACACAGTGAAATACAGGATAACTTTTTTTTTTTTGACTTGCTTTGACTCAACACGACACAACATGTCGTCACAAGGTTACAACCAACACTAGGAACCACTTGTTACGGGGGAGACCACAAGGTCAGCACGGAAACGTTCACACCTATCAAGGACAATGTACTCTTCTTTTGACAAGACAACATGGAAGTCCAATCCACATGACTCGATCCTGGCCTAGGGCATCCCATGAGGAATTTCTTGTTAAATTTTCTTGTTTACTAAAATGTCTCTTAATTCTTAACTTACGTTCTTATAAAATTTCATGTAATGATTCACACAATTATTTTCACAAGGGAGAACTTCTTTCTTTTCAACGGTTGACTAAATAGCTTAAGGCCAAGCTTTCTAAACTGGGATCATCAATTTGATGTCCAAATCTTTTTATTCATTTGATTTTAGAACATTTTCCATTTCTTACAAGGTTAATTAAACTTACTCAAGCCACTAACACATGTTCCACACCTCTGTTGCACAGGTGAAGGCATAAGTTCCGATTGAGGAAAGTACCGCTTAGGGTTCATAACAATAACCTTCTTGTTTAAGGATCAAATTTTGACCTTGCTTAAGAAATATCACCATGAATTAAGGCATGGGTTAACAGAACAGGACAACAGAATTTAGCTTCAGGGTCACATGGTTTACTATCCGTCTTTTATTGAGGTTAAGGGTTTATCAAGATTGGTTAAATGCTCCATCTAGACTTTACTTGATTAAGTTTGACAAAGGAGGACATTTCAACGATAGAGAGATATTTAAGGTTTTATTAATCAATTTCCTTCCTACTTATTAAATCCTATCATCTTCTAAAATCTAACCATTGATTTCACCATGAGATCAGTTAAGGTTTCACCGTAAAAGGATAATGTTTATTAGTTTGGTGCGGGAAAACAAATGAGTAATCATATTTCATTACAAAAGATAGTTTCCTCTTGATTGTTCCAGATCTCAAAGGTTATCTAGTAGATCACATCTACATTAATATATTCATATATATAAATTTTAGTTTTACTTTTATCAGGACTATCCAGCTCACTTTATAATACTTACAAACTCATTGCTACTAAGCCTTAGGAGGATTTACAACTCAACATTTTAACTCAAGAGAAAAGTTTAACAGTACTCGTTTGCGGAAACAAAACAAGGTTATATCAATTCATTCCAACATGATGCACAAATCAAAGGGACATACCATCTCTATTGAACCATGACTAGGGAGCAAGAGAGTAATAACATGGGACATGCCCCGCTACTATTCTAAGGATTAAATTTCACTAGAATATCCCATAACCAAGTGGTAATCAAATTTCATCTTTCACATGATAACCAAATAAGCCAAAGTTTGTGATTCTAACAACAATACTCTCTGATACATTTACTAAGGCACTCGACCCTTCTTCTAAAATGTCCAAAGGCCCTTTCCAAATTTTATAACATAATACACATTCGTACAAAGGAACATCATAACCAAGATTGATGCAATAATCTACAAGTCTTTCCATCATCTAACCACGTAAGCCATCTGCAACAATTAATAACCTGAGTCAGTTCGCGAGAACTGAGCAAGATAAGACTATACATAGCAACAATAAGCTACTAGCTAACAATACCATGAAAGGAAACATTCTATTTCAGGAAATGGATCAAAGTTCTAACCTCTAACAACCTTTTGAAACAAGATGTAATTTTCAACATATCAACTAAGAAGAAAACCATAAGTTTTAGTTATGAAAATACCTCTAAAACTACAAAAGTTTGACAACCAAATACGCAAGACTATGAAATTTAAATGATTAGACACAAGAGTTGAGAGTATTAGGATTTCAATTATGTGATCCCGTAGATTACGTGATTGAAATCTAAGGTGTAACCCATCAATCCACATTCTCAAGGAGAAGTCAAAAGATTAAAACCAGACCCGATCTTAGCTGCCAAAAAGAATATAGTTTTGGAATCGTTCCGTAGGGCCATAGGCCTAATAGGCTATAAACAAACAACGAGGGTAAAAACAAAGTTCCATCATGTAATCAAAAAGGTTTAAAGGATGAAAAACTTATATTCAAACCCACAACCATTATATCCTAGGTAATAAGTGACTTCATAGCTAATAAGGATGAGTGGAAAGGACGGTAAGAATGTCCGGAATAGGTATTGCCTAACAGCTTACCTACTGAACATAACCAGGGCCGGAATAGCGACAAGCCTCATTAATACCCAAGTTGAGTAGGAAATCTAGCATTCTAAACACATCCTTGCAATTTTCATAATACCTTAGATTTATAATCCTCCCGTTTTAGAGGAACATAGCCATGAATCTAGACTTGGTTGAAATTTTCCGACATCAACTCACTTCCTAATATCATAACCGATGTATACAAAGGAAAAGGTCTCTCAACTCTCCTTAATTTACATCTCATCACTAAGTTTATGGTAACCTATGCAGTGATTAAACACATAATATACCATTGAAGATAGATATCCTCCAATAACGAACTTCTATAACGATGTAATTACAATTATTACATTCGACACATAAACAAACTATTCCATAGCTTCTTTTCCCTTTTTGACAACAAAATGTATTCACGATCTTCCATCACAATCATTCTAAATTTGCAATGAAAGGTCACTCATCAAGAAGGAAGTACAAAACAAGTTTGACTAAATTAAGGAACTTCATGTTACCTTAAGCAGTTGATGAAAACCTTAACTTTCACGAACCGTGAAAGATATTACCTTACTCCATCAAGGCATTATGTCTATACGTGATTAAATCGATCACACAAGGAATCATCAACATACCATATCTTAACACCATAAAGGTCATTAATTTTATCAATTTTTACTCATAGAAAGAGTAGAATAAAAATGGGGTTCTATCAATAATTTATGCCCTTCTATCAACCGGGACGTATTTTTGGCCCAAAATTCCTTCTTAACAAGCATATATATTGAACTTCTAATTTCCAAAAGCCCTAATAATTTGCACAATACACGAAGTGCATAATCATGCTTATCATAAAAATAATAATAATAATTTAACTGTATGTTTTCCTCTAGGGCAACAACACAATAGGAAACCGATACTAGTCAACGCTGCAACGTTCTAGGGCGATTACATACCCGGGTTCACAAAAGAAACAATGACATTTTTGCGAGAAGGAAGTAACTTTAAAATTATATAAATATATATATATTTTTCATATGATCAATCAAAGCATTCACCGAGAACCTTTGTTTGTTTATATATATAAAAAGGGTTGATCACGTCACAAGAACAATCACGAGGCAAATCTAGAAGTAACAAAGCTGTTAACCATATACCGAATGCAAATCCACAAAATCACAGTTTTAAACCAATTTCTAGAAAGAAAAAGTTTCATTTCAAGAGGTTTATTAGATACTAGCATATTATGTATATGGTTAGTCTATCTTACTGTTTTAACGCATCCAGGAGGGATGCTGCTTCTGCCCACACGCCTCCGCTTTATCCTCTCGCTTCACCTTGGTCTTTTCTTGCAATATACCACACGGGATTCCCTTTTGAAGGCACGACTAGAAGAATGCAATAGGTGGCTGTCCAAACACTAGATTGCTTCCATGCAGTTGCTTTGGGGGTACAGGTAATGAACTGTCACACGGCCTATAGCATCGCCAAGATCTTGTATTTGCCTCTTTCAAAGCCTTGAATCTGATCGGTAACCAAATACCCGACATAAGGGCAGGCCCTAGTAGTACTCAACACATAAGCTAGGCAAGGCTTGCAGTAAAGATGTGTGCATCGGGTTTGCACAGCCTCATTAGGGTAAACAAGCTGCCTACAAACTGGACAGAAAACCAATTTATGAGAAGACAGAGGCCGTAGTCGGTGGAGCAGCTGAAGTGGAATAACTCAACGGAGGTAAAAATTGTGTGAAGGTGACGAAACAGAAGAAATATCTCCATTTCCACAGACAACAGCAACCTTGCCAGCAATCATCACATCAGTGGCTCTCATCAGACCATCTAGCAGAGAGTGCCTGCATCCGTACAAGCTATCGAACTTGCTCTTGGTAACAGAATCATTGTCATTAATAGCAGGGAAGAGCAGCGATCCAATAGCTTGCATCTGGTACAGCCTGTGAACACCGGTAGTTGTTTCCTCAGATACAACAACCAATCTTTCCTTCCTCTTGTGATATATGAGGACAACATCAAACTCTCGGTGCAAACATTACAGCTGTAGCTTGTAAGGTGTGATAATTCCAACAGCACCCTTTATGCCTGCCAACATAGTGACTCGTTGAAGATGCTCATATAATTGCAAGGAAAATTGTGCTTCATGAATATTCTGACATGATACAGATCCACGCCTAAGAGATTCTCTTCCATGCGTTACAAAGATAAAACAAGTAAAGTTTCAAAAGAGAATCCTTGCAATAATTTTCATCAGTCTCACAGTAACTCTCTTCTTGTCACAAGGTCAATTTTGGATAAACAAAACTCAGTACAAGATCTGAGTCTGAAAAATATCCTGCTACCTTCATCTCCCAAGACATTTTCTCCAACATTGCATAGATCTCCTGTGCCTGTGGGTGTGATCTGTCACCAACACAAAAGGCATGCGCCATTATTACAGCAAAGCACGTGCTTCATGAATATTCTGATCTGAAACAGATCCGCCTCCAAGAGACCCTCTTCCATGAGCTACATCGTAAAACAGTAATGTCTCAGTAGAGAATCTCTGTAATAAAATTCATCGGGTCTCCTGGTAACACTCTCACTGTCACTTAATCGATTTTGATGAAAATATCTTGAAGGAGAATCCCGAATTTGAGGGTGCAGTCGAACTGAACAGATAACAACATAGTGGACAACCTGCTCGTTGGAAGCACTCAAAACGGCTTCTGCTACAGCTGCAAGATTTTGCAACAACTGATCTCCACTATGGTCGCGTGCAACCAGAACATCAGGATCAACACCACGGCTCCCTGGCTCGCCCTGCAGCAGCTGTCTCACATACTCTCTCTGGAGGCCACTGGTTTTCTGAGATAAGTTTACCTCGACCCTGTAGCTGCTGCATACAGCCAAATCTTCCTCACGGCACTTTCCTAGGAGGATTTCAGTTCAACGCTCCACGGATACTGCCTGCACTGCATGATTTTCGAGACCCACACCCACCTGTACGCATTGAAGGAGGATCCCAGAAGAGATTATGGCGAAGAAAAATGTGACTCCACCCACTCCCGTCTCCCTCACGCAAGGACAGAAGAACGCGGTAGTCATAAAAGAATTTGCTGGTTGGGTGGTTGGCGGGGAGGCCACGGTGGCGTAAGAGGCGGGTGGAAAAAATCCGATGCCCACGGGGCATTACATTCTCCTCCCCTTAAGAAAGCATCGTCCTCGATGCAACATAACACAGCGGAAAAGAAAAGGGGCGCAACAAGGAATAGATAAAGAAGCATACACACCCTATGGTTTAAAATTTTAGTTGATGAAAGCACGGTCACAAGGTAGCCTTAGGAACATTTGGTAGAATTTTTTTTTAACTTTCAATGTTCTGTGAAGATTGGCAGTTCTTTCTTGTTCATCATTTCATTAGTCTCTTTCCATTATCATTATTTCTACTTTAATTTCTTTTAAAATAAAATATCATCATGGAAGAGTTTTGATTTATTCCTTATTGTGGGTGCCCAACATGAACTGCTACCACAACACCCTATCAGGTTCACAAGACACTACAGATTCACAAGTACACAAGTATATACTTCAAGATTGTATTACACCACAAAAGGGTTACTCAAATACGGAATGGAATAGGCACAGTACACATAACATAGTACTCGGCACACATTAATGATGACATACCAAAATACTTAACCAAAAACAAGATTTACAATCCACTAGACATTTCCTCAATTTGCATCAATGAAAAACTCACATAACACCAAACAAATGCCCACAGTACATAGCGTCCACAAGGGGATCAATGACATGTCCACAACATGACAACACATATCCATCGACATGAGTAACACATACATCAAAAGACCACTACCAAACATCACAATACTCAACATATATCCTGTAACATCAACCATACGAGACAAATATCATAAGCCTCCTCAAACTCTTATGCCTCCCTCAAGTCTCTTATGCCTCCTCAAACTCTTATGCCTCCCTCAAACTCTTATGCCTCCCTCAATCTCTTATGCCTCCCTCAAGGAGGCCGGTTGTCCCTATGGTCCAAGACACATAGAGTTCGAACACTCCTAACCCAAGTGACATAATAACGCGTGGTTCAACAACCCGCTAGTTATATGTACTCCTTGGGGCGTACCCCATACAACGAAGCGGGTCCATAGGTCCAACCAATCCATGGTGCATCCCATGACCCTATTCCACACATCACGACATTAGAACCAGCACAAGAATCCAATCAAGGTGCCAAGTGGCAAAGTACAAGCCTTAGGCAAGGCGGTAAAAATTCCAAATTTAAAAGAAGACCCCAAATCAAGCTAAAATAAATGGCCAAATAGCCAAAGTTAGTATCAAAATCCCCATGTTAGTGCCACAAACCAAGGAAATGCCCAAAATTGTAAAGCATTGCAATCAAGAAAAGATGCTGGTCCTTGCAAAATAAAGTAAAAGCTCAATTTACGAATAAAATCAACTTATAATAATGTCACATTACCATAAGCGTGTGGCCTTATCTAGCCACCAAAGGGGTACTCAACGAGTTGCAAGCTTTTCGGAACATCGAGCCTCAGCTCGTAAAATACATATCAATAATATGAATGTCATCACCTCCATCTAAATCATCCCGCCACCCTTCGACAATGCTAAACATAGTCATAGATACACTAAGGTTGCATACATACAACCACATAGGGAGAGAGGAAAGAATTGTTAGGATACGTTGGTTATTAGATTAGGTGTCTATCTTATCATATTATCTCTTATCACATCATTCTCTGCTACTATTGTGGATCTTCTCAATTTAGTTAGGGAGTCAGTTCAGATTTTAGTCCTATATATACTGTACGTGTGCTTTGTATTTGGCAGAATAATATGAGATAAATCTATCTCTACTATTTCTCATTCCATAGCTTTCTTTCAGTTTGGTATCAGAGCGCCTGAAGCTTTTCTTCGACCATTACAGAGCGCCTGAAGCTGTGCTACGTGGAGAGGAAACGTTCTTGCTGAGGTGTTGGACAGGACTGCACTTTGCTGTTTTGCTCGATTTACACACGGTTTGCAGATGCGCAAGATGCGCGTGATCCATTCACCAGTAGCAGCATTTGGAGTGAGGATCGTTGTTGAAGGCGTCAGTGTTTGATCGCAGATAGCTGCGGGAAGCTCTATTTTGTTCAAAGGAGGTCGAGGCTGAAGAATCTCCACAGCAAATATCTAATATCAAAGAATAAAGATTGGGAACTTTGGCAGTATGAATTAAAACTAACCGAACAAATATTCATCGATACAAGTAGCAGCCTGTTTAGAAGTTGCTACAGCTGCATATGATTGAAGAGGAACAGCTACTGCATTTCTATCTTTGACTGCTCCGCTTCACTTCTGTGTTTTCTGGGCGGAGCGTGGCGCTGGTTAATAAGTCGTGTGATTTTTTGAAGGAGATTAGTAGAGATCTGTTCTTTGGAAGTGGAAACAATCTAAGAATCAAACACAAGCTGGACGTGGAGATCTCGTCGGGAGAGAGAATTTATTTCTGTGCGTGGAGACCTTCAAATGCTGTCGAGGTAGTTTTGAGTCTATAACAGTCTCTTCTACACTACATCGAATGTCGAGTGTAGACAACTCGATTGAAAGCGTCAACAACACGATCGCCACAGGTGAAAGCCACAACATCAACTCGCCAGCCAAAGAACACCGTGGAGAAGCTCCTGAGAGCTCCGGGTTCTACTTTGCTTTGTTAAACGAGCTTCGAAATTGCGGCAATCTTGCATTCGACAAACTTTTTCGAGAAGGACTCCTTGAGTACTTTCTTTTCGACGTCACCGCAAGCAAGAAAAGCGAGTACGGGAAGAATTAGAAGCTGGATATGATGCAGATTGTGACGACGAAGAAGAACGCCTGCAAAGCATCGCCGTCTCACAAAGACGTGAATATCGTGAGAATCTACTGAGCAGTCATTCTCGACAAAGTGAGTCCAAATTGTAATAACTTTTTCAAATAAATAAATTTTTTTATTTACAATGTCTCGCTCTCAGAAGTTACATCGGATGCTCAGTTGCTCAAAGGGCCTAATTTTGCGGCCTGGAAGACAAAAATGAAGACAATCCTTCAGTTTGAAGGATTATGGGGAATTGTCACGAGTGGTGCTACTGCTGCTCCCTGACCCCGATGAACTAATAAAATATGACATGGCTAGTGCTAAAGCCTTGATACTGATAATGCTTAGTATCAGTGATGACGTGCAACCGCATGTTCGGAATGCGAGAGAAATCCAAGGAGGCCTAGGACAAGTTGGCAACCATTTATGAAGCCAAAAATCAGACAAAGATTCTTCATCTTCAGTCGAAGCTGCACACCCTCTCATGGAGTCGACGAGAAAGTGGAGGAATTCCTGCGTCACGTGGCTAAGTTGAGATTGGAGTTATTGGCGCTCGGTGAAATGGTAGACGATAAACTACTCGTCCCAATCACCTTGAGAGCACTCCCTTCTCAATTTTGAGTGTTTGTTACAACACTGAATGTGTCTAAACAAACAGTGACATTCGAAGAGCTTGTGAATTTGTTTGCGGCGGGAAGAAGCTATCACTTCATCGCATGGGGAGTCTCAGGACAAAGCCTTGTTCTCAAAGCCTAATCGTGGCCAGAAGAATCGGAAAGGTCCCCCAGAGAAGCCAAATCCAGTGCAATCCAAACAGAAAGATCAAAAGTCAAAGAGATGGTGTCACATTTGCATAACCAATACTCATGACACTGATCACTATTGGCACAACAGCCTGAAACAAGGGCCTTCAAGCCATACAAGCACATCCGGGCGCGAAGATTTTCAAAAGTCAAACGACGTCCCCATTTGGAGAAAGCAAAAAGGACATCTTGCAGCCCAACAAGAGGATGATGAATCTGATGAGGAGACATCAGAAGGAGCCCATTGTAGTAAGAATCTTGTACTCGTCTCTCAAACTTCTCAGCCCACGAAGAAAGTCTGGTTGATAGACTGCAGTGTGCAAGCAAGCATATGTCAGTGTGACAAGAAGTCATTTGATCACTACACGAAGAGCCAGCTGGAGATCGAGTTCGGATAGCGGATGACAAAGAGTACATTGCAGAAGGAATAGGGAATGTGACCATTCCTCTGGGGCCACGAAAATGTACACTTACAAAGGTACTATATGTTCCTGGCTTGACTAGCAATCTTTTGTCAGTTACTCAGCTCTTGAATCATCACCTTAAGGTTGAATTTCTTGTTCAAAATAGCATTAAATCATGCTTAATCTCCCGAAAAGGTACGGTTCTTGCTAAAGCCTTTGTAAAAGATAAGTTATTTGCTTTAGATACTATTTCATCTTCTGCAGTAGCTTTATTTGCTTCAACAATAGAATCAACTGCCTTATGGCATTTTAGATATGGACACTTGTCGGTCGGTTCATTGCACCAGATGAGTTCAAAAGCAATGGTCCGTGGACTACCCAAATTGTCCAGTTCCTTTCCTATTTTCCTGGTTGTCTTGCAGGAAAACAACATAGAGATCCGTTTCAAGCGAGCACCTTCCATGCCAAGAAGTGTCTGGAGGTAGTTCATACCGATCTGAACGGCCCATTACCTGCTTTGTTTTCAGGATACAAATACTTCCAGTTGTTCGTGGATGACCACTCTCGCAAGATGTGGGTATATTTCCTAAAGTAGAAAAGTGAGGCTCTTCAACACTTTCAGAACTTCTATCATCGTGTTGTCAAAGAGTCTGGACAACCACTTCTTCTACTCCGCTCAGATCGAGGGGGGGAATTCACATCAAAGAAGTTCTTGGCCTTCCTAAACCATCACGGCATTAAGCAGCACCTGACTGCTCCCTACACGCCCCAGCAAAATGGCATTGTTGAGCGTCGCAATCGCACAGTGATGGAGATGGCTCGCTGCATGCTATCAACTGCAAAGCTAGGAGAACGCTATTGGGCTGAAGCAGTACAAACAGCTGTATATCTTCTCAACAGGGCACCAACAAAGATTCTACTGAACAAGATGCCAGAAGAGGTATGGAGTGGTAAAAAGCCATCAATTTCTCATTTGCGAGTATTTGGTTGCACAACATACATGCATGTCCCAGCTCAGAAGAGAAAGAAGGTAGAGCCAAAAACACTCCCGTGTATCCTTCTTGGCTACAGTACTACCTCGAAGGCGTATCGTCTCATGGATCCTGAGACAAAGAAAGTATACGAGAGTCGGGATGTGGTTTGTGACGAGTCATCCTTTGACTCAATAGTATCAATAGAAGATTCACTTCCAAACACATCTCACCGATTAGTCTCTGAATCAGATGATGAGCTGGAGGAGACTACTTAGAGAAAAGAAATGCTACTAGGAGAATTATTTGTTGACCTTGGAGAACTACAGAATGTGACTCCACATCAATCCTCACGGCAACAACACAGTTCTTCTCAAAAGCAGTCAAGTTCTCATCGAAGTGGGTACAAAGAACTATCAAGGACTCAAATTTGCAACAACTCCCAGATACATCATCCCGGAGTCAAAACAAGGAGTCAAACAAGAAATGAGGTAAACTTTGCACTCATGAGTTCACTATTGAATAGCTCCAAGCCAGATAATGTTTGTGAAGCACTCAGTCAAACTCAGTGGAAGGAAGCTATGGAAACAGAATATGACTTGCTCATGAAAAATCAGACATGGGAACTTGTCGATCTGCCTACAGGAAAGAAACCCATAGGCTGCAAATGGGTCTTCAAGACAAAATATAAGGTAGATGGATCCATCAACAAACATAAAGCACGACTTGTAGCCAAAGGATATGCTCATAAAGAAGGCATTGACTATGAAGAAACCTTTGCACCCACTGCGAAGATGAAGACCATCAGAGTAGTTTGCGCACTTGCAGCACAGAAAGGATGGAGACTTCAGCAGATGGACGTCAAGAGTGCTTTCCTAAATGGTGATCTGAAAGAAGAAGTATACATGACCCAACCTGAAGGATTTGTTGATGAAAATCAGCCTAAAAAGGTATGTCGTCTCATCAAATCTCTTTACGGACTGAAACAAGCTCCCAGGGCATGGTATATCAAGATCAATGATCACCTTTTGCAGCATGGGTTCACTCGTAGTCCCTCAGATTCAAATTTGTATATAAAGAAGGTAGGCAAAGAAATTATCATTCTGGTTGTTTATGTAGATGATCTTGTGATCACTGGTAGTTCAGAAGATCAGGTTGATATTGTAAAGAATGATCTCAAAAGAACCTTCGACATGACAGATTTGGGGCTACTACATTACTGTCTTGGCTTGGAAATATGGCAAAAGGAGCATCACATCTTTGTCTCCCAGACAAAGTACGCCAAGACACTCCTGGAAAAGTATAGAATGTCTGATTGTAAACCTATATCCACTCCCATGGAAAAAGGCTTGCAACTTTCAAGATTCAGGACTCACCTCAAGTAGATGCTACTCTCTACTGGTGGTAATTGGTTGGAGGGCTCATCTATTTGACATACACCAGACCAGATCTCTGCTATGCTGTCAGCTATCTTTCCAGGTTCATGCAAGAGCCAAAGAAATGTCACTGGAATGCAGCAAAGCATGTTTTGAGATATGTCTGAGGAACAACTAATTATGGTGCGGAATATAAAAAGAATGATCAATTTTCCTACGAGGATATGTCGACTCGAACCATCTTTGGATGTTGATGATAGGAAGTTCACTACGGGATACATATTTCATCTCGGATCTGGACCTATCTCGTGGATAAGCAAAAATTAGAATGTTGTTTCTATCTCATCCACAGAGGTAGAATATCGTGCCGCACTAGGAGCTGTGTGCGAAGTGATATGGATACGTCGCATTATGGATGACCTAGGAATTCTGAAAAGCTTGATCACCTATTCTCTATTGCGACAATCGAGTGTGTTGAAGCTCCTGCCAGAATCCAGTCTTTCATGAATGAACAAAGCATATTGAAATTGACTGCCATTTCATTCGAGAGCACGTCTTGAACCATCAAATTCAGCTCCAGTACTGTCCTACTGAAGCACAAGTTGCTGACATTCTCACTAAATCTCTTGGAAAAGTGAAATTTGAATCTTTCAGAGGTCACATTTGCAAGAATAATGTAATAAGGGGGGGAATGTTAGGATACGTTGGTTATTAGATTAGGTGTCTATCTTATCATATTATCTCTTATCACATCATTCTCTGCTACTATTGTGGATCTTCTCAATTTAGTTAGGGAGTCAATTCAGATTTCAGTCCTATATATACTGTACGTGTGCTTTGTATTTGGTAGAATAATATGAGATAAATCTATCTCTACTATTTCTCATTCCGTAGCTTTCTTTCGAGAATCACATGTTATCTACTAAACCGAGTTTTAGCTCGAGTTATTGACCCGTGGTACACCATTCCTCACTCTCAACATACACTTCTACCGATTTCCCTCAGGATCGGTTAGCGTAAGGTTCACAACATAACATGCAACTACAGTACTAACATAACGGTGGCACACACATAACTACCATAACGTCTTATGTATGGTACATATACAGGGTAGATCACGATCATACATTCACTGAGTGTAACACGTCACTTTACCACATTCTGCACCCAAAGTGCAAGCACCATACAATAGGGTTCATACACTCACCGTATGACCCAAAATCACAACATGAAGCATTACATATTACACAACTCATATATACGATGAACATAATAACATCACAACATAACAATAATTGCTTCATAACAAGGTGGTACACACATTTCTTCAAAACATGGTAAAAACATCATGATACAACTCATTTCTTTTAACATCAATCTAGTCATACAACACGTTGATACACTTACATATCACAACATGTCACAATGTTCCAACACTATGTCATCCACATTATAATTCTTTTCACACGCCACAAACAGTAATTCACACGTGAACTCTTCATAGAATCCACAAGAAGGAGAGAGAATACTCTCATCCCCAACACATCAACATGATGACAAACATGCACAAGGTGACATACCCATAATGTGCGTTCACAATATCACAATTACGACAATAATCACATCACGTTTAAAGCACATTACTCTTCCAATATCTACCACCATCATGCAACATCATCATCATCATGCAGTATCATCATGTAACACCACCACCACCATGTAACATCACCATACAACACCAATCCGGCCCATAGGTTCGAGAGCATGAACCTACGCTCTGATACCAAAGTGTAACAGCCCAAATATCACACACACAAATACAACACAGTGAAATACAGGATAACTTTTTTTTTTTGACTTGCTTTGACTCAACACGACACAACATGTTGTCACAAGGCTACAACCAACACTAGGAACCACTTGTTACGGGGGAGACCACAAGGTCAGCACGGAAACGTTCACACCTATTAAGGACAATGTACTCTTCTTTTGACAAGACAACATGGAAGTCCAATCCACATGACTCAGTCACAGCTAGGGCATCCCATGAGGAATTTCTTGTTAAATTTTCTTGTTTACTAAAATGTCTCTTAATTCTTAACTTACGTTCTTATAAAATTTCATGTAATGATTCACACAATTCTTTTCACAAGGGAGAACTTCTTTCTTTTCAACGGTTGACTAAATAGCTTAAGGCCAAGCTTTCTAAACTGGGATCATCAATTTGATGTCCAAATCTTTTTATTCATTTGATTTTAGAACATTTTCCATTTCTTACAAGGTTAATTAAACTTACTCAAGCCACTAAAACATGTTCCACACCTCTGTTGCACAGGTGAAGGCATAAGTTCTGATTGAGGAAAGTGCCGCTTAGGGTTCATAATAATAACCTTCTTGTTTAAGGATCAAATTTTGACCTTGCTTAAGAAATATCACTATGAATTAAGGCATGGGTTAAGAATAGGACAACGAGAATTTAGCTTCAGGGTCACATGGTTTACTATCCGTCTTTTATTGAGGTTAAGGGTTTATCAAGATTGGTTAAATGCTCCATCTAGACTTTACTTGATTAAGTTTGACAAAGGAGGACATTTCAACGATAGTGAGATATTTAAGGTTTTATTAATCAATTTCCTTCCTACTTATTAAATCCTATCATCTTCTAAAATCTAACCATTGATTTCACCATGAGATCAGTTAAGGTTTCACCGTAAAAGGATAATGTTTATTAGTTTGGTGCGGGAAAAAAATGAGTAATCATATTTCATTACAAAAGATAGTTTCCTCTTGATTGTTCCAGGTCTCAAAGGTTATCTAGTAGATCACATCTACATTAATATATTCATATATATAAATTTTAGTTTAACTTTTATCAGGACTATCCAGCTCACTTTATAATACTTACAAACTCATTGCTACTAAGCCTCAGGAGGATTTACAACTCAACATTTTAACTCAAGAGCAAAGTTTAACAAGACGTTTGCATGGAAACAAAACAAGGTTATATCAATTCATTCCAACATGATGCACAAATCAAAGGGACATACCATCTCTATTGAACCATGACTAGGGAGTAAGAGAGTAATAACATGGGACATGCCCCGCTACTATTCTAAGGATTAAATTTCACTAGAATATCCCATAACCAAGTGGTAATCAAATTTCATCTTTCACATGATAACCAAATAAGCCAAAGTTTGTGATACAAACAACAATGATACTCTACAATACATTTACTAGGCATGACCCTTCTTCTAAAATGTCCAAAGGCCCTTTCCAAATTTTATAACATAACACACATTCATATAAAGGAACATCATAACCAAGATTGATGCAATAATCTACAAGCCTTTCCATCATCTAACCACGTAAGCCATCTGCAACAATTAATAACCTGAGTCAGTTCGCGAGAACTGAGTAAGATAAGACTATACATAGCAACAATAAGCTACTAGCTAACAATACCATGAAAGGAAACATTCTATTTTAGGAAATGGATCAAAGTTCTAACCTCTAACAACCTTTTTAAACAAGATGTAATTTTCAACATATCAACTAAGAAGAAAACCATAAGTTTTAGTATGAAAATACCTCTAAAACTACAAAAGTTTGATAACCAAATACGCAAGACTATGAAATTTAAATGATTAGACACAAGAGAAGTGAGAATATTAGGATTTCAATTATGTGATCCCGTAGATTACGTGATTGAAATCTAAGGTGTGACCCATCAATCCACATTCTCAGGGAGAAGTCAAAAGATTAAAACCAAACCCGATCTTAGTGCCAAAAAGAATATAGTTTTGGAATCGTTCAGTAGGGCCATAGGCCTAATAGGCTATAAACAAACAACGAGGGTAAAAACAAAGTTCCATCATGTAATCAAAAAGGTTTAAAGGATGAAAACTTATATTCAAACCCACAACCATTATATCCTAGGTAATAAGTGACTTCATAGCTAATAAGGATGAGTGGAAAGGACGGTAAGAATGTCCGGAATAGGTATTGCCTAACAACTTGCCTACTGAACATAACCAGGGCCGGAATAGCGACAAGCCTCATTAATACCCAAGTTGACTAGGCAATCTAGAATTCTAAACACATCCTTGCAATTTTCATAATACCTTAGATTTATAATCCTCCCGTTTTAGAGGAACGTAGCCATGAATCTAGACTTGGTTGAAATTTTCCGACATCAACTCACTTCCTAATATCATAAACGATGTATACAAAGGAAAAGGTCTCTCAACTCTCCTTAATTTACATCTCATCACTAAGTTTATGGTAACCTATGCAGTGATTAAACACATAATATACCATTGAAGATAGATATCCTCCAATAACGAACTTCTATAACGATGTAATTACAATTATTACATTCGACACATAAACAAACTATTCCATAGTTCCTTTTCCCTTTTTGACAACAAAATGTATTCATGATCTTCCATCACAATCATTCTAAATTTGCAATGAAAGGTCACTCATCAAGAAGGAAGTACAAAACAAGTTTGACTAAATTAAGGAACTTCATGTTACCTTAAGCAGTTGATGAAAACCTTAACTTTCACGAACCGTGAAAGATATTACCTTACTCCATCAAGGCATTATGTCTATACGTGATTAAATCGATCACACAAGGAATCATCAACATACCATATCTTAACACCATAAAGGTCATTAATTTTATCAATTTTTACTCATAGAAAGAGTAGAATCAAAATGGGGTTCTATCAATAATTTATGCCCTTCTATCAACCCAGGACGTATTTTTGGCCCAAAACTTCCTTCTTAACAAGCATATATATTGAACTTCTAATTTCCAAAAGCCCTAATAATTTGCACAATACACGAAGTGCATAATCATGCTTATCATAAAAATAATAATAATAATTTAACTGTATGTTTTCCTCTAGGGAAACAACACAATAGGAAACCGATACTAGTCAACGCCGCAACGTTCTAGGGCGATTGCATACCTGTGTTCACAAAAGAAACAACGACATTTTTGTAGAAGGAAGTAACTTTAAAATTATATAAATATATATATATATATATATATATATATTTCATATGATCAATCAAAGCATACACTGAGAACCTTTGTTTGTTTTATATATAAAAAAGGGTTGATCACGTCAACAAGAACAACCAACAGAGGCAAATCTAGAAGTAACAAATCTGTTAACCATATACCGAATGCAAATCCACAAAATCACGTTTTAAACCAATTTCTAGAAAGAAAAAGTTTCATTTCAAGAGGTTTATTAGATACTTAGCATATTATGTATATGGTTAGTCTATCTTGCTGTTTTAACGCATCCGGCAGTGGATCGCTACTGACCAAGTGCACGCCCTCCGCTTTATCCTCTCGCTTCTTTGGTCTTTTCTTGCAATATACCACACGGGATTCCCTTTTGAAGGCACGACTAGAAGAATGCAATAGGTGGCTGTCAAACACTAGATTGCTTCCATGCATGCATTTGCTTTAGGGGGTACGGGTAATGAATCGTCACATGGCCTATAGCATCGGCCCAGCACAGATTTGCCTCTTTCAAAGCCTTTGAATCAGACGTAACCAAATACCCGACATAAGGGCAGGCCCTAGAAGTACTCAGCACATAAGCTAGGCAAGGCTTGCAGTAAAGATGTGTGCATCGGGTTTGCACAACCTCATTAGGGTAAACAAGCTGCCTACAAACTGGACAGAAAACCAATTTATGAGAAGACAGAGGCCGTAGTCGGTGGAGCAGCTGAAGTGGAATAACTCAACGGAGGTAAAAATTGTGTGAAGGTGACGAAACAGAAGAATATCTCCATTTCCATAGACAACAGCAACCTTGCCAGCAATCATCACATCAGTGGCTCTCATCAGACCATCTAGCAGAGAGTGCCTGCATCCGTACAAGCTATCGAACTTGCTCTTGGTAATAGAATCATTGTCATTAATAGCAGGGAAGAGCAGTGATCCAATAGCTTGCATTTGGTATAGCCTGTGAACACCGGTAGTTGTTTCCTCAGATACAGCAACCAATCTTTCCTTCCTCTTGTGATATATGAGGACAACATCAAACTCTCGGTGCAACATTGCAGCTGTAGCTTGTAAGGTGTGATAATTCCAACAGCACCCTTTATGCCTGCCAACATAGTGACTCGTTGAAGATGCTCATATAATTGCAAGGCAAATTGTGCTTCATGAATATTCTGACATGATACAGATCCACGCCTAAGAGATTCTCTTCCATGCGTTACAGCGTAAAACAAGTAAAGTTTCAAAAGAGAATCCTTGCAATAATTTTCATCAGGTCTCCTGGTAACTCTCTCACTGTCACAAGGTCGATTTTGGAGAAACAAAACTCAGTACATGATCTGAGTCTGAAAAATATCCTGCTACCTTCATCTCCCCAGACATTTTCTCCAACATTGCATAGATCTCCTGTGCCTGTGGGTGTGATCTGTCACCAACACAAAAGGCATGCACCATTATTACAGCAAAGCATGTGCTTCATGAATATTCTGATCTGAAACAGATCCGCCTCCAAGAGACCCTCTTCCATGAGCTACATCGTAAAACAGTAATGTCTCAGTAGAGAATCTTTGTAGTAAAATTCATCGGGTCTCCTGGTAACACTCTCACTGTCACTTAATCAATTTTGATGAAAATATCTTGAAGGAGAATCCCAAATTTGAGGGTGCGGTCGAACTGAACAGATAACAACATAGTGGACAACCTGCTCATTAGAAGCACTCAAAACAGCTTCTGCTACAGCTGCAAGATTTTGCAACAACTGATCTCCACTATGGTCGCGTGCAACCAGAACATCAGGATCAACACCACAGCTCACGACTCGCCTCGGCATTTGTCTCACATACTCACTCACGGAGGGCATTTGGTTTTACGAGATAAGTTTACCTCGACCCAGTAGGCTGCTGTCTGATACAAACCAAATCTTCCTCACGGCACTTTCCTAGGAGGATTTCAGTTCAACGCTCCATGGATACTGCCTGCACTGCATGATTTTCGAGACCCACACCCACCTGTACGCATTGAAGGAGGATCCCAGAAGAGATTATGGTGAAGAAAAATGTGACTCCACCCACTCCCGTCTCCCTCACGCAAGGACGGAAGAACGCGGCGGTCATAAAAGAATTTGCAGGTTGGGTGGTTGGGAGGAGGCCAAGGTGGCGAGAGAGGAGGAGTGTGGAAAAAATCCGATGCCCAACTAGGCATTACACTATTACACGCTAGAAATGCACTACAAGATATTAAATTAAAATTTCTTTAATATATATATATCAATCTTTTTACCATGCATAACTATGAATAATAATTACACATATGATTAAATGCACATTTCCCAAGGTATCCCTAAAACTAGCATCTCATACATATTAGCAAATTTCAAATACAACTTTTCTGTAACATGGGACTACATTATACATATATACATTTTACAATGACCTATATAAATTACAATAATAAACAATGAATTACACAACGTCTTTTCGCCATCTTTCTTGCATCCTACAAAACCATGTGAGCATGAAATCAACGATAAATCATTGGCATGGAATCCACCCTAATCTAACATAATTAATTTCCTTAGTTTCCCATTTATATATAATAATAATTATAATTTGCATTCGAAAGAAAAGGTTTAGAAACATGTATCCATTTCATTTCATTTCACTTCATTTCGTAACCAAGGAAAGAGAAAGAGAAAGGAAGAGAGAGAAACACCATTTTGTCAAAAGTTCTATTTTTCGCAACAAGTTACACTATAGAGTTTCAAATAGTTATTTATATGTGTCAAAATTTTCTACGGTGGTTTTGGCAACTGATTGAAGGGTCCTACAACTTTCTTTTTACATTTTCCCTAGCTACAAAATGTTCAAATTAGGTTTGAAGGCTAAGAAACCACTTTCAAACGTACTCTTCCGATGAGCAAACACACCACGGTTAAATTTCTACGTGTCCAATTATATACCAAGATTCCATAGGAACTAACAGAATTCAGAACTGATGAATGGTTTACGATTCGACGGCTAGTTTTATAGGGCCATCTGTCGTAATTGGCCTAGTTGCGGGTAATTATTAAAAGTTAGCTCAAGGGCTCAATAAAATACATCAAAAACTAATGTTTGATGGATGTGCGTGCCATGATAATATTCCTAAAAATTCCCCCATATATGGATAATTCATCAGAGTCGACAAAACTCAGAACTAGAAAATTGTTTCCAAACGACGACATGTTTTCTAGAGTGACAAGTCGTAATTGGTCCAGTTTGACCTCTTCAAACTGCAATTGGAGGCCTACAAAATGCCTTTGCCAAACTATCAAGAAGAGTATTTTCCCCCAAACTAAAGGTTACGAACATTTGTCTAGTAAAAATGCTAGAAGTTTACGAAGGTGGATAAGCATTTCGTTGTCTAGAATTCAAACAACGAGCTGATACAAAACCCAACTTTTCAAATTTAACAGTTTCCTAGAGCTGCAAAACGGTGTAACAGGGCTCTAGAAGGGTGTCAAAAATATCACATACGATCATCCGAAGTCGAATCAAGGATTGAATTGAATTCTCAAATAACAAGGTACACGTAGGAAACTTGACATCTCCAAATCCGGAGTTACGAAGGTTAGTTTGCAAGTCTCTGAAAATCATGATTTATCTATTTTAACAAGGGAGCGGTCAACATATTTACAGGGGCTCAACTTCAACTTGTCAATAAAGAAAGGAGTACTGCAACAATCTAGTTTGGTTAGGAAGTTTGTTAGATCATCTCAAAGTAAGGGTTTGAGTTTATGCTAGTCTACCAAGGAATATTTTAATTGTGCACACTATAGTATAACGTATTTTTGTTTTGAAAAAGAGTTTATTTAAAACTATCAATTTTATGATGGTGTTATGTTTTAAAATTTTATTTTGTTGCAAAAGAAGAACTAAAGAACAAAAATTATGAAAAAATGGAGAGATGAACCATGCCTGTAAATACTAACGTCTGTGGTGTGTGGCGTGGTCATCCGTATTCTAGAAGGAATTGAATGTCTTTTCGCATTTCGTCAAATGGTTTGTGTGCACTTGAAACTCTCATCTACTTTCCTTTTAACACAAATCCATGGGACATTTTAAAAGCATAATGTGCAAGTTCCGTAGGTGGGAACGTTGCAAATGCTTGACCCTCATTCGACCCGCCTACATCAACTTTACACCAAGTCTGGATTTGGCTTCCTCCACACTTCTAAAAAGCTAGACCAAAATACAAAGTGAAAGTTATCCGGACTTAATCCTTTCCAATTCCTTGGTATAAAACACGAACCCGATTTTCAAGGGTATAATTCTCAAAACTTAAAGGGCGAGAATCTCAATTAGAGGCGGTCTACTAGCATCTAAGTCCGTAGTTGTTGCACAAAACTGAGTTGTATCAGCCTCCTCATCTTTCACGATCTCCACTTTAGTGTCTAAAACATCTTTATTTTCTTTAATATTATCATAGATAACAAGCACAAAGATGATCTTTCCCTTAAAAGATCTTGCAGCCTCTTGAAAAATGGCATAATATTTTCATAATCCTTTCTATATACAAGGAGCAAGATTTGTTTCTAAACAGAAATATCAAATATCCAAGTTTCTCTGCTGAATATAGTCAAAACAAAAGAGCTTGTTTGCAAATATGAATACGGATATGGTATCTTTCTCAACATTTCCAAAGCCTTTTTAACAAAACCATCTTGTACAAATCTGTTATGTCGTTGTCAAGACGCCACATTTATTTGGTGTTGATCGAACATTTCCAATGCCAAATGCATGCTTCTGCAATTGCATACATATCTGCCAGAGCACTTGCAACAAAACATCTGACAAATCATCCTTCGGTGCAGGCTGGGTGGACGCTGACAAAGGTAAATTGGTAAGCGTTGAGGACATGTTTGCACCCATCCACACGTCAATGCGGTTGAGCCAGCCCCATACCCAAATTTGCCAACATTATTTGCATATCTCGGAGGTGTGTTATGTCAAAACAATAGATTACGTGGCCATAACCACTCCCACCACCGTAACGATCCAGATTTTTTTTGCTAAAGTTTGCAACTTTGAGTTGGGTTCCACATGAAGAAAAGGTGAAAGGGATAAATCTTGGAGTGACATGAGTGGAATAGCGGGAAAATGGCACTTTCAATGTAATTATCATCACCACAATCTGCTCCATCCATTCACCACGCAACATTCAATTAAATTAACATTTTTGTTTTTGTTTTGTGGGGAATGCACTTGTTGGCACCATCCAATTTCTACAAAATTTTCAATTCAAATCGTGTTTCACGTGATTTGCGCATAGGATCCCAAAAAAATTCTTAAATTATTGTGTAATGAGAATGACATGATGCGAGCTACATAGGATTAGGGCTGGAATTTCAAATTATCTGTCCTTGTCAAAGTAAAATTTGCTAATGGTCTAGCTCTTTCACGTGACTGTAATTTCTAGAATTTTTTATAGATATATGTATAATCTATTTATATATATAAATAGGTATTATGTTTTTAAATAAACCCCTTAAAAAAATTTAAGGTTTTCAAAATTTTCAACTTGTTATTGTGTACGGTTTCTAAATTTTTTTACTGTAATATATGGTTAAGCAGCAAAAAACGACTTATACCCTGTCAATTTCAGGCCTACATAGGGTACCCATATTCTTTCCGAGAGCCCATGTGCCATCCCATCAACCCCTCATCTTTGCCAAAGATGCATCCAAAATTTATTTTCATTTTTATTAATAAAGGTTATGTTTCGGTCGGCACTAGGGAAAGGACCCCATAACCGTGCACTGTAACTTCGAGGGTGTCTAGAGTCATGTAGGATCCTGATTTAACCTCTAAAATACCATAAATAGATAGATATCGAATTTCTAAACATAAATATGTGCATTTTATAACTTATTGACATCTAATATAATGTGTGGAAAATGTAATTTACAAATTGTAAAAAATGTGACATTTTTAACTGCTGACCTATTATTGTTAATTTTTAAAGGCACTTATTATTAATTTTATACTTATTAAATGTTTATTTGGTTTGTAAGTTGTGCACATTATGTTTTGTAGGTTGTGATTAATAGCATCTATAACCGGTCACTTGGGAAGTTAATACTCCAACAGCTGTATCAGGAAGTGTGACAGGTGGTAGTTGTTAGTGATATGGATTGCATTGATTTTTCCGTCCGCACTATGCATTGAACAACCAACTATGAATTAATCTCACGATTAATGAACTGCTCCAGTTCCAGCGCCCGATTTGGTAAGACAGGCTCGAGAGTCGAAACTACCTCCCGACCCGTTTTGGCGAAGAAGTATGGAGACGTTTTCATGCTGAGATTGGGTTGCAGAGCTTTGGTGGTGGTGGCGTCTCCATGTTCTCTGTTGTTCCCTATCGAACCCTGAAAAGCTGGATTATTTCACCATTCTAAATGTTGTTTCGTGCCTGATTTGGAGTCAAGGGTTCGAATCTTACCCAGACGGGCATGGCCATACACTCCAAGCAATCTCGGTGCGTTCAAACCCTTGTTTTTCTCTACCTAATAATGAATGCATTCAGACAACATTTGACTAGAATTAGCGCACAGAGGAATCGGGGAAGACAAAGACCAACAGTCAACCTTCTGCTTTCACGCAAATTTTACTCCTTTTGTTATCTGCATTAGACAAAATCTGTTTAACAAAGTTAGAGTTGTATGTCTGGGCATTGTCAATGGTGGCAGCATCACTTCCAGCAGAAGGCATTCCAGTCTCGGTGATAATGAGTGGAATATCTGTATGGCCTAGGCCTTCCACAGCCGAAATAAGAGAATCCACCATTGCATCAAAGAGACTGTGATAGGTGAGGCTCCCATCTACTACAGGGGGTGCATTGGCTCTGAACAAAGCATAGTGTAGAGAAATTTCATTAGTGTTTCCAATGTTAGCCAATGATTTCGTTTTTTGTTTTTTAGGTTAGCATAAGACTATAGATCTGTTCTAGATTTCATAGTTGGTAGGTTTCAAAGCTTTTCTTATTTTTTCTTAATGAATTTCATTCTATATTTGGCATTGATTTTTCGATGAGAATATTTGCATTAACCTTGTGGATAACCAGGCATGGATAGAGGAGATGGCTGCACAGATTTCATCACCAATAATCAAATTAAAGACCTTGAGCAGTTGGACTTTTTAGATGGTGAAGTGCCAAACAGTTCACTCCTACCCTAGTAAGCTTGTTTATATGCAAGAATAGTCTGCATAATTTTTTTCTTTCACAGTCTTAGATCTGTGTTCCTTTTTTATATGCACATGTATTAGGACATTCATTTTGTTGTTCATTAAAATTTCTGATTTACTTTCATCAAAGCTGAGATTAATCCTTTACTGTCACAAACTTAGAATCTATATTATGTATCGATGATGTTTGATCACAGGTTTGAGTCTCACGAGGATCCGTTGTTTGTTCAAGTTGACTGCTTTTAATGAGGAAAAATACAGCAATGACAGTGACCACTCAAAAGGAAGAGTTGTGCAAATTCTTTGAAGAAAACGCAATATGCAAAATTGTGTTTTTTAACACATTTATATTTTGGGAAATTCAATACTTCTTCTTTAAACTGCATTTCTAACAAAAAAATTTAATCTCTTGACATTAATTTGTTTGCAGGAATTTTGTGAGTTGCTGGATTCAAACATATGCAGGTAAGGTTGAGTGTGACCTTACTAAGGCAATGATCTATTTAAAAGAATATAGATTGAATGACATGTTGATATTCTCTACAATTGTTAGAGTGAATGGAATAAATTTGAGTCCCTTGACATACCATTACAGTATATTGTTTTCCATTTCAAAATTTTCGATATATTCTTCCAGAAAAATTACAGCAAAGAAAACTTCTTGAAGTTTTACATATATAACATTTATAGATATTGAGTAAAGCCTGCTGCTAAGGCATTCGATCATATTTTTACAAAAAAATTTGTTTAAGGCCTGAGGACTTGGGTATATTATGAATTTTACATATTCCAACTACCATTGGGGAATTTTGTTACAAGTTCGACAAAATTTGCTAATGCTTACTAAAAAGGCAATGTAAAACAAAATTTGTACAACTTTTCACTTAATAGTTTGGCCAAAATCCTGGGAATGGTGGAGGTTGCACTTCCTCTTGACTCTTTGATGTGGTAGCATTCATAGATTGAACTGCAGTAGGTAGCATGGTAGGAGGTGTACCTTGAACATTTGCATTAGCTTCTGAAAGTTGGCCAATCTGATCAAGCAACGCTTGATCTAAAATTCCAGAATTTGTAACATTGCTTGTAGGAGAAGATGGGCAGCTAGATTGGTTATTAAAAATGGAAGAAAAAGCAGGCATGAATGTGTTATACATGCTTAAATTTTTTTTATGTTGATCAGGTAGGGATTTGAAGGACTACTCAATCGCCTATTTTTTCTGTCAGACTCCTTTTGTCGTTGTTGCCATTCCTTCATCCTTTTATCATGTTCTTTGGAGAGTTTGGCCTGCTCCTTTTTCAACTCATTCTCCTTTTTTCATTGTAACTGGGCCTCTTCCTTTTTCTGCCTTTTCAATTCTCTTTCAATTTTAAGTTGTCCCTTCTTGTCTTTTCTATTAACCTTTGCACTTTCCTTTCATCGCTGCTGTTCCCTTTTCTTTGCCTTCAAATCTTCAATTTCTCTTTTTCTTGTCTCTTGTTCTTGAAGTAAATGCAAGTAGTCATCAGAGGTAAGTATTTGAGATTGCCTTCCAATTCTGATTGCATCATCATTTATCCGTACACGGGTGTGAACCTTCTCAATTGGTAGTTTTAAGAATTTGCTTACTGGTTTATATGCTTGGTTGTTCTCATCTTGGGTGTAGGTCACCTCTTGGTTCTCTTGAGTGGCTAAAAATTCATCATCTTCAAAATTTCCTTTATCTAAACCATTTGCATCATGATCTTCCCACGCCAATGTGTTAGCATAATAGTGCACCACCTCGCTTGGAAGAGATGAGGGAGGAGATGGCATCGAAGTTGAAACTTCCTCATTGTTGAAATCAATTTGCATGCCCAAGTTAGCAGCCCCTTCTTTAATCCATTGAGGTGCACTGAATTGTGTTGGTAAACTCAAACTATCATCAATATCTACAGCTTCTTGTGTTTGGCTCACATGAGTTGTTGAACTAAGGTGATCATCTTCTTCATTAAGTGTTTGGGGCTGATGAAAATCTGTAGGCATGCCAAAACATGTAGACTCAACATGTTCTTCCCTTATTTTTGGTTTTCCTCATTACCTACCACATTTTTTGCAAGTTCTTCTAAACAACATTGCACATCTGCATCTTCCACTCCCGCCATCCTCAATATGTTTTCAACAGCTGCCACCTCATCTTCTTCAACATCAAAGGCCTCACTTGGCCTCATATAATTGGAAAGGGAATTCTCATTAAGTGGCCATATACCTGTCCTCTAAAAACGCCTTGATATTTTCAGGTGTAAGTGCAAGTTGGAAAGCTTGACTACCAAGTTTTGCCAATTCTGTCCTCCTTATTTCAAGACTGGGTTCCTTGCCATCCATTTAGACCTCACTATTTTAAAGTAGTTCTTGAATGGAGAGAACACACTAACATCTAATGGCTGAAGCTTATGGCTGGTATGAGCTGGTAGGGTCACAAGGTCAATGCCTAAATTTCTAGCCTCTTGGATTGTGCCTAAAGCTACATGGCTTCCATGACCATCAAATATGAGAAGATGCCTATTTTTTGGTGAAACTCCACCTGGAACTGATCTTGCAAAATGATGTAACCAATTCATAAACAAATCTTTTGTCATCCATGCATGTGGTTGGGCTGCCATGCATGCTCCAGGTTCACATCCAGCTATGTAGTTCTTCAGTTGTCTCTTTGCTTTGAAAAGATAAAATCCAGGAATGCTTTGTCCTACTGCATTAATACAACATAAGATGGTAATCCATTCCCTACTTTTTGACATAATGTGTGGAACAATTCTGCATCCCAACTTAGCAATGACACGCATGCCACAATTTTTGCCTGCTTGAACACCAGTTTCATCACAGTTCCAAATTTTGTTTAGCCCATATTGATTTGCAGCATACATTTTTTGTAAGTTATCATAAAAAGTCAAGAACAATTCTTGGCCTTAACATGATTGCTCTATCTCGGTCAAGGCCTTCTGTAGTTCTTATTGTCAAGTGAGGATGACGTCTTGGAATCCATACCACCATGACTTTCCTGGCAGGCCATCTTTGAATGGATTTGGTCTGCATTGGCACATGTGCGCTACATAGGCCTTTAGGTGAATGACTTCAAGACCATGGCCAAGTTCTGCCATATCTTTGCACCAGGTAACAATTTCTTTCTCTTCCTCATCTGTCAAAACAGTTGGAGGTCCCTTCTTCTTAGTGGTTCTTTTTCCATACAACCAATCAGTCACATTTGTACAAGGGATTCCCCACTTAGTTGTTGCTTTTCGCGTGGACATTCCATTTTCCTCTACATCCCTTAAGGCATTTTTCATGTCAGCTTTTGTCCATTGCCCTCTTATGTATACTTTCTTTGTTGTAGCAGTACTTCCAATTACTTCCACAGTTTGATTAGTAATGTTGAATTCAGGATCTTGGGCAGCTATGATATTCTCATCAAAAGAAAATTCCTTACCTCTCGATGGATGCCTCATTTTATTGGAAGATGTTCTTTTCTTACGTATCTTAGCTGCATTAATGAAGGCAAAATTTTGTGCTTTGGCTCTTGACTGATTCTTCCTTTGATTGGTTGTGGTGGATTTTTGAGGTTGTTTCTCAAAGCAATGTTATCCTCATCAGACGAAATATTTGTAAACTGCACTCCCCTCTGCAAGTTGCTTCTTGTCTTTCTAACTGGTCTTTTGGCAGGTTGTTTTGCACGTGCCATTATGAAATGCAAGAAACTCTATTTTTCAATTAAACCTCTGTCAACATATTTGGTTACACTATTTAAATACATGTATATTTTTAACAAAACTTACAGTAATCTTTTAATAAAACTACTGTAATTTTTTTCTTTCCAGGAATCTACAGGTTATCATTAAAACTGCTATAGTTATGAATAATGATGACAGATGATTAATTGAAAAAACATAGGATTTGTTGTAAATTTAGTGAGTTTATCATTAAAATAGTTATGAATAATGATGAGCTGCTCATTTGGAGATAGAATATAAACATTGTGGATTTCTAGCAATAAAACAATTTATTGTTGATCATAAATCAAATCCAGTGTTGCTTATAAACTATCTAAATAAGCCATTATTGTTCATACCAATTTTAATGGTAAACTTTCTATTTTGAGATACAGTTTTTTTTACCAAAAAATATATGAAATAAACTTTTCTATAACATTGAAACAACATGAAAGAGATTTCACCTGGCTAGTCAGCAGCCTTTGCACAACAAGAAAATGTAAATATCCAACAGCAACAAGTTAGTGTTTGCACAACAAGATGTGAATCAATAGCTATATTCAAACTTTTTTTGAATAGGAAAGAAGTATATGACCCAGCTCTACTATTTATAGATTTTACTCAAAAAGTTGGATCCATGTTTGATCTGTGTGCTTGATTTCTATTGGCTGAGAGAGTTTGATATGGATTGGTAATTTAAATGAATCAATTTCTTTGTTATATTTGAAACTTTGGTTGATCCGTGTACTCAAATTCTATTGGGGGAGAGAGTTAAGTGGAGATGGAGTGGGAAATACATCACTTTGATTGTACAATTTTTAATTATATTTTTGAAATCTTGTTCAATCCTTCATTAATTGTGATTTTTTCTTGTAAATAGTGAGCCTTACAACACTTTTCTTGTTTGCAGGTGCTTGCATTTAATATAGAGGATGACATTGGAGGTTGGGAGATTTTGGATGAATAGAATTTACATAGGGTAGATGTATGTACATAAAAATATAATATGATGTAAGCAAGTGAATTTAGTATTGAAAGAAAATATATTTATTATTGCACAAATAATTGTTTAACATTGTACATGTTGGAGCCTTAAAAAACTTAAATGGCACCAGTAGTTGATGTTGAAATAACCTCTTTATATTAATATGTAATGTATTAATTTGCAGATGTGCACTTTATTTGGTGAGAATGTCATATATTTACACTTAAATATTGAAATAAAATAATAATAACTAACAAAGTTCACAATAACTAAAGAAAATATGGACATATTTATGTCACTTTTCATTTAATCTTTGAGGAAATAAGTTTCTACCAATAGTTTAAAACTCTGCTAAAATACTCTCAATCATTGGACCCTGCACGGTTATGGGGTCCCTTCCCCTACAACACTGATCTTCAATGCAGTGGCTATGGAGTTGATGGTGGCCATTAATATCGCCGGTTCCTTCCTAGATAATACCTTTGAAGTACCTACCTAAAGCATTTTTTTCTCATTTAAGAGTAAGAATTGTTGTCCTCCAACCACAGTGATCACAAACGCTAGATTCAATAAATATTTAGATACTTAAATATTTATATGAGCTGTCATTGACCACATTAAATAAAAATTATAATTATTGGTATAAATGAACTGTACGTTTTAGAAAACTCTGTCGCAAAGGGCAGTACGATTGGCTACAAACTCAAAGCACGTTTTTTCATCCCGCCTACAAAACGCATCGTCGACCGGTACAAAACAATACCTTTTTAAAAGCAACTGCGATACCATGTGGAATTAACAGTACGGGCTTGGAAATGAATTCTGCCCACTTGTAGTAAAATGTTAATCCATTACCTAGCGAGGGTTGAATTTGACGGCCACCTATGCTTGTCAAATAATTTTGGGTGACAGTAAGTTTTTAATACTGTGTTTGGAAAACACAAAACAATACTATTTTTACTCATTATTTTATATTTATTATATCTTTTTTAATATATATTTACATACATTTTTATAATATGTATACAAATTTATATAAAATTTGACAATCACGTTTTAAATATACATATCATATATGACAATCAAATCAGATATTTACAAAGATTTTACCGGCCGTCAAATGTATCCCTCCCTATGCGACGTGAAAAAGGGAGTTGCACTTGCTGTGCAACTTCCTTTTTACTGAAGTAGTTGGTACTTACCTATCTAATTTCTCCGATATGTTGAGCGCTGATCGGTACAAGTTTTTCCACGCGCATGGAATACGGTTTCAAACTCAAGTACTAAGAAATTTAAGTACGCCTGTATGTGATAATTATGCCCATGTGCTTGGAAGGGAAGAAGTTAAGAACCTACCTATCATATAAGAAGTAGTGGAAGATAGGCACGAAACAACCCACAAAACCAGTTTCTTGGTATTTTCCTGGAAGTCCAGCGAATTTAACTCTGGCTTCCTTATAGGTATTTAATGGAAGAAAATGATGAAATTGTAAGTTGAAGGTAATGGAGTCTATACTACGTAACGAAAATCAAGAAGGGGTGTTGTATGCCAGCCGCCATAAACATAACCTTGTACTGGTTACTGATGGACTTCCACGTTACACATGCAGTGGATGCAAAGAATATGGAGCCAAGTTGGGATACAAAGTGCAACTCATGCCCAAAGTTCATTTTACACGGAGCGTGTGCCGAGCTTCCCGATAGGTATGAGGGACATCCTTTTACGTCAATCCATTTACTTTTCGGAAAAAGACGTGTCTTCCACATGACTGCAGCGCCTGCGGGGAGCCGCTGGAAGGGTTTTGTTCTCGTCTCCTACTGACGGTCTCAGGCTTCACCCGCTCTGCATAAACCTCCCGAGGACTCTTACTTATGGTGGACACAGAGACCATCCCCTTCAGCTTCTCATGACGGGGGAAAGTTTAATTGCAGCCGTTGCAGTGAGGATAAACATTTCTGGAGTTACCGCTGTGAAGAGATCGTGTGTAAGCTCAGAGTGGACTTAAACTGTGTCAAAGTAGATCTTCATGGTATTTCCGAACATGGTTTTTTGAGAGCCGCTCCCGCAGAAAAGAATGTATGGGAGCCCTCGGAAACGCTACGGTGTTTATTTTCAGAACATCTGGAAAATTGGCCCTCAGATTTGTCCGATGCTTTTGTCTTTAAGTTGCATGAAGATATATATATGGAGGCATTTTAGACTTGTACCGAGTTTTTCATCTTTGGTCTTGGAAGCTTTGTTATGCCCTACACTGGCTTTTGTTGTTATGAATTTCAGGGATTTTTAAAAGGCATCTCGATTTTAGTTTGGTAGAAGGCGGTGTAAGATTGCATTCTCTATTTCCCTTAGGTAATTTAAATGTTTCTATTCTATGTAATCGCACAAATGTAATGAAAACAATTATAATATATAAAAATGATTGAAATTATTTTCCTCGCTCGTTATTAATTTCTTTATTTTTAATGGAGGGTTTTAATATATAATTTACTTTTCATATTCATTTTTTCCATGGATGAGTTGGTAAATAGTTTTACCTTCGCGCATGAATATACTTTTTATTGAAACCCATCACCAATCTATTGATCGAAAAATAAGGATAACGACGGTTAAAAGAGAGGCCAGCTGGAATTTACGGCCAATAAACTAAGAACGTAGTCGCAAAAATGCTAGAACGTAGGGTAGGTTTATTTCTTAAAAAATCATCCTCTGCAAGTTTGTCTAAGCCATCGTCCTCTTTTGTCTTAGTATTCATGTCTCTTGAAACAGAGTACCCAGAAAACAGGTTTCAATAATTTGGTGCTGCTTCCTCTACCCCGCCGTTGCAAATGTATCCTATGCGAGTTTGTTCGAGCAATGGGTTCGTGCTTTCTTGAAAAGCCCTTTCGGCCATGTGGAGCGTCCAGGAATAGATAAGGCCTTGGACAATAACCCTGCTTAAAACATCGAATTTGATTTCCCACTCGATCTGTGGTTTTTTGGCCCGAAAATCTAATGATTCAGCGGTAAACATTTCCGTAGAAGAAGATTTCATGCCTGCATTTTCATACTATACTGGTATGGATCATATCATTTTTCCTTATTTTTCCCCTTTATCGTTAGGGTTTGCGGAGATGTCTTCTCTTGCTTTCCCCAATGTCCCGTCTGGAAGTTTTCATTTCACCACTTTTACTTGTACAGGTATTGTTTGATGAGAGTCCAAGCTCACTGAGTTTGTTATATGGCTGCTAGGCGAGGTTAGGAAGCTGTGTCGATGTATTTATTGGAAGGAGGAGGTCCACCAATACAGTGTAGTTCCATTATCTCTCCTCTCCTCTCGAATTTGGGTAATTTTTTTGTGTCACAGATATGTTAGCGTTAGTCTCCAGTCATAATTAACGGTAGTTTTCTCCTAATCAACGGATAGCTTTTAAGTTAACTCAAGCAAACAGCATTGTCTCCTTTCATACATAATGCTGATTACATGTAAACTGCAGTTTAATTCGCTGTCACTGCAATCATTTTTGCTTCTACGGTTCTTATTAGTAATCACTCCTAATGCATTGAATATAGTTCTGATAATAGAGAATTATTTTGGTTCTTTTTGCTGTGCTCTCTATTTTTAATTTTTTTGTAAATCTGCAAGTTATCTTTTCATTTCCAGCCAGATCTACACAGGTTTAGCTGTTATTTTACAAGATGTTCGTATAGGTTGGTATTTCAAAGCCTCGTCTATTGAAGATGATATGAAGAAACATACTTTCCAACGAAGAAAACAAAAGTGTTCAGCGGAAACGGATGCTGTAGAAAAGCCGAACCCATTTACTTCTTGATTGGCATATACCAACAGACATGAGATTGTGAAGGAAAGTCAGAGCGAATGAAAATAATGATGATAACATAGATGAGGCCACTAAGGAAAATAGAAATGATATTGTAAAGGAAAGTAGTCAAGATAAAAAGAGATGAGGTTGTGGAGGAAACCAGAATTGAGATAAGGAAGATAATAGAGATGAGTTTGTAAAGGAACATCCAAATGAGATTGTGAAAGAAACTAAGGAAGATGACAAAGATGAGGTTGTAAAGGATAGTTCAGATGAGCTTGTGCAGAAAAGTAATGAAGATAACACATATGTTTGGGAAACAAAATAAATTTCATAGCAAAGATGACGTTTAAGGCAAGCAGAGAGAAATAAAATAAAGATGATACTAGAGATGATGCGATCAAGAAAAGTAGAGATTAGATTGTGAAGGTAAGTAATAAATATAATAGAATAGATGAGTTGTGAAGGAGAACAACCAAGACAACAAAGATGAAGTATTGAAGGAAAGGAAATTATTGTGAAGGAGAATAACCAAGACAACAAAGATGAAGTATTGAATGAAAGGAAATTAATGAAGATAACCGAATTGAATCTGTAAAGGAAAGTAATGCTGATAATATACATGAGAATATTATAGAAATATGTTCACTTCAGCGGGAAAATGTCGAGGTACTGTGCGTATCTGATAACATCACCTAAAAATCTTATACATGTCCATCCATAAGTTACACAAATGCTTTTATTGATCTTCGTGCAGACGTTCTTCATAGCAAGCACATCACTGCAGATAATGGGGAAAACAACAATATATTGGGAGAGTCAAAATCTAGAAAAGAAGCTACTGAAAAGGCTAGAAGAACAATGCTGGAAGATAATAGCAAATAGCTGGACTGACATGTTGATAAACTATACTGGTTTAAACAAAGTTGAAGCTCATGCACACTTCCTGACTACCGGTGGAGAATTCCTCACAGAGCTTTGGGTATTAATTGGTCATTTACAATGTGCAGAAAAGTTTTTCCTTAATGGAGAACTGTATATATATATTATTTGCCTATATAATTGAATTGTAATGGCTTTTATTAAAGTGTTTTCCTCATTAAATGATTGCATTGTAATGTGCATCAAAAGTATCTTCTGATTGAATTTTCTACAATCAGTTATTATTGACTCATGTGAAATTGTTGAATTGTTTTAAACGCATTAGTATTGTTTTTTTTAATAATTAATATCAAATAGCATTTAAAGGAGCTATGATGTGATACAAAATGGATTAACAATTTGAATTGTTTTAAAGGTATTAATATTTTAAAAATAAAAATAAAAATTAGTATCAAATAGTTTCAAAAGTGAGACATGAGGCCATAAAAATGGGTTAACATTTGGGGCTATTTTGTCTTTTGAGTTTTGAATTTAAATCCACAAACAAATTATATTGCTCTTCAATTAAAAAAATTGCTTGGAAAATGTTCCATGAAAATAGATTTGTCTTGGAGCATTTTGATGTGACCTTTATATTAAATGTCATGCTTTGGAGAGAGCTTGGAGTTGACATGACACTCCATTTAATGAGCATTAATGAATTATGACATCATTTTGTTGTATGAGAATAAGGAGAATAAGGAGAAAAGTTTATCAACCAATCACATATATGAAAATTGGTATTTGTAAATGAATTTTAAAAATATATTATTTAAAACTATTGCTTAGACCATATGAAACAAAAATACTTAAATGTGATTGGTTGAAAAAAAGATTGAATAATAGGAAAGTGGATAGTATAGTTACATGGAGGGACTAATAACTACGAAAATCTTATGTATTTTTTTAAACGGATAATTTTTTTATCAAAATTGCTAGAAAAACACAATTTCACCTTGATTCATCTTTTCTAATTTTTTTCAGTTTTTTTTGTCACACTTGTTTCCTATAATTACTAGCAATCACACATGAGCAATGCGGTGTGTATGCTAAAAGGGAGAAAGTTGAGGACAAAAGACAAAAGGAGAGAAAGACATATTCATCATGAGAAGGTGCATGAGTAAAATTAAAGGAAGGAGGATGAGTACAAAAAGCAATGGGAAATAGAAATTGTAATTTTGAAAAGCTGTAGAGTATGAGGGATTAAAAGGTACGAGGAATCATGAGTGTGGATAGGGATAAAGGGAACTTAACACCGCTCAAGTGGTTAGGAGTAGGCTAAGAGAATGTAGTATGGACTCTTCATCTAAGCGGCTTATCAGGAGAGGGCTTTTGGAAATTTAAGCACAACATTCAAAGGAAAAGGGTAGTGAAATAACAAGATCAAATAAGGAAGGACCTCTAGAGATCGTAGTGAAGGTAAGGCCTTGCCTTTCGGTGGTGCCACTATCAATAGTAGCTTTATGCAAAGAAAGTCCTTGATATTTGTTGATAGTCGAGCCCAAGGCATTTTGAGTGGCAATTGTCTATGATTACCTCTTGAAATATGCAGGATAGGAATATGGAAAGTGTTCTCTGGATCCCACACGGGGCCATTATAGTGATCAAAATACATGATGATAAACAAAAGAAGGCTAGGCGGTGTAGATGAATTGTCATTTAAACAATGTCGACAATAGAGCACTCGTTGCACCGTTGATGCGACTGTGTGAACAAATAAATTAGCTGTGAGCATGACCTGTTTGGCTCCTACCAAGGACTTCGTGTAGCAATTGATCATTATCTAGATCACCTCATTCATCTGCCTGGTGATTTGAGAAGAGGAAATGACAATAAGATAATCAATACCTTTCAACATAAGGAGGTTGTATTGATCAAATTGCTCATTCTTGGCAAACAAATGGGGAACATCTTTGAAGGCAAGAATTTTATGTTGAGAAAGTGCAGAGTCTGTGTGCAACATGAAAAGTTCCCAGTCCGTGAATAACACCAGATGCCAAAGGAAACTTGTGTAAGAGGCGAACCTTGCTTTAGCGGAAGACATAATTTAAGGAGATGTGTTAGAGTGGGTATTTACCTTAGCTCATGTTCACTTAGGTAGTTTATTGTATTTATCCTCACCCACTTATGTGTCTGGATATTTATTGTATTTTATTTAGATATTAGGCCTGGATATTATCTAGTTGTTAGGTATAGTTATTTCCTTGATCTAATGTATTGACTAGATCCTTGATGACTAGTTCTTTCCTAAATCTATGGTCTTGACTAGTTCTTTGATGACTAATTCTTTCCTTGATTTATGGATTTATCTATGACCTTGACTGATTATTATATTGTTATTCGTTGACTATATAAAATTGGCTCATTATCATCATATTTCTTTGAGTTCCATATGAGTATATCATATTGCTGCTCATTTGTTTGCAAATGTTTTATTAAAGTTTATAGCGATCAAAATACATGATACTAAACAAAGGAAGGCTAGGTGGTGCAGATGAATTGTCATTTAAACAATGTTGACAATAGAGTCTATTGCACTATTGATGCAACACCGTGTGAATAAATAAATTAGATGTGAGCATGACTTTTTGGTTCCTGCTAAGGACTTCGGGTAATGGTTGATCATTTTCTAGACCACATAATTCATTGTGGACTGGTAATTTGAGAAGAGGAAATGACTATAAGAGAATTAAGACCTTTCAACATAAGGAGATTATGTTGATTCACTTGCTCATTCTTGGAAAACAAATGGGAACATCTTTGAAGGCAATAGTTTTATGTTGAGAAAGTGTAGAGTTTGTGCGCGACATGAAAATTTCCCGATCTGTGAATAATAGTATAACATTATGATGTTGAGCAGCAGAAGCCAAAGTAAACTTTGTACAGAGATGAACCTTGCTAGCGAAAGACATAATTTAAGGAAATCTATTAGAGTAGGTATTTACCTTAGCTCATGATCACTTAGGTACTTTATTGTATTTATCCTCACCCACTTATGTGTGTGGATATTTTTTTTATTTTTTTAGATATTAGGGCGTATTATCTAGTTGTTACGTATAGTTATTTATTTGATCTATGGTATTGACTAGATCCTTGATGACTAGTTATTTCCTAAATCTATGGTCTTAACTAGTTCTATCCTTGATTTATGGCTTGATCTACGACTTTGAGTGATTCTTAGATTGTTATTCCTTGACTATATAAAAATGGCATATTATCATTGTATTTCATTGAGTTCCATAACAATATATGATA
The DNA here is from genome assembly GCA_018340775.1 of Taxus wallichiana var. yunnanensis. Classification (NCBI taxonomy): domain Eukaryota; kingdom Viridiplantae; phylum Streptophyta; class Pinopsida; order Cupressales; family Taxaceae; genus Taxus; species Taxus wallichiana. Next base: position 457,222,745 of record CM031239.1, on the reverse strand, counting down.
TTGTTGCTCATTTGTTTGCAAAGGATTTATTAAAGTTTATAGCGATCAAAATACATGATAATAAACAAAGGAAGGCTAGGTGTTGCGAGATGAATTGTCATTTAAACAATGTTGACAATAAATTACATTACCTGTTGATGCGACCCATGTGAACAAATAAATTAGTGTGAGCATGACTATTTAGTTCCTATCAAGGATTTCGTGTAGCGGTTGATCATTATTTAGATCACCTAATTCATTGTGCTTAGTGATTTGAGAAGAGGAAATGACAATAAGAGAATTAAGACCTTCAACATAATGAGGTTGTGTTGGTGACTTGCTCATTCTTGGCAAACAAATAGGAAATATCTTTGAAGGTAAGAATTTTATGTTGAGAAAGTGTAGAGTCTCCGCGGGACATGAAAAGTTCTGGTCCATGAATAATAGAATAACATTATCATGTAGAGAGCAGATGCAAAGGAAACTTGTGTAAGAGATGAACCTTGCTAGTGGAAGACATAATTTAAGGAGATGTGTTAGAGTAGGTATTTATCTTAGTTTATGTGCACTTAGGTACTTTATTATATTTATCCTCACCCACTTATATGTGTGAATATTTATTTTGATATTAGGGGATATCATTTAGTTGTTAGATATAGTTATTTCTTTGATCTATGGTATTGACTAGATTCTTGATGACTAGTTCTTTCCTAAATCTATGGTCTTGACTAGTTCTTTCTTTAATTTATGGCTTGAACTACGACCTTGAATAGTTCTTAGATTGTTATTCCTTGCCTATATAAAAATGGCCCATTATCATTGTATTTCATTGTGTTCCATACTAATATATGATATTGTTGCTTATTTGTTAGCAAAGACTTTATTGAAAGTATTCGCAAATTAATTTCATATTATGGATCATGGTGTTTGATTAGCATTTGAGTTCTTAGCTTGGTGTGATTTGTTTATTTTTATTTTTATTGTATCGAGAGAAGGAGATTGTCGTTGACATCCGACTCTAAGTTTCATTTGTAAATATATTTTTATAAATTCATATATTCATGATTTGTCTCGTATTTTTTACTGCATGTGTTTTTATGCAAAAATAGAGCCTTCCATTGTGTCGGAAGGTGGAAAAACCCTAAGGATGACTATAAACTTGACCATTTTTGGAGGTATTCAATTTCGGGATTTCTTTTGTTGTAGAGGCATGTGTTGGATCACCTTGGAATAAGTGCAAGCGAAGAAGGAAACCAAAAAATCAATTTGTGGGTTTTTTTAGGTTTTTTGAGATCCACTTTGGGGTTTTTCTTTTGCGGTGAAACATTTTCGGAGGTGTTCAATGATTGTTTCCAACATGACGTTTCTTTCCTCTTTTGGCAAGTCACATGGGTTGTAGTGTACGTTTTTATATTTTAAGAAATTCCACAAACAACTATATTGAAGTACGGGTCATTGTTTACATAGGCTTGAAATATTAAGTTTTACCGAAGGAACAATTAGATGTAATTTTTTCGAAAACAAGTGGCACACCTCGAATAGTAAGTTGTACAAACACCTATTGAAATCTTTAGCCCCTAGTCATATGAGGGATTAAAGGTTGTGATTCCTACTAGTAGGTGATTCACTCCAGATCCCTTTCATTTTATTTGTGTGGTGAAGGAAAGAGCATTTTATTTTGTTTTAGTGGCAACTAAAATAAATAACAAAGCATAAACTTGTAAAGCTTGTATCTTTTGATCGGAAACTCATATTTGAGTGTCATTTTTGTAAAAGTGCTTGTTTTTCCATGCTCTTTCCATTGGAAATATTTATTTTTAAGAATTTCAGTATAATTTTAAATTACCATATTGTAACACACACTCATTATAAAGTGCCAAAATCTAGGGAGCGCTTGTTGCATTGCTTGGTTCTTGCATTTGTTTTGGTGATTTTTCTAAGAATGACATCTTTATCTACTTCTGTATTAGATCATGTTGAGCCATTAACAACACATAATTACCAAACATGGAAACCGAAAATGGAAACAATAATTAAGGGGAAAGGATTATGGACTTTAACTTCTTCGTAACAACTAGTGTTCACTAGAGAATATGAGAAATTTCAGTATCGGTGCAAATTTGATGAGTGTATGGGATTTATATAAATATATGTGAGTGAAAGTATTTTGTTTCATTTGGAAAAATGTGACTCTCCTTTCAAAATATGGGAGAAATTAGAAGAATTATTTGGTAAGGTGGATCATATGAGAGCCATGCAACTTAAAATTGAGATCACCTCTCTTAAACCCGAAGATTTTCCAACGATTATAGACTATCTTATCAATTTCAAGTATTTTTTGAGAAAATTGAATGGGGGTGGAAGAGATAAGAAGGATGAAGAGTGTGTTTACTTGATTCTATCTAAGTTGAGAGGACCATTCCAAATTTTTTTCTTCTACCTTTTTTTTAGCATGAATGCCTTAGGTGAAACATTAAAAATGCCGACTTAGAAACTTTTTTGAAAGAATTACTAGTGAAGAATCTAAATTATTTAAGATTGAATCTTCCACCTCTTAGAAGGCATTAGTTGCATCTAATTCTAAGGGAAAGGAAAACCAAAAAGTAAAACCAAATCCTCCTCTTCTCCATATGAAAATACTCCTAAACCAAAAAAAAACTCAAAACCCAAGGAGTCTTCTAAATCCAAGAATAAGTCTAGCCTTTCATGCTCTTTTTCTGGGGTATTGGTCATGGAGAACATAGATGTTATAAGCCAATGTAAGCCTTAGAGGATGTAGTCAAGAAATATAAAATTTCTATCTCTACTCCTCCTAATCAACATGGAAAGACACTTAATGTTGTTGGGAGATCTCAAGTCACCACTTGCAGATAGTTGGGTTATAGATGTTAGTGCTTCTCATGACTTCTTCCAAGGAGTCTTTTGTTTCTCTAGGTTTGAGTTCTACTTCCAAAATTGAGGCCATAGATTCTTCCTTTCTTTCTGTTGAGAGAAAAGGTAATATACAACTTGATGGTGGTTGTATCCAAGATGAATTGTATGTTCCTAACATCACCACAAATTTAATTTATGTATATCAAATTTGTCATTCTTGTCAAGGAAAAACATTGACTTTTACACCACATGGGGCAGAAGTATGACATTTTGGAGCCTCATTCACTTGTTTCTCAAGGTATTATTGATCATATTTCTAGACTATATCACTTTGAGGGTTTTGATGACATTTCTTCTACAAGACAAGATTGGTTTCTCATGTAGATTCAACGAGTAATATTTGACATGAAATATTTAGACATCTAAATTATAGATATTTGAAGGAGTTGAGCACTCATAGTATGGTTGATGGTCTTCCTAGAGTTTCTGTATTGAGGGAGTTTGTCATGTTTGTACCTTAGGGAAACAACACCAAGATCCATTTCCTAAGAATTTGTCAAAGACAACTTCTTCACCACTTGAGCTTGTGTATAGTGACTTGATGTTTTTCCTACCCCTCTTTTAATGGAGGTAAGTATGCACTTACCTTTATTGATAATTTCTTGAGGAGTACTTGGTTTTATTTTCTCAAGTACAATTTAAGTGATGTTGTTTCAAACTTCAAATTATTCAAGGCTTTGGTTGAGAAACAGTTTTCTAGTTGTATAAAGAAACTTATGACCGATAATGGGGGAGTACTTCAGCAATGAGTTTTCTAAATATTTGGTAACTCAAGGCCTTATTCACTAGAATTTTATTCCTCATACTCCACAATAGAATGGCTTAGCAGAATGGAAGAATATAACTTTGAAGGAAATGGTTCATTGTATGATGCATTCTAGAGATTTACCTCCTATCTACTGGGAAAAATAAGTTAATTGTGCTAACTACATTCAGAATCAAACACCACACATAACACTTGAGCATTTGACTCTAGAGGAAGCTTGGTCCAAAACTACGCCGAGATGTCTCATTTTTTGAGTCTTTGGGAGCCATTATTGGAACTTTATGCCAAAGAAGATAAGGAAATCCTTTGATAAGAAGAGAAAACCCTTGATCTTCATAAGGTATTGTGAGGCCATGAGAGGTTATCGACTTTTATATGCTGATACTAATGAGGTTCTTTTTCAAACACATGTTCAATTTGATGAGCATCTCACATCCGATGATTCGTCATCTTCTTCCATGCCTACTTCTTCTTCTTTATCTCATCTTGAGGATCGTTTCTTTGAGGATTTCAATGAGGAGGTTATAAATGTCATTGAGGATATTATTTCCACCGATGTTGCCACTATGCCTAAGTGGTCTCGTACTACATTTTTAAGGTAATTGTTGTAAATATCTCCCCAGGGTAAATATAGACAAGCAGAAGAATATGGAAATCAAAGAAGCTCAAAGCCCGATGTTTATTGCTCTAGGGCGCATGAAAATGGATGTCAACATGTAAATGGATGCGCCAAGGTGCAGGTTAAGGGCGCATGAAAATGGATGTTGACATGTAAATGGATGCGCCAAGGTGCAGGTTAAGGGCGCATGAAAATGGATGTCGACATGTAAATGGATGTGCCTTTGGCGTAGGTAAGAGAGTGTCGACACAAATATGGATGCACCTTTGGTGCAGGTAAGAGAGTGTCGACACAAATATGGATGCGCCTATGGTGCACCTTCAGGAGGAGCAACATTCTGAGTCGTGCGAAAGGACACGACCCGAGATATTCGAGATGGCCATAAATTTTCACAGGAGCTTAGATTCATGCAAGGTTGGACTTTTCGAAAGCTTAATTGGGTGGGAACAAAATCTTAAAAATGTAAAATATAGTTCGCCACTTTTTGGGTTTGTTAGGGTTCTCACCTACCACCATAATGAGATGAATTAAATGCAACTTGGAGGTGGTTGGGGTAGATTTGGATTTCTTCTCTCTTTTCTCTCTCATTCTTCCTATAAATTGTAAGGAGGGGCTTCTTTCTAAAGGTTGGACATTCTTGTTTTGCCCCTCCCTTCTCCTCTTGCTATAGGTGGATTTTGTGGAGTTCAAACCTCCCATCTAAAACTGTAATGCAACTTTGCCTCTTGGCATTTTGCAGTGTGTTGTATCAATCTTTGGAGCAAATAATACATGTCTGTGGATGACTCTCAACCCTCTCTGTGTTCATTTTCATCCTCTTGATCTTTCACTGCAAATCTAGTTATCTGTGCATGATCTTGCATTGCATTTTTATGGTTTGTGTTTATTGGCAAGACAGGTGTTCTTCATTCCTCGGTGCATCACCTTTGTTAGTTTAGGTTTATTTTTATGCATCTTCTTACCTTGTCTCCTTGGCAAGTTAGTTTAGGTTTTGAGTAAACCCTCTGCATTTTTACGTGTGCATCTGAACAGAGGAATAGGAACCGGCCTTCATCCGGAGAGATTTTCCGATTTCGCGAGGTCCCACACTCGGGAAAAGCTCCATGTTGTGCAATCACACTGGATGCTTAGAATGATCAAACTAGAAATTTGATCGACATTCGGGAGTGTCTTGTGATTCACCATCAACAGTAACACCTTTCATACAAGATCTTCCACCCACTATGCATCATCAGGCACATTCTACGGCTTTCTAGAATTTTGAGTCAAGTAGTTTATAAGGATCCACAATATTTTTAAACGCTCATGGGATACATGAGTGGGATCTTTGCGATGATAGATGAGTATTCTTATTTGATGAAGAATCATACATGGTATTTGGTATCTCTTCCTAAAGGAATAAAGATGGTTACGTGTAAGTGGGTATTGAACCAAATACATAGCTGATGGGTCCATTGATAAGTATAAGGATCATTTTGTTGTAAATGGTTTTTCACAACTTGAAGGTATTGATTACTCTGAGACTTTTTCACTCATTTCCAAGATGGATTCTCTATGCATTTTACTTTCTCTTATTGCATCATCGGGGTGGCTCTGTATACTAGATGGACATGAAGAGTGCCTTCTTACATGGAGATTTACAAGAGAAAATATACATGGAGAAACCAGATGGATTTGTTCAGATTCTTCTCTTGTTTGTAGTCTCCGAAGGTATCTCTATGGTCTCAAACAAGCCCCTCGGGTTTGGTATGAGAAGATCTATTCTTTTCTTCTATCTACTGGTTTTTTTCATTGCCATTCCTATCATACAGTGTATATGTAACATGTTGGTGAGGATATTGTGATTCTTGTCTTGTATGTTGATGATTTGTTACTTACCGACATCTCTTCTTCCCACATTCGAGACTATTTAGAGGGCTCTTTCTACATAGTTTGACATGACAGATCTTTCATTATTGTATTATTTCCTTGGATTGTAGATTTCTCGAGACACATTTAAGATTTTATTCGAATTAGAAAAAGTACACCCATGATCTTCTTTGGCACTTTGATATGGTTGATTGCAAGCCTAGTCCATCTCCTTTTCAGTCTGGGGTTACTCTTACTTCCACATGTACCACTCCACTTTGTGATCCTACATTTTATAGAAAGTTAGTTGGAATTATCATGTACTTGACGGATACTCACCCGATATTTCATTTGAAGTAGGTCTTGTATATCGGTTGCCTTGCACAATCTCCTCATAGTATTCACCGATATGATGCTAAAAAGATTTTCACTATTTCGCAGGAACTTCCCACTTTGGCCTACACTATAGTAGGGGTTCTACTCATTGGTTTGATATACACCGATTGGGTAGGATCTATTGATGATAGGAATTCCACCTCTAGCTATATTTTTTTCTATGTTCTTCTCTAGTTGCTTGGGCATGCAAAAAACAACAAGCTATTACACTTTCATCTTCAAAGGCAGAGTACAAGGAAATAGTTACAATGAGTTAGCAAATTATTTGGCTTTGACATTTTTTGCAGAGTTTAGATTCACAAAGGATTCACCAATTGTACTTTTGTGTGATAACCAAAGTGTAATTAACATTTTCGCAACCCAGTTGAGTACCAATAGAAGAAGCATATTGAGATACACATACACTTCATTCACAAAGCACATTCAAGATGAAGTTATTTACTTGGAGTACATTCGACTCAAAGAACAGTTGTAAAAATCTTTACGAATCCTTTTGCATCACCTCTCTACCTTAAGTTACATGGAATTCTTGAGTTTTGAAGTTGTTCTTGGGGAGTGTTAGAGAGAACATCTTCCTTCTTTTTCTTCTTTATATTTCTTTCTAGTAGGATTTTTCCTTCTTTTGGTTTGATATTTCTTCATGTATAAATTGTACATGAGTAGCTCATCGACCTAGTTTCGGGACTCATCTTTGTGGATATGTCACTTTTATCTTGGGCCCATAGCTTCACTTGAGGGGGTGTTAGAGTAGGTATTTACCTTACATCATGTTCACCTAGGTACTTTATTGTATTTATCCTCACCAACTTATGTGTGTAGATATTTCTTCTATTTTATTTAGATACTAGGGGATATTATCTAATTGTTATGTATAGTTCTTTCCTTGATCTATGATATTGACTAGATCCTTGATGACTATTTCTTTCCTAAATTTATGGTCTTGACTAGTTCTTTGATGACTAGTTCTCTCCTTGATTTATGTCTTGATCTATGACCTTGACTAGTTATTATATTTTTATTCCTTTCCTATATAAACAAGGCCCATTAACATTATATTTCATTGAGTTCCATAATAATTTATGATATTGTTGCTCTTTTGTTTGCAAAATCTTTATTAAAGTTATTATGGCGAATTAATTTCATGTTATTGATTGTGGTGTTTGATTAACATTTGAGTTCTTGTCTTAGTACGATCCGGTTATCGTTCTTTTTAAGATGGTGATACGATATGATCACCAAAGGTTTTCACCATATGAATTACTAGCATAAAGGGAACTTCCATGATAGGTGGGAGTGGCCAAGGTCTCTCGATGAGGATGATAGATGTGTGTTTCGAACTAAGATATTTTGGAATGGGGAAATGTTTCACAAAGGTGATAGTTTATTTTAGATAGGAGTTTTGGACCAATGAAAACCATTTCATCGATTAAAATATATTCAACACGTTTAAGGAAATCTTGAAAAGTTGCTAATGCTTGAAATTCTAATGGTTTTGGTTCTTAGATAGGAATTGAGAGGCTAGCATAAAGTTAGAAATGTTGAAACCCACAACATCGGTAGGAGAAAATAAAAGGAGGGGTGAAAAACCATTTTTGAAGCAACTTGGAATGTGGATATGATAACATTGATGAGATAAGATTTTCCTATCCTTGTATTACCATGAATCACCAAGAGAAATGGAGGGAGTTGATATTCGTAGTAGAAATGCCAAAAAATAATATCAAAATCTTTTTGTTTGGAAGATAATGAAATACAAGTGAAGTAGAAGGTGATTCCATGAAAGGCACATTTGTTGTGGGTTTATTGGCCTTGATGAAAGAGGGTACAAGTACCTCTAAAGAAGAGGGAACCTCGATGAATGTTCCAATTATGGTGGGAGTAAATATCTCGTGCCCCAACATATCTAGGCTTTCAAGGGTTGATGTGGAGTCTGGACACATTCGAGCCGAAAGTTTCCATTCAATCAAGTATTTAGGAGATTGATTGTTATTGCTAATAGAATCAAAATTATGTCCAAGTTTGTGAAAGAGTAGATTGGCAAAGTGGGAAATATGCTAAGGTCAATCACTACATTTGAAAATATTCCACCTAGAAATGACTTCTTGAGGAGTGGACCCAATATCAGAAGATACAATGCAAAAATGCTTAGAGAGGAGGAGCTTAGACCAACAAAAAAGTTCAAAGAAAGTTGAATTGTGTGCGGGAATGTTTGCAAACCATTGATAAACATAGAAAACAATTGGGCTAACAAAAATTTCCATTTATTTATAGAATGATGTTTTTTTTATGTCCATTCCCTAACGACTTGGATAAGAGGAAGTGATTCCATATCTTGCATGCAGTAACCTTATATATATCCAAGAGTATTGTTATTTCATGTTCGTGAGAGTTAGACTCACAAGGTATCTCAAAGTATTTTCTTTTCAACATTTAAAGAGATAAAACCTCGACATACCGATATAGAATAAGTGGCGATTTTGGAGCATGTGGAATTTTTCTTACACACTAATGTCATGCTCTACAACACTCTCAAAGTGATCATTTTACTTAATTGCAATATAATTTAGAAAATTAGGGTTGAAATTTTTAGATAATCTAAAAAACATTTGGTGGGAGGTTAATGAACATTTCTCGCTTTAGAATCATATTTTCCAATGTACTTTATTACTACATTATGGGAGAGAACAAGCAGAAATTCAATCTTGGATCTCTATATAGATAGCATTGCATAATTGTAGATTTTTAATTTGTCATCATTCCAAGAAGGCCAGTATTTAATTATTTTGCTCCCCTTTATAAACAAAGTCAAATCAGAATTTTTGGACCAGGTGCATTCTAACAAAATTGGAGATAGGATTATTTCTTGTGCAAACATATTTTCTCGTAACACTTGGTGTGTCGTTGAACATGATTAATTAATTATTCAAGGTCCGGTTCAAGAGGAGAGGAGGCTAGTATTTGCATTGATGTCAACAAACAAGGATAATCTTGGATTTATTAGTTATTAAACTTTTTGCGCTCGGTGGCTCACCGAATATTCCAGTGGACACATATTTTTCTAAGTATTTTCTCACCACCTCTATACATGTCATATCTTCCCAATCAATTGCATCGACATTTGGAGAATCCTCTAGCTATAATAAGCCATGGACATGTGAAAATATCTATGTTTCCATTCATACCCGAGAGGAATTTAGAAGTTAAAATAGGCATACACATGTAAATTAAATAGAAACAAAACAAATGGTGATACATGTACCAATAATATTTAGCGCCTAAGTGTTCATGTAATGCTTCTTCACGAATATTGTGAATCTTTGATACAAGTATACATAAACATAGTGCGGGTTGGGATATAATTTTATAGTTCCTCCAACATTTTGTAGCATGAATATCTCTGTAAGGGGAGCATCAAACATGACATCATGGAGATTTGGCCATTTTGTGTCCACTTCACTTAGAGTGAAGAAGAAAGTTTTGTGCCCAATTTCTCAACCATGTTTGACACCTCACATCTACTTTTAGACAAAAATGAACATGTACTTCACAAAAGTTATTTCCAAAATGCATCAAATTGGCAAGGATGCAATCATGGGGAAGTCTTGAAGTCATTTCCAAAGGTCCCCTATAGTTAGGGGGATATAATGCTCAATGTATTTTTTCATGAAGATGAAAAATATAAACTGCTGTCTCATATGATGTATAATTAGGTTAAGAAAGAAGTAACAAAACCTTGGATGGGAACCAAACCAACCATCATGGTACCACATAAAATGTAACACCTATTCATGCATTTGAACCTCTTTCATAAAAGGTTCTTTGAACATTTCTTTACATGTTGAGAACAAACTCGAAAATCCATAGAGAAAAAACATTGAGTGTTGTACTCATTTATTGGAGAATCACCAACATTAGACAAATATGAAGTGACAGGAGTGTTTTTCCCATGTGAAACCATGAATTTTTCTATTTATTCGTGTTCCATTCCCAAGTTTTGCACGAAAACAAAAAGATGATGGTTGGGGGAGATGTGTCATCCGAGTAGAATGGAACATTGTAACAATTTTATGCATTGGTGTAGTCATTATTATGAAAATTCATTGCCATTATGTTAAGAGAGGAGGAAATATTTATTGGTACAAAAGGGAGAGAGGTTAGGGCATCACCTTTGTCCAATCAAAACATCTTTGTAGTATGGATCATGGGAAATCTTATATTGAAGGGTTTCTAAACACGGGATCTTCTAAAATTTAATTCATACTTAGTTTGTTGTAACCCTAAATTTTGTATGAGCACAAGATATAAATATCTAAGAAGGTGCACAATATATTTGGAAATGGATGAAATGTTTTGTGGGAACCTTATAGAGTGTCTCAAATATTTGTATTCGCCTCTACACATGTGGGTTACCTACACAATTAGATTAATAGGCCCGATCAACATCTCTTCAACTTGGGTTAAATATTTTAAGATGGAAGGTTGAGGTTCGGAGCCCACATTGTTCCAGGAGGAAAAGTGATTCCATGTTTCTCGGACTTGCATTTTATTGCAAGTTTGTATTTGTTCATGAAAAATTATTTGAATGTTGGGGTAATTCTCCAAACACATAGAGAAATTTTGGATATCGATAATAGATCAAGCTTTCTTCGAAAGTGATGTTGGGCTTCAAGGAAGGAGGTCAAGGAAATAGATATGGGTCTCTAAGGGATAAAGGAGAGTATTGGCGATGAATATTAGGCATAGTTGTTCCGGAGGAATCTGTGTGCATGTTCGATATAGGTCCTGGGAGGCCTTGGATGGGAGCATCTCAGTAAAATGAATCATTGTGGGGAGATTGTTCGATTGTTGTGGTTGAAATGATGAAAAAGGAGGGACATTTATGTATTTTTATGGGAAGGTGGATCAAGCCATGTTTTATGTGAACTACTTACGGATAAATAGACGTTAATTGGAGTATAAGGGAAGAAAGAGAATGAATTAGAGCTCATGGTTGATGAAAATGTTTGATGAATGGAATAATTCTTTGTATTTTTTTTCGAATTGGTAATGACGACATTTCTTATCATTAATCTCAATCATGTTGTGTGCATGGTGTTGGATTTTTTTTTCATGTCATTGAGGAGTAGACATTATATAGAAGGGTAGGCTCTGCAAAAATAAAAAAATGTGAGAGGAGTTAAGAAACTTTTAATAAGTTAGTTAATGTACATACAAAATAAAATCCATTACAAAAGGACATGATCTTTGCAAAAGAAAACATAGATTCATTAGTAAACAATAAAAGCAAGAAATACATAATTTGAAGAAAATTTACGAGTCTTATATAGTGAAAAATAAATTAAAAAAATAAAATAATCAAATAAAAATAGAATAAATTGCTCAAGCCATCACTATTGTGTGTTATCTATTAATTAAATCTTCATACTTATAGCTTAAGCTCAAATTTGAATCAAGTTGTGCAAGAACCTATGTACTTCTTATTATGTATGTGAAGATTCCACTCTTCCGTGTGTGCACTCAGGCATACTAAACAATGACAATTGCAACTAATTAAATAGAAACTAACTCCTCCTGGACTTGACCCCGAATTGATCTAAAATAGAGCCTTCTAAATTTAAACTCCACTTTAAATTTTTCGCATGTTGTGCATCCATAAAACCATATATATATATATATATATATATATATATATATATATATATATATATATATAATTTGATTTATTCTTAAACATACACTTAACCAAAAGCTACAAATTGGTTCCAAAAACTGCAATTAACTAACTTTAACTTTCCTAAAGTTACAATGGAAATTATATACTACACATGCGTATTTCCAACACTCCCCCTTAATTTCAAACCTATAGATTTCATTATTCTAGAGTTGCGTTACAAACTCCCAAACAACTTTGTAAGTATTCAAAAACATCCTTTGCCAAATACTTTGAAAAATTGTCTGAAACTAATCTTCATATCTATAAAATTCAAGATGAATTTATTTGTTGTTTACCAACTCTTTGATGAAATGATACCTCGTATTAATGTGCTTTCTCCTCTTATGAAAAACATGCTTTTTGGACAATGTTATTCTGAGTTGTTGTCACAATTTTTTTTTGTAGCTTCCTCTTGATTCTCGCCTCAAATCCTTTAAAAATATTCTCATCCAAAAAACTTGACATGCTGCTCCTGTTGCTACTACACACTTTTCTTCGTTAAAGATAACATAAAATGGGCTACTTCATCAAGGCAATGAAACCACTCTGCTCAAATGAAAAGTATAGCCGAATGTTATTTTCCAATCATATATACTTCCCACACTGTCACTATCTATATAACTAATGAGTTTGAACTCATCCGAACTTGAATAAAGAATTCCATGATTCTTTTTCTACACACACACCTCAAAAATTATTTTTTCTTCTTCTCAATGTGAATCTTTTGAATATTCCATGAGCCTTGATATGAGGCTCACACCATACATGATATTAGGCCTTGAGGCCATCAAATAAATAAGACTTCCAACAAATTTTTTAAAGAATGTTTGATCCACAAATGATCATTCATCCTCTTTTCTCAACTTCAAACCCATTACAAGTGGTGTTGGTGCCGGCTTACAATTCAACATGTTAAACCTTTTCAAAAAATCATTTGCATACTTTTCTTGTGAGATAAAAATTTAACTTCTGATTTTGGACTTCAATTCCAAAAAAGTAATGCATAAGACCAAGATCTGTCATCTCAAATTCCTTATTCATGGCTGATTTGAATGGCTTTGTAGATAGATTTTCAATAATGATCAAATCATCTACATATAAACAAACAATTAGAATCTTACCTTGCTCATGTATCTTGGTGGATAAGGTAGGCTCATTGCTGCTCCTACCTAAACTATTCTCAATCAAATAAGAATCTATTCTATTGCACCAAGATCTAGGTGTTTGCATGAGACCATAGAGCACTTTTTTCAATCAGTATACTATTCCTTTATGACCTTCAATCTCATAACCTTCTGTCATCGATTCACATAAACTTTCTGCTCAAGGAAACCATTTGATAATTAGGCCATTTGTTTTGATTTGTAATAGCTAAAACCATTCTTACCATGTCCAAACATGTTATCTTGGTGAAAATGTTTTATTTTAGTAAACTCCATATTACCGCATAAAACCTCTTCTAGCAGCCTTTATTTTGTGTTTCTATACTTTTCCACCAGCATTGTATTTGGTCTTGTAGACCCACTTCACTCCTATCACGTTTGTTCCTTTCGAAAGATCCACCAACTCCCAAGTCTGATTTTTCTCTATAGCATCAATCTCATCATCCATGGTTTTTTCCCAAACTTTATTTTTATAGCCTCTTCAAAATATATTGGATCTCAAGCTTGAGAAAACAATGCAAAAATTAAAATGAATTAGTTGTATTAACATTATAAATCTCACTTAGAATTCTTATTTTCCATTGCGCAAGACTATTGGATGCAAGACCGCTTTGTGGTGATGGAGTTGCTTCCGGTCTTCTTTGTGGCATCTCTTACATGGCTGAAATCTTAGAGACCTCCAAATCAGTAGAAGGAAGTGTAGCTTGTGCTACAAATTTTGGTGCATGTCCAAGAGTTTCATTTTAAAATAGTTGTTGTTATACTCATTTTTTTCTCTACACTTCCATCCCATGCTTAATTCTCAATGAACTCGAGCATCTCTTCTAATCACAACCTTTCTAGTAACCACTTACACAAATTGTATGCTTCTTTATCATCCGAATACCCAACAAAGATATACTTTCCTCCTTTGTTTTCTAACTTCTTCCTTAGTGCATTAGGTACATGTGCATACGCTACAAAACAAAAAAATCTAAAATGAGAGACACTATGTTTCCTTTTTGTCCATGATTGTTGAGGAACCATGTTCTTAACAAGTTTTTTTGGACATCTGCTCAAAATATAAACAAAAATTGTTACTTCTTTCCGCCCAATGGTCATTTGGAAATTGATTTTCCTTCAACATACTTCTTTCCATCTCCATGATGGTTCTATTCTTCCTCTCGCCACACCATTCTCGTTGTGGTGTATACTTGTAGTAAAATACTTGTGTATACCATGATATTTGTAAACAAATCATAAAATCATTAGAAACATGCTCACCTCCTTTGTCCATCCTTAGAGCTTTGATGTAGTATCCACTTTGCTTCTCCACTAATGCCTTGTCATGTTGAAATGTATCAAAGGCATCGATTTATTTCTAAAATAAACCCGTGTCTTTATTATTTAATCATCAATAAATGTCATAAAATATGAACAAACTCTAATAGAAAATGTTTTCATGGCTCCATATAAATTTGAGTGCACAATTTCAAGTGGTGCATTTTCTCTTGTTGTTTTGCCAATTGGGAAAGATTCTTTGTGTTGCTTCCCAAAATACAACCTTCACATACCCTTTCGGTTTATGAATCAATGGAAAAATTTAACAATATTCTTTCTATGTAATAAATTCAAACCTCCAAAATTTAAATGTTCCTACCTTATATTCCAAAGCCACGATTCATTCTTCATGACTAATTAAAAAGTTGATTATGTTCCTTCAGTGTAGGGCTGAACAATATTTACACAGAACTACTACAAGACTCACTTGTTGTAGAACAAGCCTAATTTTTATTAGTGTAGGAATAATTTTCATTGGTGCAAGACTCTATTACCATAGTGCGGGACTCTTTTACCTTAACACAGACTCATCTGTTTGAGCACATGACTCAATAGAAGGCTGATTTAACTTAGTGCGGGACTTGGATGTGAACTAAGCTACCGATTTTGCTACAACCAGATATGAATTATTTTCTTTTCCACGTTTCAATATGAAAGGAAACATCATATTTCTACTCATCTTCACTTTTTCAATCAACGAGTGCTAGGAACTTTGTCCACAATCACACACTCATTATATTACATATAGAATCGTATCCTTTTCGTATCTACCTATGTAATACTCATAAGGTTATGTTTCAAACCCATAACATAGTAAACCTTTGGCGTACTTGTTTACTCTATGTCTAGTTAGAATTTTAATCGTTCCTTTTTCTATTACGATGAATATTGTTATTTCCAAGAGTTACATCACTCTTAACTCGAATCATCCAAACCAGAAAATTTTTTTAGATTACCTTTCATGTGATTACTACAACCTAAATCCAAATACAATACATCACATGGAATCTCTAATGAAAAATTACATTCTATAGGGGATAAAGAAGGTATTTCTTTGGCAATCCTTGTGCATGAAATAAACATAAGTTTAGAAATAGAACTTCCAACCTGATTTTGATTTTTCCTCTCCGATCATACCGTGACTTTGATAAGTAATCTTATGGAATGAAGCTCTCGTGTTGTTTTCCTACTAGATAGCAAGGACACTTATCTATATCCTTACGGAGAGATGTAAATCCTTTTACCATGTTGTATCGGTGAAGTGTTTGAGATACTTGAAACTGATGTGACCAAGTCTCCGATGCCACAATGTGTGCAGAGGTATAATTAATAGCCAAAAGTGCTCGATCATATTTGTGGACAAAATCAAGATGGAACATGCGTTCCACATTAGAGGATTTTGCAACAATTTTCGAGCCTTGTGATTTGTCTCAAATTAAACACATTTTCTTACCAAAGATGATTATCAAATTATGATCTAGGAGTTGGACTGACTTATAGAAGATTCTTTGTTAACCCAGGGACATATAGTACATCCGATAATCTATAATTTTGTGAACTAAGGGGTAGAGAAATGTTCCCAATCCACTATACAGTGCACAAAGAATCATCACCAAATGAAACATGATTTTTCGAAGGTGTGTTTCTCATTGTGGTAAACCAGTCTCTTTAGCTAGTCATGTGTTGAGTGGCTTCCAAATCAACATACCAAACATCACTAGATGACGTGGAAGGATCACTTGATCAAGAAGTCTTCATTATCCGAATGTTCTTCTTGCTTAGCTATATTTCCTTAGTGATGGGGTTTTCTTCTTCAGTTCCCCTTCTTCTACCCTTGATTTTAGGTTGAATGTCCCTTATGAGATTAATGCTTTTAGGTCCGTAATGACTTGATGAACCTTTCTTATAGGTATTGAACCAACAATATTTTATATCATGTCCTCTCTTACAAATAATACATTTATTTTTATTCTTTTTTTTTTTTACCTTGTTGATGTTGTGTTTGGGAATTTTGAGAGGAATGAGATTTTTCTTTTCCTTTCCATTTCTGATGAGAAGAAATTGTCTACTCCTCTTCGTTATCTTTATTGTACATAGCTTCTTCTTGTTGCAATAGATTTATTGGCTTGACAAAGCTAACTATTTAATCCCACAAGTTGAGTGTTGTCAATTTTTTTGATATGAATAAGGGAGTGCTCTCGAGAAAAATGGGAACAAGAGTTATATCAGTGACCTCCTCTCCTAGGGTTAGAAGTGAAGCCCTCAATTTTGTGACTCTTCACAAAAAAACTTCTATTTTCTCATTTTGTTTCAACTTTAATGTGTGTAACTAAATCTGCAAATTCAGTATTGTATTCTTGGTCTTTGCCTTATACACAAGTTAGCTTAAATTATCCCACGCTTCTTTGGATGATTTAGTATCTCGAATGGGGGTTACACGTTGTTGGACACCGCAAACAAGATTATCAACTTGGCCTTCGATTGGATATATTAAACTATTGTTGTTGGGTGTATCGCTTGCTGATTTGTTTTCAAAACCATACAAAACATTCCAAATATCTTCAAACTCAAGCTGTGTTTTGATCTTTGACTTCCATATAACATATTTTTCTCCTCCGAGGATTTTTGAATCTAGAAAAATAATTTAGGGGCATTGGTGCCCATTTTATAGAATCAACTCGACAAAGGGTAGGGTTCTTATCACTCTAGGTATACATTCTCCTAATATATATATTGTCATTCTGATATACCAAACCTTTCTATATATGTGCCCTTCCGATATACCCATTGATACGTGGAAGAAGCTTTTCCTTTCTATATACCCGGTAGTATGTGAAAGAGGTATTAACGTACAAGAAATAATTTGGTATGTGGTACCAAGACATTACTGAAAAGGGTCTATGTGATTACCGACATCGGATTAAAGAAATATCCTCAAACGCATGCATAATATTGCTATATACTCGGATAATTTCAAAGTGTCTTAATTTACATTGTGCAATTGTTCACGAAGGATACGAGGCCTCAAAGTGTGAACACTGTGTCCTTTTACTCCCCTCACAATTTAAAGGGTCGATGCCTGCACAATGTTGTCAGTAACTATATTAGGAATTAAGTGCATTAGTAGTTGTGAAAATTTTACCCGTAAGCACTTCCCATAGGAATTATAAATACCGTGTTGGTGCTCGTTTGATCTGCCTCGTTTTCTCTAAAAATTCTTCAATGTGCCTGGTTTTTCATATTTTCTATCTCCCTGTATTGAGGTGTGAAATCTCATTCCTACATTTGGTTGCCATGATCAGTCCTTTCCTTTAGTCGAGGATCACATTAAGTCTAGAATTTGTTTTCCATTCCTCTATCCATGTGAAAGAATTTGTAACTTGGGCGTAAATTCAGGTTTTTCCCCATCCTTCTATTTTTCCATAATCATGTTTTGTTTTCCTTGTCAAGTTTTGTATCAACATCTGTGAAAATGTGGTCCTTTCTGATTGGATGCATCCTGGCGGATCTTTTTGGTGAAATTTGCCACTTTTGTCTCATTTGTAAAAAATACCAAATTAGCCCCATAGCCCCAATAACATCTAATTCGCTATTTAGCAAATATGACCCAAAGGTGGACACATGGCCATTTTTCATGACAAAGGTGGAGAGGCGGGTCGATGAAGCACTTTGAAGTTTTTTGGCTCAACAGGAAGGGAAAAAGTCTTACTTTGACCCCGAAGAAGAACATGTGGCATTTTTCAAAAGTTAGAAGCAAAAGGCGGGTCGCTGGGGTGTTTTGAAGTTTTTTCCCTTTTGTAAAAAAGGAGCAAAGTTATAAATTGACCCATAACTCTGTTGGGGCCCACATCAAAAGATAAAATTGGGAAGGCGGGTTTGACGGAGGAAAATTGGAAATTTTGCCTTTTTGTTAAAAAGGGTAAAATTGTAGAAATGAGCCGCAACTCCATCAAAGGCCCAAGTTAAATCACATGTCAAGCCTTTTCAAAGGTGGAGGGGAGGGGCAAAATGTGAAAATTACACATTTTCTTTAAAAGTCATAAATGCAAAAGGTAACCCTGTGCCCGCTTGAATCAGATTTTTCCACGTGTATGGCTCTAATCTAAAGTTGAGAAAGGGAAGAATCAACTGTTGCTATGCATTGATCCGATTTTGCTGCCATTTTCACTCCAAGACTCCGGAGATGCGAATACACATTATTTTTCATCATTTTTGATGAAATTACTTGTTTTTTTGTCTACAAAGTGTAATTGAATGGATTTAGAGTTTAATTTACAAGTCCAAGGTATGTAAAGGATGATATTTTGAAGTTGGAATTTCTCAGCAGCTTGCAAAAACGTGAATTACCAGAGAAGTTGGATGCAGAGAAACGTTGTAGCAGAAAGAATGGGAAAAGGATGAAATGATGGAGGTTACAGGTGCAGAGGATGAAAAATGTGTTGCCAGAGGAGATGACTGGGTGCCCTGGGCTTAAAATAATGATGGAAATATTTACAATGATTCACCTTTTTAAACAATCTGCAAATTTTTGTGCAAACCCGTTAAACATCATTTTTCGGAAATCATGATCAAACATGTAACAAAAAAAGGTTCCTAGAATATTCTTTTCTTTGGGGGAAGCTTGAATGTAAATTGAGTGTTATAAAAAGAATGATTTAGTTATACAAAAGGTCAAGAGTTGAATTCTTACGAATTTTTTTGAGAAATCCCATATTCCCGAGAGACCATCTGAGAAACCTGTTAATCTCTTATGTTTTAGATTTGATCATGTCAAGTTGGTTACAAGTGTACAACCATTGACAATCTCTAAGACTGTTCAAAGAAACTTTCCCCTGCTGATGAATCTAATCAACTTCAAATTAATTTGTGTTAATCTTGGGAAAATTTGTGTCTGCTTTATTTCAGAATGTCTGTAAATAGTTTTTCTTGTTCATATTGCAATCTTGTGTTAAAATCCCTCTGAATCACACAATATCTCGTCCCTATGATAGTTTAGTGGCATTTGCAATTTCATTACGAGAAAAGCCTTCATCCTGTAATGAGATAAACAATTTAAAATCACTTTACTATCATTTTGTTGATAAAGATTGTATGTAAGCCTTTGAGTGTATCTTAAGCATGAGGAACCAGGGGTCTTTAATGTTTAATTGAGTCTTTAGCTCGAGCCTTCATGTTAAATTCTTGGAGATTGTGTGAAACCATGCAAATTTGGGGCTCCATTGATGCACACCTTCTAGTTGAAGGAATATTTTAGTTATTCTGAAGCATTCTGTCATTTAGTTTTCTAATTTTTGTGAAGGTTCTCAAAGATTTGTCAAAATCAAGTTTATCCTGCTTAATCTCCCACCAAAATTATTCAAAAACAACGAATCCTACCTGAACTACCCCCTGCTTTCCTTGTATGTCCACAAATGAATAAATTCTACTACCAAAATATGTAGAATCAATCAAGATTCCATAATTTCTATAGTAACATTAACCTTGTTTAGAAAATATCACCATTCCTTAGAAGTGACAACTTGTGAGAGTTCAATTGTGGTGCATTGATCATATTTTCTAAAGGTTTCCTTTCAAATTTTTGCAAAGAAGGATATATTCATTCTCCTTCGCCAACAGAGGTTACAAAATGGGTCCTCTCACCCTGGTCAAAAGGCACAACCTAAAGTAGTGAGAATAGATCAAATCCTTTTGAAGGTGCTATCCATTTCTCCAACATCTGAGTGACAAAGATCTAGCTAAATCGCGTCCCCGGCTACAAAACGACATACATGATGATTTATCTGTCTCTATTCTTCTTGTTAAATCTATGATGCTCCTCACTTGCAAGGAGAATCAATTTAGATACCAACACTTTTTACACCACTCACTGGGATGAATAAAGGTGTACATATACCAACCTTGGTAATGTTTCTCGCATGATTTAAGTGTAAATACATTGTTTGAACATCATCCTTTGTTGAGATATGTAATATTTGTGCAAGATTACATGTTTTGTGTGTAATATTTCCAGTGTTCTAGTGGGTATTGCACTAAATCTACATCATCGTGATAAATCTTTGGTAAAGGAAGGTTAGATCTGCTAAGCCTTGCAAGATTATTAGTGTTGATAGATATTTAACAAGTCATTTATAGTGCATTTGCACAACTAAGGTGAAAATCCTTAGTGGCGACTCTGTGTTGATTTAAATTTTGATAAATACCTAAAGTTGCCTTAACCTATTTTAAGTGAATCTATCACTAATATTTGTAAAGTCGAAGGAAGGAAGAAGATATTTCCTCACTAGAGACCCTACAGAAAGTTATTTCCAAAAATGGGAAGGAAACATTATGAAGGAAGAAGAATCTGAAATTTGATGGAAATAAAAGATCAAGAAAAGAGTTATCAATTGTGGAAACAAATCAACAAGTCATTGAATATTACCATAATTCCTTAAGTGCTACTAAATCGGGTAGTCTTTTTGAGATCCGAATTCCCCAACTTGAGAGGGGCCTTCTTTTTGTATTCCAAAAATTTGTGTCTCATCCTCGTCCTCGTGTTCTCCAAAGCGATAGGATCTTCCAAGAAACAAAGTTTTTAGAGAAAATTCATTCTAAGAATTGCATTTCTATGCTTCAGAGACCCCTCACTCTTCATCATTCTCGCTTCTCTTGTAAGATCACCTCCCAAAACAATATGGCCCACCCCCACCTAGAACTCCATTTGTTGTGAACACTTTTGGTCCTATAGATTTCGTGAGGTATGGTTTGGATATCCAAATCTTTTGTGCCCCAAGATGTTAGAAATAGACTACCTAAATTTAAGGAAATAATGCTATTAGTGGTGATCAACACAAAGATTTTTGTCAATATGATGAAATACTTTGAGATCAAATTTGAGGATGTGTACATAAATTTTTTTATTCATACTCTAGAGGAGGATGTAAGGGACTAGTATAAATCTTTCACTTATGGGTCCATGGTTTGCTCCTTGTTTCTTTGTTCCTCTGGAAAAGTCCAAAAACTGGGTTTTATCATACCTTTTGGTCTCCACAGTCAGGATTTTTCTTCCTTGTCATTTCTACCCTAAATACTTGAAGAAAATGAGTGGATGTATCTTTGAAAAACATATTTGAGCCTTGTAAACATTTCTAAACTCTTTGTCCTTGAAGAAATTTTCATTTTCTAGCTCGAATGATCATTTTTCTATATTTTATGGTTTGACGGGTGCATTTTCTCCTAGTCAAATTTGCATCCTTGCATCGACAAGGGATGTGGCTTCTTTTGGTTGGTCAGGGGATGATGGGTGAATGCTTTAACTTATCACTTTTTTCCTTTTTGGTGAAAAGCAAAATTGGTCCGTGGCTCCGCTCATTTCTCATTGGTTCTTTTTGTGCTTACGTGGCTTCTTCCAATTGGATGGGGCGCGGCGGGTCTATTTTTGAACTTGTTCCTTTTTGGCTACTTTGGAAAAAGTTTGAACCCACCCGCCCCATGGCCCCTGCAAGGCTTGATTGGAGAATTTAAGGGTAGGGAAAAGTCTCACTTTGACCCCCGTAGGAGGACACGTGGAAGGTTCTCACTTTTTGACTTAGAAATTTTTATGTAATTTAGAATTTTGGAATGGGACACATGGGAGCTGCACTCATTCAAGACTCTTGGGACCATTTGAAAAGTGCACATGGATGACACATGGAGGCCTCCACTTGAACTTTGCATTTTACTTAGACTTTTCAATGGCCAAAGAAGCACTGAGCATGACACATGGTGCCCTCGCTCGAGCTTCAAGCATTTACAAAATTTTTGGGACCATCTCAAGTGTGCTCATTCAAGTGTACAAATTTTTGGACCATGGTGTGCCATGGTGACACATTGAAAAAAGTCAAAGAGATGGGGGAAGCGGACCATTAGAGGAAAATTGCCCCCTCTTAACATCAAAAGGATTAAAATCTCAAAATGGCCCACAAGCCCGATAAAGGAAAAGTCAAAGCTTGCTCCAGTCAATGGTGGAGGTGCGGACTCTTGGGGGAAATTTGAAAAAATTCCTTTTGGGAAAAAAGGGGCCAAAAGTAAAAGGGGAAGCGTTGTTTCCTTGTAATCATATTTAGACACGTGTCGCCCATTTTTTTCAAGGGTGGAGTTGTGGGGAAAACTTGGAAAATTTTCCTTTTCCAAAAGGGGGGTGAAATGTAGAATTTGGCCACGGTCCCGTTAGGGCCCACCTTAGGACACGTGTCAGGCTCATTTCCCGAGGGTGGAGATGCGGAGAAAAATATGAAATTTTTTTCCAAAAGTTGTAAAAGTTAGAGGAAGCCCCGGGTCTATTTTTAAGTTTGGATCTTCCACGTGGATGACCCAAATTCAAAGTAAAGATCAACGATAACTGAGAGTCAAAATCTGATTTTCCCTCCATTTCTCTGCAACACATCTAAAGTGAGTTTTCATGATTTCTTGGTTTTTTCTACATGCCAAGCAGAGAAGGAAGTTAATGTTGATATCTGAAGTTTGGTGGGAAGATCTGGAAGGTGTCTTTCACCATTAAAATGGTCTAACTTTTGTGCCCCGATCGATTTTCCATTTTTCTTCTCCCAAGCATGCAAGGAGCTAGATTTGATAGATTAGGGGTGGAAGTGGTTGGAAAATTGAAGGAAGAGTGATCTACCAGAGAAAGGAGTTGAATGTGGGAGGCATTTGATGAAATCTACCCCCTCGAGCACCTGGAGACTTTTAACAGATTTGATTATGAGAATCACAAAAGAATCATGGCAAACACTAGTGCATTAAACATTTTTTGTCTTTTGGGGAGAAGGGGCTCTATTGTAAATGTTATAAATGGCACAAATTTTTCATGCAAATGGTTGGGAGTTTTGGAAAAGTCATAGACTGATTTTTCTAGTAGAAAAAGCTTGACAGAGCCCATCCCTTTTGAGAAGCCATCTAAGAGCCTCATGTATATCTCTCTTTGTATCAAATTTGATCGTGTCAAGGTGGTTGCAAGTGTACACCATTGAAAAGCTTTGAGATTGTTCTGGAAACTTTCCCTTGTTGATAAATTTGATCAAACTTGAGTTATTTTGTGTTAATCTTGAGTAAAGTGTATTTATTTCATCTCTGAATGCATGCAAGTAGTTTTTCTTTTTTTCTATTGCAATCTTGTATCAAAATCCAATCCAATCACATAGGTCTCAATCCTTGTGATAGTTTAGTGGCATCTGTAATTTCATTTCTCAGAAGAGCCTTCATCTGGGAGTGAGATAAATGGTTTAAAATCACTTTTCTTTCATTTTGTTGATAGAGATTATCTGTAAGCCTCTGGGTGTACCTCAAGGCATGGTTTGATTTGAATCTTGGTGCTTTATTGGGTTTTCTAACTTGAGCCTTCATGATATAATCCCATAGGTTGTGTGAAAGAGTGCTAATCTGGGCCTCCATTTAGGCACATATTCTAGTTGAAGAAACATTTCTAACTTTTTGTGGTTTTGCATTTTGTTGATTTGAAATCTTTCCATTTTGCATAAGCTCTCAAGGATCTAGTGAGTCAAGTTCATCTATCTCCCCTCCCACCAAAAATCTATTTAAAAAAAAAACATCCAATCCATCCATACTACCCTTTTTTTCTGTATACCCACATAAGACCAAAATCCATTTACCAAAGTATGCAGGATAAATCAGGGTCTCAAATGTCTTTAGTAACCTTTGCCTTGTTGTGAAAGTATCTCCATGATCTGGAAGTGACAACTCGTGAGAGTTAGATCTGGTGTGTTGATCATATTTTCCCAAGGTCTTCTCTACAAAATTTATGCAAAAGAAAGGTACCTGTATCTCCTTTCAAATAACAGAGGTTACAAAATAGGTTCTCTTACCTTGGTTGAAAGGCACAACCTAAAATAGTTAGGATAAGATCATATCCTACCCATCTCTCCACAAATCCAAAAAAGGGATGTTATCCATCTCTCAACAAATCCAAGTAAAAGCTCCATGTTGAATAGATTCCTCCCCCTTGCTACAAAATGACATACATTTATGACTGGCCTCCTCTAAGCTCCATGTTAAATCGGTGTTGTTATTTAAAAAAAAGAGAAAATTTGGGTACCAACATCATGTGGGCACCATTTTGGGGATTCTCAGTTCAAAATCAAGAACCTGGTAAAACACTTCTTGTATGCTCCAAGTGTTGTGTGTAATTCTTTCATTTTCCACACCTAGTGCACTAGCTTTCATTTGATAAATCTTGGTAAAGAAAGGTTAGAATCTTTCCATTTCTAGTTTCTGCATTGATAGACCTTTGATAGATCATATTTAGTGCATCTACACAACTAAGGTGAAATCCTTAGTGGTGACTCCCTGTTGATCTAATTATTAAAAGTACCGAGTGTCTTAAAACTCTGTCAAAGTCATATTTGTTACTAATATTTGCAAAGTTGGAGGGAAGAAGATCTTTCTTTGCTAGGGATCCTATGCTAGGACATTGTTTCCAGAGCTAGGAAAAGCAAAATCAGAAGGAAGAAAATCTTGGAGAGTTGTTGGAGATCAGCAGACAAGAAGAGGGATCTCCATTGATGAAAGTGAATGGCCTATCATTGAAGATTGCCATTCAAGTGACTGACTCTGAATTAGGTAGCCTCTTTGTGGAGTTGAACTCTCCAAGTTGGAGAGGGACCTTCATTTGATTTTGAAAGGTTTTCTTCACACTCTACACCTGTGTTTTCTGAGGTTGATAGAGATTTCCAAGAAGCAAGGCCTTTGGGGGTATCCATTTTGAAAATTATACTCTGTGTTCCAAGAACCTTCTGGCCCCCATTAGTTTGTCACCCCTCCAGATCACCTCCTCAAATCAATATGGCTCAACCCAGACCTCCATTTTTTGTAAACACCTTTGGACCTATAAATTTTGTGGGAATGGCTGGTTACCCAAATGCAGTGCCTCAAGATGTAAGGAACAAAATGCCAAAGTTCCAAGGAAACAATGCTATTACTGGTGATCAACATCTAAAGCTTTTTATCAATATGATGGAAGATTTTGAGATTGAACATGAGGATGTATATATCAAGTTGTTTATCCATACCTTGGAAGAGGATGCTAGGGACTGGTATAAAGCATTGCCAGATAACTCTATTGACTCCTGGACTGAGATGAGCAATGCATTCAGACCGCAGTATGGTGATAGGACTGACCCTAGGTTTCTTTTTGAGAATTTGAAAATATCAAAAGAACCCTAATGAGTCAGTACATGATTTCAACACAAGGTTTAATAAGACCTTGAGAAGATTTCTGTTAGAATAAGGCCTTGTGATGAGTCATGTTTGATCAAATATACTGATGCATTTGATAAAAAGGATGCATATTATTTAAGAGACAAAAACCCCACAAATTTGAGGTAGGCCTTCACCATGGCTTTACAAATAGAAAAATAATATCAAGGCAATTGGAAAGCCTCAAAAAGAGAGAAGGTGTAAAGCTGGTTAACCTAGAAAAACCCCAAACAAGCAAGGCTGCTGATTTGGAAGAAGTTGTGAAGACTTTGGTAGGGGTTGTCAAAGAAATTTCCTACAAAGCTAGCCCGAGATGAGAAAGGAATTGGGAAGAGCTCACAAGGTCAACACAAGAAGCAAGGCCAAGACAGGTTCACAAATCACCAAAGATTGATGATAGAGGCAAGGGACCTATTGGATTTGGAAATAGACAGTCTCAAGCTAGGGATAATAGAATGGTACTTGATCCTTTGGCTGCCAGAGTTGTTGTTGTGGAGGAGACAGATGTCATTGATTGGTGTGACAAATGTTTCATGCCCCATGCTCCATGTGAAGAAGATCAAAAAGAAGAAGAAGAATGATGATGATAATGATGATGATGTATGCATGATGGGTTGTTCCACAAGCTCACAACAAGGGGCAACTTTAATTGAGGTGATAAGTGCCCGGACTGCTGCCACTTTTTGGGATTGCATTCATAGGGTACCTATTCTTCCTCCCTCTCATACTTTAGAAGTAGATACTATACAAGCTTTTGAATTTCCCAATAATGACTTTGAATATTTAAGGGCTTTAATGATAAAGAAGTATGATGGAGGAATCCCCTCTGAGGAGGAAGATAGATTATTTTGATGAATGTTGTTGTGGCTCAAGAGAAGGAATATAATACAAGAAGTAAGGCTATCAAAGGGCAGGGCCTCAAGCCAAGCCAAAAGCTCCCTTACTTTCAAACATTCCTAAAGAGGCTCCTAGAAAGATGCACCTGCTAAAAACCCTGCAGTTCCAAACAAAAATCATACCCCTCCTCATGCCCAAGTTGTCAAAAAATCCTGTACCACCTAATGAGTGTATTGGCTTTCCTTCCAATACTGCCTTGCCAAGAAATGCCCCATATGATATTTCCCAAGTCTTAAGTCAAATCAAAGTCTTGTTCCAATTGTTGAGTTGCTTAGGATCCCTGAGCACAAAAAGAGAGCATTTGAATACTTGGGGTTGAAAGAAGAGAAGACTTCCCTAGGTAGAAACATAAACATTGTGGAGACTCCTCCAATCATTGAAGAACCAGAAGCACCACCAACATCAGAAGAGCTAGATGAACCACCTGAGGTCTACTTGGGACATCCTTGGTGGACTCTTCAGATGAATGTGGATCCATTCTTCACCACTTTGATCATCAAGGATAGATTGCTGCATAACTACATGTTTGACTCAGGGGCATCATGCAATGTCATGCCTTTGGAAGTCATGAATGAGCTAAACATCAAAGTGACAACAGCATATGGGAAGTGTACTACTATGGACTCTAGAGAGGTGCCAGTAGTGGGATGTGTGAAGGGTCTAGTGGTACAACTTGCAGCCTACCCAGGTAAAAATTTAAAACTTGATGTTGTCATAGTTGATTGCCCAGCCAAGTGGGGTATGTTATTATCAAGAAAATGGGCTGCAAGTGTTGGTGGGAGTGTCCAAATGGACATGTCCTATGCCACCATTCCAATTGAGGGAAGCCTTGTTAAGTTGTATGGGGAAAAGAAAATGTTGCATCTTATTGAGGATCCCAACAATGCATCCTATGAGGTATTGTACACAAGTGTTGATGCAGATAACTTTGTGGGATTTTTTGATGGAAAGGAGCACAAGATTGAAGAATGCAAGTGTCTTGAACAGATAGGCTCTCCTTGGACTCTATGTTGTTTGATGGAGCTTGCTCCAAGTTTGGGAATGGTGTTGGTGTTGTTCTACTTTCTCCTAGTCAGGAAAAATTTGTTTTCTCCTTCAAACTCAACTTTGAGTGCACCAACAACATTGCTGAGTATGAGGCATTGTTGTTGGGTTTAAGAATTTCTTGGAAATATGGTGTCAAGGACATCATTGTCAAAGGAGACTCATAATTAATTAGTAAAACAAGTCAAAAAAATTGTATGCCACAAAAAGAATCAATGAATGAAATAATACAAGCATGCAGTTTGGGATTTCATTGAGATGTTTGATTCATTCAACATTGTGCATCATGATAGGAAATTCAATGACTTGGAAGAAAAGCTTGCAGTGTTGGGGTCTCAGTTTGACAATTGTACAATGTCCCCATATTGTGAATATGAGGTTGAGGTATTGACAAGACCTCTGTCCCTGATAACATTAAGCATTGGTAGATATTTGATGATGATGCTCAGATCAGAAGATTTTTGTAGAATAGGGAGAGTTTGCTGATCAATACATTGATTTGGAGCCAATGGTATGCACAACAGAAGGAAAAGAAACTTTGTTTGGCAAGGGCATCATCCAACTAAAAACCAATACCATTCCTAGAGGGCTGGTTGCTCTTGAGTCCAATTTTGATAATGTTGATCGCATTGTTAATAGATGCATGGCAGCCTCAAGGGATATTGAGGAGCATGATCTTGGCACAAAGGAGAAGCCAAGGAAAATTTGGTTAGAAGCAACCTCAAGCAAGGAGGAGAAGTAGTCATACATCCAATTGTTGAAAAATACCAAGATTGCATGGCTTGGACCTATTCCAGAACTAAAAGCATATAGAGAGGACCTATTTCAACATGAGATTCCCTTAGAATCTAATGCAAAGCCATTCAGGTAGAAACAAAGGCCCATCAATCCACTCTTATCCCTCAAGATGCAAGAAGAACTAAAGAAGCTAAGAGATGGAGGGATTATCCAGCCCACAAGGTATTCCTCTTGGGTTGCCAACCTAGTACCAGTCAGAAAGAAGAATGGTGACATCAGGTTATGTGTGGACTTTAGGAATTTAAACAAAGCTTCAATGAAGGATAATTATCCTTTACCTAACATGGAACACATGCTTTGAGTTAGTGACTGGTTTGAGTTGCTTTCCACCTTGGATGGTTTCTCTGGTTATAACCAAGTTGTGGTGAAGGAATTAGAAAGGATCAAGACAACCTTTACTACTCCTTGGGGGACCTATGTCTATGTCAGGATGCCCTTTGGTCTGATGAATGTTGGAGCCACCTTTCAAAGAGCAATGGATGTTGCTTTTGCTGGTTACATCAACAAGTTTATTGTAGTTTATCAAGATGATGTAACTGTATTTTTTCTAGAAAGAGAAGTGATCACTGTTGCACTTGGAGAAGATGTTGATAAGATGTAGAGAGTATGGCATTTCACTTAATCCAAAGAAGTGCCATTTTGGAGTGCAGAAGGAAAAGTTTCTTGGTCACATAGTGTCAGAAGGAGTGATGATTGATCTGAAAGAGTAGAGGCCATCAACAAAGTCCCAATTCCAAGAACCAAGAAAGGAATTCAAGTCCTTCTTTGGGAAAATAAACTTCATTAGAAGATTCATATCAAACTTTTTGAGTTGACCATTCCAATCACTTCCATGTTGAAGAAAGACTAGGTCATCAAATGGGAGGAGGCTGCCATCCAAGATTTCAATGGGATTAAGGAGGCACTAAAGCATGCACCTATTTTGCAGCTCCAGATTATAAGAAGCCCTTTCAACTGTTTTCCTTTGCTTCAGAGAACACTATTGCTTCTTTCTTCCTCTAGAAGGATGATGAAGGGCTGAGAGGCCAATTGCCTTTTTAGTAAGGCCTTGCAGGGGGCTGAGCTGAAGTACACTATCATGGAAAAGTAGGCATTTTCCTTAGTAAAAGCAACAAAGGTTTTTAGACCTTATATTCTAAGTTCTAAAGTGGTTGCTTATGTTCCCCACACAATGGTGAAGGACATCTTATCAGAGATGGAAGTCTCAAGAAAAAGATGTAGGTGGGTGAACAAATTGCAAGAATATGATATGGACATCCAAACCATGAAGTTGGTGAGAGGTTTGGGCTTGGCTAAGCTTATGGCAGAGAGAAACTTGCAAACTATTGAGGTAAATGAGGTAGAAGAAGAAAGGGTAGATGTTTTTCAAGCATTGATGAATTCTGAGTGGTACAAAGATGTAATTTTTATCTCAGATACCTGAACTTCCCTGAGCATTTAAGT
Source organism: Taxus wallichiana var. yunnanensis (assembly GCA_018340775.1). Lineage (NCBI taxonomy): Eukaryota > Viridiplantae > Streptophyta > Pinopsida > Cupressales > Taxaceae > Taxus > Taxus wallichiana. The sequence goes on along the minus strand of CM031239.1, from coordinate 457,192,596 downwards.
AAGAACCAGAAGAGAGCCCTTAAGTTGGCTTCCCAAAAATATGTCATCATTGATTATGGGTTAGCTTGGAAGAACCCGAGAGGAGTCCTCTTAAGGTGCATTACTGAAGAAGAAGCCCCAAGATAATTGTTGATCTCCATGGAGGAGTTTGTGGGGGCACTTTGTTGCAAGAGTCACAACACACAAGATCCGAGGGCTGGTTATTGGTGGCCAACTCTCTTCAAGGATACAACCTTGTTGGTTAGAAGATGTGAGAGTTGCCAATGCTTCTCTGGAAGACTGAAAGCTTTAGGCTCCCTTCCTTTGCAACATGTATCAATTGAAGCCCCATTCAAGCAATGGGGAATGGATTTCATTGGTGAGATTTCAGACCCTTCAAGTGTTGGCCATAGGTGGATTCTTGTAGCAACTGATTATTTTACTAAGTGGGTGGAGGAAATCCCCACCAAGAAGGAAACACACCAAGTTGTCATGGATTTTGTGTTAAACAACATCATCTATAGGTTTGGGGTGCAGTCAAGATTATTGTTGACAATGCCATGAGCTTTAGAGCTAAACCTTTGGTGGCAATGTGCAAGGAGTATGGGATCAACTTGACATATGCCTCTAATTACAATCCCCAAGGAAATGGACAAGTTGAGTCTAGTAATAAAAATTTGTTGAAGATCATCAAGAAGAACATTGGAGCAGAACAAGAGAAAGTGGGTGAACAGTTGAAGTTTGTTGTTTGGGAAGATAGGATCACTATCAAGAGGGTCACTAGAAAGAGTCCATTTGAGTTGGTGTATGGGACTCAGGCCCTACTTTGCCCTCTTCATATGCAACTATCTTCATATCAGTTTATGCAACAACTGGAAGATCAAGAGGTAGGTCCTTATGATGCTCGCATTAATCAAATTGTTGAGCTTGATGAAGAGAGGAGGGCATCCCACCAGAGGCATGTAAAGTTCAGAGAGAAATTGAAGAAGTTATTTGACAAGAAGGTCACTCCCAGAGCTTTCAATGTTGGAGATCTTGTGTTGTTATGGGATAGAAGACATGAGGATAAGGGAAAGCATGGAAAATTTGACTCATTATGGATGGGCCCTTACTCCATTGATATCAGATTGGTGAGCATACCTTCTTCTTGAAGGATTTAGATGGTGAATTGCTTGAGTTTGCCTATTAATGGAAGGCATTTGAAGCATTTCTTGGATTGATTCCCTAGGATCAAGGAAAATCTTTTGTATAGTGTATAGTTTGTTGTTTGTTCCTTTTTTGTGTTTTTGCTCATTCTGGTCCTGGTGACCTATTTTTGTTGGTTTCTCCATTTGTTTTTGAAGATGGCTTTGTTTCCGATCTTGCAAGATGACTCCTTTTCCCAATGGATATTTTTGGCACTTGGTCTACCTTTGTTCTTGTGGCACTCACAGAGGAGTGCCCATCCCCGAGTCGGAGCCGATGTTGGTGCTCAAAATAGTCTCACGCCCCAGTTTTCCTTTGAAAATCTATTGATTTATGACCTCTGTCACTTTCCTTTTTTCCCGTGTTGTGCTGGGTTAATTTGTTACCATTTTTAATTTATTCCTGAGTCATAGATCACTTATGGGTCCATGGTTTGCTCCTTGTTTCTTTGTTCCTCTTGGAAAAGGAAAAGTCCAAAAACTCGGGTTTTATCATACCTTTGGTCTCCATAGTTGGGATTTGTCTTCCTTGTCATTTTACCCTAAATATTGAAGAAAATGAGTGGATGTATCTTTGAAAAACATATTTGAGTCTTGTAAACATTTCTAAACTCTTTCTGTCCTTGAAGAAATTTTCATTTTTTTGGCTCGAATGATCATTTTTATGTATTTTACGGTTTTGATGGGCATTTTCTCCGATCAAATTTGCATCCTTGCATTGTAGGGGGATGTGGCTTCTTTTTTGGTTGGGAGGGGATGGTGGGTGAATGCTTTAACTTATCACTTTTTTCTTTTTGGTGAAAAGGAAAAATTTGGTCCCGTGGCCCCACTCATCTGATTGGTTCTTTTGGTGCTTACGTGGCTTCTTCCAATTGGATGGGGTGTGGTGGGTCTATTTTTGAACTTGTTCTTTTTTGGCTACTTTGGAAAAAGTTTGAACCACCCCGTGGCCCCCAAAGGCTCTGATTGGAGAAAATTTAAAGGGAGGAAAAGTCTCACTTTGACCCAGAGGACACGTGGAGGACACGTGGAGGACACGTGGAGGCCTCATGGAGCTCACTTTACATTGGTTAGACAAATTTTTAGACTTTTCAATGGAACAGGACACGTGGCCTCAGCTCATTCAAGATCCTCCGCCTTTGGGACCATTTTAAAGAAATGGAGACCTGGAGGATGACATGTGGAGGCCTCCACTCACTTTGCATTTTACTTAGACTTTTCAATGGCCAAAAAGAGACTACCTTGTAGCATGACATTGGAGCATGACATGTGTGCCTTCAAGCTGAGCTTTTCATTTAGCAAAAACTTTTCAGAGCAGGACATGTGGCGAGCCCACGCTTGTTCAAGGTATTAAATTTTTGGGACCATCTCAAGGTGTGCCATGGTGACATGTGGCGGTTTGAAAAGTCAAAGAGAGCGGGGAAGTGGACCATCGGAGGAAAATTGGATTTTTTGCCTCTTGACATCAAAAGGATTAAAATTTCAAAATGGCCCACAAGCCCGATAAAGGAAAAGTCAAAGCTTGCTCAGTCTCCAGTCAATGGCGGAGGTGTGGACTATCGAGGAAATTTGGAAAATTTCCTTTTGGAAAAAAGGGGCCAAAAGTAAAAGGGAAGCGTTGTTCCGCTGCAATCATATTTAGACATGTGTCAGGGCCCATTTTTCAAGGTGGAGTGCTGGGGAAAACTTGGAAAATTTTCCCTTTTCCAAAAAGGAGTGAAATGTAGAATTTGGCCATGGTCCCACTGGGGCCCACCTTAGGACATGTGTCAGGCTCATTTCCGAGGGTGGAGATGTGGAGAAAAATATGAAAATTTTCCCAAAAGTTGTAAAAGTCAAGAGGAAGCCCCCAGGTCTATTTTTAAGTTTGGATCTTCCATGTGGATGACCCAAATTCAAAGTAAAGATCAATGACAAGCTGAGAGTCAAAATCTGATTTTCCCTCCATTTCTCTGAAACACGTCTGGAAGTGTGAGTTTTCATGATTTCTTGGTTTTTTCTACATGCCAAGTAGAGAAGGAAGTTAATGTTGATATCTGAAGTTTGGTGGGAAGATCTGGAAGGTGTCTTTCGCCATTAAAATGGTCTGACTTTCGTGCCCGATTGGATTTTCCATTTTTCTTCTCCCAAGCATGCAAAGCCAAGATTTGATAGATTAGGGTGGAAGTGGTTGGAAAATTGAAGGAAGAGTGATCTACTAGAGCAAGGAGTTGAATGCAGGAGGCATTCGATGAAATCTACCCCTCGAGCACCTAGAGACTTTTTGTAGATTTGATTATGAGAATCACGAAAGAATCATGGTGAACACTGGTGCATTAAATTTTTTTTGTCTTTTGGGGAGAAGGGGCTCTTGTTGTAAATGTTATAAATGGCACAAATTTTTTCATGAAAATGGTTGGGAGTTTTTGGAAAAGTCATAGACTGATTTTTCTAGTAGAAAAAGCTTGACAGAGCCCATCCCTTTTGAGAAGCCATCTAAGAAGCATGTATATCTCTCTTTGTATCAAATTCAATCATGTCAAGGTGGTTGCAAGTGTACAACCATTGAAAAGCTTTGAGATTGTTTTGGAAACTTTCCCTTGTTGATAAATTTGATCAAACTTGAGTTATTCTGTGTTAATCTTGAGTAAAGTGTATTTATTTCATCTCTGAATGCATGCAAGTAGTTTTTCTTGTTTCTATTGCAATCTTGTATCAAAATCTAGTCCAATCACACAGGTCTCAATCCTTGTGATAGTTTAGTGGCATCTACAATTTCATTTCTTAGAAGAGCCTTCATCTGGGAGTGAGATAAATGATTTAAAATCACTTTTCTTTCATTTTGTTGATAGAGATTATCTGTAAGCCTCTGGGTGTACCTCAGGCGTGGTTTGATTTGAATCTTGGTGCTTTATTGGGTTTTCTAACTCGAGCCTTCATGATAGAATCCCATAGGTTGTGTGAAAGAGTGCTAATTTGGGCCTCCATTTAGGCACATATTCTAGTTGAAGAAACATTTCTAACTTTTGTGGCATTTTGTTGGTTGAAATCTTTCCATTTTGCATAAGCTCTCAAGGATCTGGTGAGTCAAGTTCATCCTATCTCCCCTCCCACCAAAATCTATTTAAAAACATCCAATCCCATCCATACTACCCCTGAATGTAGAGGGTTTGCTAAAACCTAATCTAACTTGCCGAGGAGACGGGTAAGAAAATGCATAGAATAAAACCTAAACTACAAAGGTGATGCAGGAATGTTAGACACTCGTTTTGCAAATTTAACACAGACCACATAGATGCAATACAAACACCATGCACGAGGTAACAAAAGCTGATAAGAGATCAAAATGGCAAGCAATGAATACATGAGAGGGTTGAGAGTCAATCACAACACATATATTATTGCTCAAGAGTCGATACGGTACATTGCGGTGGCAAGAGGCAAAAAAAGACTGGCATTACTGACCCATATGGGAGGTTTGAAAGCTCCACAATTTCTCTTGTGAGCGAGGGAAGAAGGGAGGATGCAAAACAAAATGTCGACCCCTTAAAGGAGCTCTTCTTTACAATATATATCAAGAAATGAGAGAGAGGAGAGAGAGGAAATCAGAATCTACCCTGACCACTTCTTGGTAGCATTTAAAATCATCTCATTATATGATAGAAGTGGTGGATCCTAGCAAAGCGGCGAAATTTGTCTAACGGGGAGCGGCGGTATCTGCTTTGCATTAAAGTTGGTTGTTGAAGCATTTACTTATCTATCACCACGCGTCGAGAGACGTTTTCTTAATTTTCTCCCTCAAACTACACCAATGCAAGATTGATCCCGAGAATCATGTAGAGAATTTCAACAACTTTCCGTTGATATAAAGAACGTGCAAATCGAGCTCTGGATCGAAAGATATGATGATCTGAAGATTTAGGGCACAAAACAGGTGAAAACGGATTTTTAAATTTCTTTTCCCGCGCTCTGCCATCTGGACGACACGTGGCAGGCTCTGGTTCGCTGAGTAATTTTCTCTCTCCACCTTTTCACGGGATTTTCTTGTGGGCCCCTTAAACTTGGACACGTGGCACTATTTCATTGGTTCGGATCAGTGCTCGAAAACTCGCCCCTTTGACCTTTTGGACCTTTTTCCTTGGCGACACGTGTCATGCGTTGTGATTTGTCCACGGGCTGCGGATTTTCACGTCCACCGCGTCCTTTTGTCCCGGATGTCCCAGTGCTTCGCGGGACAGAATCCTCGATCCGCCCGAAATGGGCTTCCTCGTCCCTTTTCTGCCGGTGACACGTGGCGTGATCTGATTGGCTTTCGGCTCCTTCGGCTATCCGCGTCCCGCGCGTCCCTTTGTCCCACTTGTCCTTGTGCTGAAGTTTCTGTTTCGGCCGATCCGGCCGGTTCGCGTCCTTCGCGTCCATTTGTCCCAAATGTCCCAGTGCTGTCTGGGACAAATTCTTCCGGTTCGCCCGATTCGGCGGTTCGCGTCCTCCGCGCACTCTTGTCCCGCTTGCTCCCGGTAAAGGACTTGGACAAATTTTCTTTCTTTCGGCCGATTCGGGCATTTCGCGTCCATTTGTCCCAGATGTCCCTTTTCTGTTTGGGCCACTGGAGGCTTTTCGGCCGATCCGCGCCTTCCGCGTATAATTGTTCCAACTGTCCCAAAGGTGGCCTTGAGCAGGACTTAGCCAATTTTACGATTTTCCCTGAATCAATCTACTTGCTTGGAACTAAAAACTCTGATGCATGTTATCAAATTAACTCTGGGGGGTGAAATTTGGATAACAATTTGGTGACTTTTCGGGGTCACCTGCCTGCTAGGTAGAAGATCAGTGGCCTTTTAGCGATCCATTGGGCATGGAGTCATAAGCAATAACCTGAAATGAGCCTGATGCTGCAACTCCCTCTACGAGAGCATGCTGAACTGTAAAAAACTCAATCTAGGAGTGACAAAACCTGCGCCAAAGCACTTAGGGAAACTGAAACCTAACTACAACAAGACAATGTGCATACGCACTTAGAGGAATTGAAATCTAGGCTAATATTTACAAGGGTGAACCTTTTATTTTCAGTAGTAATGTTTGAGATAGATTCCATTTTTGGAATGCTGAGTTCTTCACCGTCAATGAGGCCAATTGGAAAGCATTGCTTTGCTCTTGCACTTCGTGACCATGTATGGGCCACTCGAATGGCATCAAATTTTGAATGCCTTCCGGTTTTGCCTCTGTCCACATCCCATTTCAACACTAGATCTCGACTTGAAAAGATCTATCTTTGGCCTTCTATCAAAGGTCTTCTTGATCAAAGCTTGATCTTTTTTCCATTGCTTGGGATGCACGATTTCGATCTCTTAGCTCCATCAACTCTGCATACCTCACCTCCATGGGCTCAAATTCAAGTAACTCCAGCTGCTTCATGAGTTCCAATGTTGGCAACTCAAGTGACATGGGCAAGATTGCCTCTCTTCCATAGACAAGCCTGAATGGAGAGTTACCTGTGGATCTTTTGGGAGTGATCCTATCAGCCCATAAGGCTGATTTCAACTTGGTATGCCAAGACCTCTGATTCTCATCAAGAGTTCTCCTAATGATCCTCAACAAGTTCTTGTTTGTAGACTCGGCCTGGCCATTACCCTGAGGGTAATAGTTCGATGAAGTGCTTAGGTAAATACCGTTCTTGACAGCCCACTCAGTCACCTTAGATCCAATGAATGCCAATGCATTATCAGAGATTATTGTGGTAGGTACACCAAATCTGGTTGTTATTCCCTCATAAAAGTCTAAGATGCTAGACTCATTTGCCTCTTTGAGTGCACTTACTTGTCCATTTGGTGAAGTAGTGCTGTGTTTGTCAAAATCCATTTATGCCCTTGGCTTGAATTGGGATTAATGACTCGATGAAGTCAAACCCCATTGCATGAATGGCTGGTCAAGCTGAGATTGGATGCAATGGAAGGGCAGCAAACTTCTCTTTTCCTGTGAAGAATGCACAATTCTTACACCTCTTGATCCATGCGTAGCAATCGCTGAAGATTTTAGGCCAATAATAACCAGCCTTCATAATTTTTAGAGCTGTCACTCTTGGTGCAAAATGGCCACCAGCTGGTCCACCATGAAACTCTTCCAATACCCTTTGAATCTGACCTGTGCTAATGCATCTCAGCAGCACTCCATTTACATCTTTCTTGAACAAAACTCCATCAACAATGGCATACGGGACAGCCTGTAATCTGAAGTGTCTCCTTTGGGTCTTGTTCATCTCTGGGGGGCACTGGCCTGTACCTAGGAAGTGCATAATACCTTGGGTCCAGCAAGGAATGGGGGAAGCATTGTCTTCTTCATGATTGCCGCTTGGCTCATGGCTGTCCTGGACTGTCAAAACAGCCTCTTCTTCGTTGCATACTTCCTTTTGCTTCCCTAAAACCAGCTGCTCACACAGTCCTTTCCCTCTTACCAGCTTGGTGATCTTGATCTCAATGTCATACTCCATGACACGGGTGATCCAACCTGCCCTTTTCTCATTCAAATCCTTGTTGAGGAGGAAGTCCTTAACTCCAGCATGTGAGACCAGCAACTGGACCTTGTTGTTTGAGACTAAATGCTTGAATTTCTTCAAGCTTCTGATTACTGCAAGTACATGCTTTTCAATAAAAGAGTACCTCACCTCGCAGTCATCTAGGCTCTGGCTAAAAAAGGCAATCGGCTGCTCATCATTATCTTTGTTCTGCTGTACCAGAATGGTAGAAATAGTGTCATCACCTCCAAATGCATAGAGGATGAAATCCTTGGAGAAGTCTGGGTTGATGAGAGTTGGTGCTTGAGAGATAGCTTCTTTGATTGCTTCAAAACTCTCCTTGCCTTCTGCTGTCCACTTAAAAGCCATGCTCTTCTTTAACATTTTGGTGATGGGCTTGATAAGGGCTGCAAAATCTGGGATAAACCTGCGGACAAAATTGATCCTTCCCAAGAAACTTTGAAGAGCCTTCTTGTGACTTGGCAATGGCAGTGCTCTTATGGCTTCAACCCTCTCTGGATCAATTGCCAGTCCCTCTTTCGAGACAACATGGCCAAGGAGCTTTCCTTCATGTGCAAGAAAGATGCACTTCTTGGGGTTCAAAGATACTCGAACTTTCTACACCTCTGAAACACTTGCCTGAGGTGAAAGAGATGGTCTGCTGCATTCTTTGAGAAGACAGTGATATCATCTAGATATATCAGCACTATCTTGTTGATCAAGCCTTTGAATGCCATGTCCATTGCCCTTTGAAAGGTAGCACCAGCGTTGGACAGCCCAAATGGCATCTTCTTGTAAGCATATGTGCCCCATTTAGTTGTGAAAGCTGTCTTGAATTGGTCTTCTTCTTTCACCATCACCTGATTATACCCTGAGTAGCCATCTAGGAGAGAGAATCTCTCTGAACCGGATACTACTTGCAATATTTGTTCCATTGAAGGAAGCGGGTAATGATCTTTGAGAGATGCTCTATTGAGGTCTCGGAAGTCCACACACAACCTGATTTCTCCGCTTTTCTTCCTGACCAGAACCAAGTTAGCAACCCAGCTTGAGTGCTTGATCGGGAATATAATGCTTGCCTCTATTAGCTTATTTAGCTCTTTCTTCATTAGAGGCTCAATGTGAGGGTTAACAGGTCTCTGCTTCTGCCTGATGGGCTTAGCATCTGGATCCAATTCTATGGTATGTTGTGCCAAATTCGGATTGAATCCTCTCAAGTCTTCATAGCTCAAGCGAAGACATCGGAAATTCTTGACAAATTTGTATGAAATCTGATTTCTCTGCTCGGTGGCCACTTTACCATTTGAAGTGTTTTGCCTTCCCCAAGCCGGAATTGGCTCACGAATCTTCCCTCTTGACTTTGTATGTTAGCCTTTTCTTTACGGGCTAGTCGTTAGGGTTGAAGATAGACTCAACGTTACTAAACCCTTGGGAAGCTTGTTTGTCGCAGTTGCACTACTTGATCCCCATCTTGCTTTGCTCTAGTATCTGTCTGATTCCTAGCTGAGAATTCAGCCTCTTCTTGTAAAAATTGACGATCTGTTGATCGTTTTCAAACACCTGCCAGCTGGTGTTATTATCTGGAACTGCTGGCCTCACAATCACATGGATATGTGGTGTTTTTTCCCTTTTGATGTTGTCAACCACATCAAACGTTGCTCCAACTGCTGCGAGCCTATCCGCGGCTTCATTTTCTTCACAGGTATGGACACAATGTTGAAAGCTTCGAAATCCTCAATGAGGTCCCATACCCTATTCTTGTAGCTCCTCAGCAAGTCGTTCTTTGTAGCATGTTGTCCTCTAACTTGGTTGATGATTAGCTCGCTATCCCCGAACACCTGCAAGTTATTTATCCCTTTTTCCTAGCCCAATGAAGTCCATGAATCAAGGCCTCATATTCAGCTGTGTTGTTTGAACAAGAAAACTGGAAACGAAAAGCTGAATAATATTTGATGCCTTGAGGTGAAACAAGCATGGCTCCACCTCCTGCACCTTGCCTACTCCTTGATCCGTCAAAAAACAGCTGCCATACCTCATTGTCATCATTATGGCTTGGCTTGGTGATGCTAGGAACAGGTTGATTTTCTTCGTGTATACAATAGACTCCCAGCTCAGATTCTTCTACTTCTTGATAGGGATCAAAAGCATGTATCTTGTTTGCCCATTCATCGAGAGTTAGGTCGGGATACTTCCAACCTTGGTGTCAGCCTCATCAGTACTAGGGTGATCTTCTTGATCAAATGTTGAGCAATTGGCATTAATCTGACTTGGAGTGTAAGGCTCAATATGGAAGTTTGCAATAGGTTTAGACCTAATTGTAGCCTTAGTTCCATACCTTGTTCTAAACAACATGTGAGACCAATCAGCAGACAAATACCCCCCAATCTTGGCTGTGAAGTCCCTTGACAAGCAAAGGGCAAAGAGTGGTGGAAGGTCTATGATTGATATATCTTGTAAGACAACAACATTTGGACATGCATGCAAGGTAAGACTCAAGTTTTTAATCACTCCAACTGTTGCTATTGCTGTCCCATCCAATTGCACTACCCCTTTAGATATTACTTCATATTGGAGACCCAGCTGATCAGCTATTTGCTTGGGCATCACTGAGCTACTTGCCCCGGAATCAATCATGCAATTGTGTACTAGTTTATCCCCAATGATTAATGAAACATAGAAAGGAGGGGGCTTCGACATTTTACCTTGTTGCCCTCCATGGCTTCCTTCAGGCTGGGCAGCATTTGTAAGCACTTTGTCTTGCATCTGAACCTGCTGATTCGAAGTTGTCCAATCCTTCATGGCAGCTTGCAGCAGATCTCTTTGTCCTGGGATGGATAGGGATTCCCACATTGATATATTGACGTTAGTCTTCTTCATCTGTTCAATGATACTGAACGGGGATGAAGTATCCTTTTGTTGTCCCTTGGTTTGTACACTTACTCCTTGTACGTGGGCAGCAATAGCTGGCATTTGAGTTGGCCTAGGGGCTGTTCTTGGCTGTCCTTGTGCATTTGAAACTGGACTTTGCTTGCCAATCATTTGTGGAGCCGTGGAAGGTTGTGGATTGGCTGGGGCTAATGGTTGTTCTTCACCCAAATTTCTCCTCTTTGACCTTGTGTTGGCTGCGACACCTTGAGAAACTACTTGATTCATGCCACAGAAATCTTCTGCTTGCCAGTTCACCAACGTGGTGTCATTTGGGGCTGATTGTTGTTGGAATGTTTCTTGTTGTTGATTGTTTCCTTGACTGCCCTCGCCCTCCACACCGGTAGTTGTCACCATCAATGCTTGATTGAGAGCACCATTGAAACACATGGATTGGTTATGAGGCTCGTTGCATGGAAAGCACCAGTCATATTCTGAGCAATGTTGTTACGTGTTGGCACTAATGCCTTAGAGGCGAGATATAGCATTTGGATTATAGGGCTGGAATGGTCTATTGGCGGGAGGCCTTGTTTGATTCACATTTGCAAGCTGGATTAGGTGGTCTTTGTGGTTGGTATGGCTGCCTATTAGGCTGAGCTTGAGGTTGATAGGAAGTGCGAAACCTTGGGCTTGTTGCCTCTTAATAGTAACCAGCTCATTTCCCAAATTTTGCAATTGTTTCATGACCTCTTGGAGTTCATTTGAAGCACTTGGAGATGAAGTGGAAGCTTCATTTGAACTTTGATTTCTAGGGGTGGGAGCGAGGCCAAAGTGGGTGCTTGACTAGTGCTTGGATTTTCTAAGTTTGGATGAGGGCATGGGAGGCCTAGGAGCCGGTTTACCGGCTTGAATAAGATAGTTTTCGGCTCTAATGGCAATGCTATAAGCCATAGGGATTGTTGTGCCTCCCATGGACTGAATTAACATAGAAATATCAGAATTCAAAGCTTTAAGGTAATATAGAAAAGCACCTTCTACTTTGTTGCTTTGCATTTTGCCCTTTGGAATCCTATCCCAAGACCTTTGAAATCTGAAGTTGAAGTCAGTCAGCTGCTCGTTGGGGGCTCTCTTGATAGTTGTCAGCTGCTCCAAAAGAGACAAGTTGTCTCCCTTCTCTCCAAATTGCTCGTGAAGTGCAATACCGGCTGATTCGGTTTGTGATAGAACCGGCTCAAGGCTCCTAAACCATTGTAATGCTTTACCCTTGAAGGAAGATGCGGTAACTTGTGACCACTTGCATTTCATTGATTTCATGGATTGCACAAAGGTTAGCAATATCTTTAACATGATCACTGGGTAGTCGATTTTCTCCGGTGAAGTAGGGAATGTTCTTGAGGCTGCTGATAGGGCTGGATGTTGTGCATTGAGAGCAAGTGGGCTTTGCTGCTGTGAAGTTGACGTAGGGATTGTTACGAGCCATTCTAATCGGTCTTAAAACCCTTGTATCTTGAATGAAAGGCACATCGGTGGAGGAGTTGAGAGAGTTACATTTGGTGGAGATGGAGACCTTTGAATCCTTCTTCCTCTTTGCCTTCTTCTTGGAGATAAGCTGAGGTATTCAAACAACACTTCTTCTTCTCCAACTCTTGACCTTGTGGTGATTCTTCTCATGAGTTTTCGAGGCTGCCTTTGCTGAAACCGAGTTGATTCTTCCCCTTGGAGTCGCGGATATGCAAATAATAGCTCTTATAAGCAAGAAAGCTGCAGCAGATGCATATCAACTTTTGCTCTGATAAAAATGAGACCTCTAGTCCCCCGCAGGCGTGCAAGCTGTTGTTGAGACTCACGGCACCCCTGGATGCAAATCGGGCTTCTAGGTTGATGTTCGGGCATCAGTGTGATTGCACAACATGGAATCCTTTCTCAAGCGTGGGACTTGTAAAGATGAGAAAAGATTCTCGAGAGAATTTGGTTCTATTCCTCTGTTCGAGATGCACACAAAAAATGCGAGAGGGTTTGCTAAAACCTAATCTAACTTGCCAAGGAGACAGGGTAAGAAAATGCATAGAATAAAACCTAAACTACAAAGGTGATGCACCGAGGAATGTTAGACACTCGTTTTGCAAATTTAACACAGACCACATAGATGCAATACAAACACCATGCACAGGTAACCAAACTACAATAAGAGATCAAAATGACAGCAATGAATACATGAGAGGGTCGAGAGTCAATCACAACACATATATTATTGCTCAAGAGTCGATACAGTACATTGCAGTGGCCAAGAGGCAAAAAAGACTGGCATTACAACCCATATGGGAGGTTTGAAAGCTCCACAATTTCTCTTGCAAGCGAGGGAAGAAGGGAGGATGCAAAACAAGAATGTCGACCCCTTAAAGGAGCTCTTCTTTACAATATATATCAAGAAATGAGAGAGGGAAGAGAGAGAGGAAATCAGAATCTGCCCTGACCACTTCTTGGTAGCATTTAAAATCATCTCATTATGGCGAGCGGTGGATCCTAGCAAAGCGGCGAATTTTGTCTAACGGGCGGCGGAGGTATCTGCTGCATTAAAGTTGGTTGTTGAAGCATTACTTTATCTATCACCACGCGTCAGAGACGTTTTCTTAATTTTCTCCCTCCAAACTACACCAAAATGTGAGATTGATCCTAGAATCATGTAGAGAATTTCAACAACTTTCCGTTGATATAAAAACGTGCAAATCGAGCTCTGGATCGAAAGATATGAAGATACGAAGATTTAGGGCACAAAAAGCAGGTGAAAACGGTTTTTAAATTTCTTTTCCCGCGCTCTGCCATCACGGATGACACGTGGCGAGGCCACAGTTTTTGAGCAGTAATTTTCTCTCTCCACCTTTTCGTGGGCTTTTCTTGTGGGCCCCTTAAACTTGGACACGTGGCACTATTTCATTGGTTCGGATCAGTGCTCGAAAACTCGCCCCTTTGACCTTTTGGACCTTTTTCCTTGGCGACACGTGTCATCTTTGTGATTTGTCCACGGGCTGCGGATTTTCGCGTCCACCGCGTCCTTTTGTCCCGGATGTCCCAGTGCTTGTGGGGCCAGAATCCTCGATCGATCCGCCCGAAATGGGCTTCCTCGTCCCTTTTCTGCCGGTGACACGTGGCGTGATCTGATTGGCTTTCGGCTCCTTCATTTATCCGCGTCCCGCGCTTGTCCCTTTGTCCCACTTGTCCTTGTCTTTGAAGTTTCTGTTTTTTCCGATCCGGCGCGTTCGCGTTCATTTAAAGGCGTCCCGTCCATTTGTCCCAAATGTCCCAGTCTTTATGCAGGACAAATTCTTCGGTTCGCCCGATTCGGCGGTTCGCGTCTCTCGCGCACTCTTGTCCCGCTTGCTCCCGGTAAAGGACTTGGACAAATTTTCTTTCTTTCGGCCGATTCGGGCATTTCGCGTCCATTTGTCCCGAGATGTCCCTTTTTGTTTGGGGCGCTTTGGAGGCTTTTCGGCCGATCCGCGCCTTTCGCGTATAATTGTTCCAAGCTGTCCCAAAGGTGGCCTTGAGCGAGGACTTAGCCAATTTTACGATTTTCCCTGAATCAATCTACTTGCTTGGAACTAAAACTCGATGCATGTTGAAACTTCTAAGAAAGATAAATCGGAAAAGACCTTATTTCCACAAACAAAACCGATATCCCCGCCCATACTGACATTGAAAAATCCTTTCTTTGTCGATGAGTTTGTTAGTATTCCTCCAAATCTTGCCTCGCCCAAATACGTTCATTATGACATTGCCCAAGTCTTGAGTCGATCAAGATTTCTGTTCCAATTGTTGAGATGTTTAGGATTCATGAGCACAAGAAAAGGGCCTTTGAGTATTTGGGATTGAAAGAAGAAAATATCACCTAAGGCAAAAATGTAAACAATGTTGAGACTCCTCCTACCATTGCAGAGTTGGAAAAACCCCAAGTGTTGGAAGAACTAGGTTTTCCACCTGAAGTATATTTGGGAAAATTCTTGGTTAAGTCCCAGCTGAATGTAGATCCATTTTTCACTACTATGATTATTAGGGACAAGATGTTGCACAACCGTATGTTTGATTCGGAGCATCATGCAATGTTATGCCTCTTGAGGTCATGAATGAATTAGATATCAAAGTGAAAAAAATTATGGGAAGTGCATTGCCATGGATTCTAGAGAGGTTCAAGTGGTTGGATGTTTCAAGGGTTTGATAGTGCAACTTGTAGCCTACCCGGTAAGAACTTAAAACTAGATGTTGTTATTGTTGATTTCCCGCCGGATGGAGAATGTTGTTATCAACAAAATGGGTTGCTAGTGTGGGTGGGAGTGTACAAATGGATATGTATTTTTCCACTATACCTATTGAGGGCAGCCTTGTAAAGTTGTATGGTGAAAAGTAGATGCTACATCTCATTGAGGATCCCAAAAATGCTTCCTATGAAGTGTTATAAACTGAAATTGATGTTGATAACTTTGTTTGATTTGCTGATGGTAAAGAGAAATTTTTTTATCAATGCAAGTATCTTAATCAAGTAGGGTCTCCTTGGACTCTTTTGTTTGATGGGACATTCTCTAAATTTGGAAATGGTGTTGGTATTATTCTGATATCTCCATGCCAGGAAGAGTTTGTTTTTTCTTTTAAACTCAACTTTGAGTGCACTAACAATATTGCTGAATATGAAGCATTGTTATTGGGTTTAAGAATTGCTTGGAAATATGGTGTTAGAGACATCATTGTTAAAGGAGATTTAGAGCTAATTGTCAAACAAGTTAGAAAATTGTATGCAACAAAAAATCAGAGAATGAAGTAGTATAAGCATGCAGTCTGGGATTTCATTGAAATGTTTGACTCCTTCAACATAATACATCACAATAGGAAGTACAATACTCTAGCAGAAAAATTGGCCATATTGGGGTCCAGATTTGAAAATTGTATTGTATCCCCCTATTGTGAGTATAATATTGAGATATTAACTAGGCCATCTATTCTTGACAATGTTAAACACTGGCAAGTGTTCGAAGATGACACCTAGGTGAAAAGTTTTTGCAGAATCAAGGAGAATTTTCCAATCAACATATAGATTGGGAGCCAATGGTTTGTGCGGCTGATGGAAAGGAGACTTTATTTGGAAAAGACATCATTTAGTTGAAGACTAATACTATTCCTAGAGGTTTGGTAACACTTGAATCAAAATTTAATAATGCTGATTACATTGTCATCGGACACATGTCACCTTGAGGGATGTTGAAGAGCATGACTGGTCATGAAGGATAAACCACGTAAGATCGGCTAGGTAGCAATTTGACCAAGAAAGAAAAGTAGTCATATGTCCAATGTTGAATAAATACCAAGACTGCTTAGCATGGTCTTATTCTGAATTGAAAGCATACAGAAAGGATATTTTCCAACACAAAATTCCCTTGGAAACTTCTGCCAAGTTGTTTAGGTAGAAAAAGAGGCCGATCAATCTACTCCTTTCCATAAATATGCAAGAAGAATTGAAAAATTTGAGGGATGGAGGAATCATACAGCCCATAAGGTACTCATCATGGGTTGCAAACTTGGTACCTGTCAGAAAGAAGAATGGAGATATAAGGCTATGTGTGGACTTTAGAAACTTGAATAGAGCATCAATGAAGGATAACTACCCTCTACCAAATATGGACAATATGTTACAATTGGTTACTGGTTTGGAATTGTTATCCACCTTGGATGGTTTTTTTGGATATAACCAGGTAGTTGTGAAGGAATCGAGTGAATCAATCGCCTTTACCACTCCTTGGGAACATATGTGTATGTCATAATGCCTTTTGGCCTAATGAATGTTGGATCCACTTTCGAAAGAGCAATGGATGTAGCTTTCTCGGCTATATTAATGATTTTATTGCTATATATCAAGATGATTTGATGGTTTCTCTAGAAAAGGAGTGACCACCTGCAACACTTAGAAAAAATGTTGTTAAGATGCAGGGAGTATGGTATTTCACTAAATCCCAAGAAGTGCCATTTTGGAGTTCAGAAAGCAAAGTTGCTTGGACACATTGTGTTAAAGGAAGGGGTCATGATTGATCCTAAAAGGGTAGAAGCCATCAAAAAGTCCCTATTCCAACCACCAAGAAGGGAATTCAATCCTTTTTTGGGTAGATTAATTTTATTAGGAGATTTATCTCCAACTTTGCTGAACTAACTATCCTAATCACTAGCATGCTGAAGAAAGATCAAAGTATCAAATGGGAAGAAGAAGCTATTCAATATTTTTCTGGGATCAAAGAAGCATTAAATAATGCCCTTGTTTTAGCAGCTCTAGATTATAAGAAGGCTTTCCAAATATTTTCTTTTTCTTCAGAAAGTACTATTGCATCTGTGTTGTTGCAGAAGGATGATGAGGGAGTGAAAGACCAAATGCCTTTTCAGTAAGGCATTACAAGGACTTGAGCTAAAGTATACTATCATGGAGAAGAAGGCATTTTCTTTGTTAAAAGCAACAAAGGTTTTTAGGCCATATATTCGAGTTCCAAAGTCATTGCTTATGTTCCCACAACATGGTGAAATATATCCTATCGAAATGGAGGTTTCAAGCAAGAGATGCCGATGGGTAAAAAATTGCATAGTAGTATGATATGGACATCCAAACAAAGAAATTGGTTAGAGGTTTGGGCCTGGCAAAACTAATGGAGAGAGAGCAATATATAGACAATTGAGGTAAATGAAGTTGAAGAAGAAAGGTTGAATGTCCTTGAAAAATTGATAAAATTCTAAATGGTAAAAGGACATCATTTTTATCTCAAACATCTACAAAGTGCCACGAACATTTGAGCAAGAATAAAAAAGAGAACTTAAGTAAGTTTCCCAAAAATATTTCATTACTAATTTTGGGTTAGCTTGGAAGAACCCTGAGTGAGTTCTCTTAAGATGAATTACTAAAGATGAATCCCCTAAGATAATTGTTGATCTCCATGGAGGAGTTTGTGGGGTGAATTTTGCTGGAAGATTCACAACTCATAAGATCTTAAGGGCTGGTTATTGGTGGCCAACTCTTTTCAAAGATGTAAGAAAATGTGAAAGTTTCCAACACTTTTCTGGAAGACTGAAAGCTTGAAGATCCCTTTCTTTGCAGCATGTATCAATTGAATCCCCATTTAGGTAATGGGGAATGAAATTCATTGGTGAGATTTCAGATCCTTCAAGTGCTGGCCATAATTGGATTTTAGTAGCCACCGATTTCTTCACCAAGTGGGTGGAGGTAATCCCCACCAAGAAAGAAACTCACAAATTGCCATGGATTTCATTCGAATCATATCATTTGTAGGTTTGGAGTTCTGCTAAGATAGATGTAGATAATGTCATGAAGTTTCAGGCTAAACCTTTTATGGTCATGTGCCATGAATATAGGATCAATTTGACATATGCTTCCAATAATAACCCCTAAGGAAATGGACAAGAAGAGTCCAACAATAAAAATATGTTGAAGATAATTAGAAGAACTTTGGAGTTGAACAAAAGGAAGTGGGGTGAGCAGTTGAAATTTGTTGTTTTGGATAATCAAATCATTGTTAAACGAGCTTGGAAAAATCCCATTTGAGTTTGTGTATGGAACTCAAGCTCGCTTCCCCTACATACGCAATTGTCTTCATTTCAATTTCTTCAACAAATGGAAGATCAAGAGGTGAGCCCCTATAATTCTCACATCAATAAGATTGTTGAGTTAGAAGAAGAAAGAAGGGCATCCCGTCGAGAGGCATGTAAAATTCAGAGAGAAATTGAAGAAGTTGTTTAATAAGAAGGTGACTCTAAGAGATATCAGTGTGGGAGATCTTGTGTTATTGTGGGATAGCAGGCACGAGGATAAGGGAAAACATGGAAAGTTTGATGCATTGTGGATGGGCCCTTATTCAATTGACATTCGAATTGGTGAAAAAACCTTCTTCTTAAAAGACCTAGATGGGGAATTGCTTGAATTTCCTGTTAATGGAAGGCATTTGAAACATTTTCTTGATTGATTTCTTAGAATCAAGGTATGCACCATTATACAGTGTATAGTCTTTTGGTTTCTTTCTACTTTCATGTTTTTCTGTTTTGGTTCATCTTAGTCCTTGGCGGCCATTTTTTTGGTTTCTCAATTTTTTCCTAGAAGGTTGGCTTGTGAATCCATTGCCCAATGGTTTATTTTTGGCACTTAGTCTGCTATTTATTCTTGTGGCACTTGCTGGGAGTGCCCATCCCCGAGTTGGAGCCAATGTTGGTGCTTAATTTGATCTCGCCTCATTTTCTCTATAAAATTTTCAATCTGCCTGGTTCATCGTATTTTCTATCTCCGCTCCTATTGAGGCATGAAATCTCTTTCCTTCATTTGGTTTCCATGATCAGTCCTTTCCTTTGGTCGAGGATCACATTAAGTCTAGAATTTGTTTTCCGTTCCTTTATCCATGTGAAAGAATTTGTAACTTGGGCGTAAATTCGGGTTTTTCCCCTTCCTTCTATTTTTCCACAATCATGTTTTGTTTTCCTTGTCAATTTTTGTCCCAACATTTGTGGAAACGTGGTGCTTTCTGATTGGATACAACCCAACAGGTTTTTTTGGTGAAACTTACCACTTTTGTCTCATTTGTAAAAATACCAAATTGGCCCCGCTGCCCCGAGAGCATATGATTGGCTATTCTGCAAATATGACCCCAAGGGAAAAAGTCTTACTTTGACCCCAAAGGTGGACACGTGGTTTTTTTTCATGACAAAGGCGGAGAGGTGGAGCACTTTGGAGTTTTTGGCTCAAGAGGCAAGAAAAGTCTTACTTTGACCCCGAAGAAGGACACGTGGAATTTTTCAAAAGTTAGAAGGAAGGTCGGTCAATTTGGCATTTTGAAGTTTTTTGCCCTTTTGTAAAAAGGAGAAAAGTTATAAAGCGACCCACAATCCCGTAGGGAAAAAGTCTTACTTTGACCACGAAGAAGGACACGTGGAATATTTTAAAAATTAGAAGCAGAAGGTGGGTCGCGGGGTGTTCTGAAGTTTTTTTCCCTTTTGTAAAAAAAGAGCAAAGTTATAAATTGATCCACAACTCCATTGGGACCCACATCAAAAGATAGAATCAGGAAGGTGGGTTGGCGGAGGAAAATTGGAAAATTTTCCTTTTTGTTAAAAAGGGTAAAATTGTAAAAATGATCTCGTAACTCCATGAAAGGCCCAGTTTAAGGCACGTGTCAAACCTAATTTTCAAAGACAGAGGGGTGGGGTAAAATGTAAAAATTGCACATTTTCTCCAAAAGTCATAAAATGCAAAAGGCAACCCCAGGCCCACTTTAAATGAGATTTTTCCACGTCGATGGCTCTAATCTAAAGTTGAGAAAGGGAAGAATCAATGGTTGTTATGCATCGCATCCGATTTTGCCGCCATTTTCTCCAAGACTCGGAGATGTGAATATGCATTATTTTTCATCGTTCTTTGATGAAATACTTTTCATTTTTATCTACAAAGTGCAATTGAATGGATTCGAGTTTAATTTGTGATTCCAAGGTATGTAAAGGTTGATATTTTGAAGTTGGAATTACTTAGGCACTTGCAAAAACATGAATTACCAGAGAAGATGGGTGCAGAGTAAAGTTGCAGAGGAAAGAATGAGAAAAGGAAGAAATGATGGATGTCAGTGCAAAGGATGAAAAACATGTTGCAGAGGAGATGACTGGGTGCCCTAGTTAAAACAATGATGGAAATATTTGCAATGATTCACCTTTTTGAACAAATGGCAACTTTTTGTTGTCAGTAAAACCTGTTAAACGTCATTTTCTAGAAATCATGATCAAACATGTAACAAAAAAAGGTTCCTCAAATATTCTATTCTTGGCGGGAAAGCTTTGATGTAAATTGAGTGTTATAAAAATCATTCTTTAGTCATGCAAAAGGTTGGGGGCTGAATTCTTATGAGAAAGTTTGAGAAATCCCATATTCCTGAGAGACCATCTGAGAAACTTGTTAAATCTCTTATGTTTTAGATTTTATCATGTCAAGTTCATTACAAGTGTATAACCATTGACAAGCTCTAAGATTGTTCAAAGAAACTTTCCCTTGTTGATGAATCTAATCAACTTCAAATTAATATCTGTTAATCTTGGGAAATTTTGTGTCTACTTTTATTCATAATGTTTACAAATAGTTGTTCTTATTCCTATTGAAATCTTTTGTTAAAATCCCTCCGAATCACACAGGATCTCTTCCCTGTGATAGTTTAGTGGAATTTGTAATTTCGTTACGAGAAGAGCCTCCATCCTGTAATGAGATAAACAATTTAAAATCATTTTCTTTGTCATTTTGTTGATAAAGATTGTCTGTAAACATTTGAGTGTATCTTAGTCCGAGGAACTAGTGGTATTTAATGTTTAATTGAGTCTTTAGCTCGAGCCTTTGTGTTAAATTCTTGGAGATTGTGTGTGAAACCGTGCAAATCTGGGCCTCCATTGATGCACAACGGTTGAAGGAATATTTTAGCTATTCTCAAGCATTCTGTCATTTAGTTTGCCAATTGTTGTGAAGGTTATCAAAGATCTGGTAAAATCAAGTTTATCCTACTTAATCTCCCACCAAAAATTATTCAAAAACAACGAATCCTACCCAAACTACCCTTGTTTTCCCTATATGTCCACAAATGAATAAATTCTACTACCAAAATATGCACGAAGCAATCGGGATTCCATAATGTCTTTAGTAACCTTAACCTTGTTTAGCAAATATCACCGTTCTTTAGAAGTGAAAATTCGTAAGAGTTAAATTGTGGTCTATTGATCATATTTTCTCAAGGTTTCCTCTCAAAATTGTGCAAAGAAGGATATCTTTATTCTCCTTCACCAACATAGGTTACAAAATGGGTCCTCTCACTCCTGGTGAAAGCCACGGGCTAAAGTAGTGATGATAGATCAAATCCTTTTCAAGGTGCTATCCATTTCTCCAACATCCGAGTGACAAAGAGCTAGCCGAATCACCTCCTCGCTCTACAAAATGACATACATGATGATTTATCTCGTCTCTAGGCTTTTTGTTAAATTTGTGATGTTGCTCACTTACAAGGGAGAATCAATTTGGATACCAACATACCGAATGCTACAAATGAGATATGAAGATCTTGTAAGTGTTACAGAACAAATTTTCATGAATTTGATTACAATACTCTACCAGTTTTAATAGTTACAATGTTTGTGGTTGAATATGGTAACCTATAAATTAGTACAATACACTGAAATATACAATTACATTCAAAATGTTGAAAAAATTGAATGGTAAGAATTTTTTTATTTGCGAAACCTTTAATCGGTGTCTTCAAGAGTTCAATATATCTATCTGTGTGAAAAATCGTAAAAAATGCTAAAATTATAGTTTTCAAGCACCCCTCTTTGGCAAAAAATTCTCAGAATGAAAAGATATGTGAAGTGGGAGAAATAATTTTTGGACCCTTTTAGGGTTTTCTTTGATAAAATTAGAGGGGGTTTAGTTATAACTAAGGGATTTAGTTAGCAGTTTTAACGCTAAAATTACAGTTTTCAAGCACCCCCTTTGGCAAAAAAATTCTCAGAATGAAAAGATAGGTGTTCAAAGTGGGAGAAAGAATTTATTGGACCCTTCTTAGGGTTTTTGAGCCAAAAGTACCACCACATTCAATATGCCACTATTTACAATGAATCAAAGAAATGGGAGAGGACTCGAACTCAACACCCTAATCTCCCAAGACTCTCTTTGTAACCAATAAGGGTGGCCTTGCACGTTGGATAATATAGTGAAGCAATATGTATTTAAAATAAGAGTATTTGGACTAAACTTTTAATGGAGAGGTGGTTGATTGAGAGTGGGGGACAGATTATGGATTCGTTTACACAAAAAAGGATCTTGCTCCTCTGTTGGCTTTTTCTGATCTACGTATGCTGCCTTTTATTGATTTCCTCTGCATTTTTTATGTTTTCCATTGTTTATTATTTGCTTTTCTTTTGATTTGCAGGTCACATGTGTATTATTTTCTCCACCGATTATTTATCGATCCTCCATATTGGTTGTATGCATGATCGTTTGGCGTTGGCAATGGGTCAACATTGGAGGTGGAGCTTGCAAATGTAGAAAGGAGCTCAACATAGGGACGTCAACATTGCTTTGTGATGGATCTCGATGAAAATCTTTTGCAACAAGCCACATTGCAAAACTGAGCTCAAAAACTTCTTTATTTGCAGAGATAGGGGCTATACATGATATCAGTTGTTAAGAAATTCTTGATTCACATGCAACTCAGCCGACCAAACTTTCCAATGTGGGGCTTGACCCGATCAACTAAACACACGCCCAACTAAACACAACTCAGCTTTTTTACTTGTACGCCAGTTTACAAATGCAACTCGGGCAGGGTTGAAACACAACTCGATGCACAATATAAAAAGGATCTCGATCTGGGATCGCCTTCAAATGGTGTTTGGTTTCAAATTTTTAGCCAACTCGTATCAAAACTAACCCATCTCAGTGGAAATGCAGTTGCACAGACATTGGAGCTAGCTCACTTATTAGACTAAGCAGCTGATTGGAATGCACCCATCTTTAGATGAGTCCTACAAATATAGAGGTATGCTAGAATTATCGGTGACTTGAATATCCACCAAATTTAGTGGAGAATCCCTAATGGGGAAATGATGTCTCTACTTTTTTTTAATTAGGTGAGCTTCAGGAGAAAAAATTCTTGGTGCAGGGGGCACCAAGGAAAACAAAAATTGATTTTCTTTTGCCTGGGGAACGACAAGAGGTTGTGGGGATGCAGGGCATTCTCGGGAAGGCGATGGAGGAAGAAATGGCTCTCCTATGTCACAATATTCTTCTCCAAAAAATTTCTATCTCTGTAACCTCTCTCCAACCTATAGGGTCACCTGCTATGGTACCAAATGAAAGTGTAGAATAGGGGTGGAAGTGTGTAAATTTTACTAATGTTCGGGAAAATCATTTACAATAGTGCAAAGCTACAATATTTATAGATATTGGACAACTAGATACAAACAAATAATTAAGTTACACATGTGCAACAATACATCCACGAGAAGCAGAATAAAATAGAATACAAACATAAATAATTGTTACAACTATGTAACAATTAAACCTATGAATATAACAGGACAAATATGGTTATAAAACCATATAACAAATAAATAAACTACATAGTTACCTAATTACCATAGTAAATGCCAAAATTAACTATAGTAAACTATGATTTACCTAACGAGATCTTCTATCAACAAATTGAATAAAAGTGAAATACATTCTACCTTCTACAACAAGAAATTGGAATTGTAATATATTTATGATCCAAACTAGCATGCATAAAACAATAATAAAAAAGTATAAATTATAACAAACTATGAAGATGATTTTGGAATTTTTTTATATTACCTCATCATTACGAAGTAACATAAATATAGATCTACAAAATACACAATTCAAAAGAAAATATAATTACATATCAAAACATTATGTAGTATAAACTTTTGACCACAAACATTTGAAATCTTTAATTGTTTCAAGATTAAAAAACTATACGTTTGTGTTTATATTCTTCACGACCATCAATCACATTTATTTTCTTTACAAACTTCTTATTGCTTTCATTTGGAATTTTCTTGGCACTTTTCTGGAGTTGTTTTGTAGATTGTATTTTAGGAGCCAACACACCCATTTTTTTCAATTTGCGAGGAGGTTCATATTTGATTGTGTTCTCATTGGAATCATAAGCCAAGCCAATCCTCATGAATGGGGACCAATTGTACGTAACTTGGAAAAATACAAAGGTGAAGACACCATCAATTATAAGCACTCTCTAACCATTGTTTCTATCATTTATTTTGGAGGTTTGGTACATCTACAATGCAATACGTTAACAACAAATTTAGTCCTTTTAAACACATCTTGCCTTTGTAAGTGGGACATAGTTAGAGTCACACCAATTGAAGGGGAGAAATTGTGTTTCTAGTCTTCATAGCTTCATGATGAAAACAAAAAAAGCACTTTGTTAGATAAAAAATTGAAGAAAACCCAAAAGTAAATAACAATAGTTTATATTTCAGCGGGGAAGGGGGTAGAACGAATATCTCAATATCCATACAACATATGTAGAAATGAGAACAACAAAATGTGTGTCAATTTTTGGTAGGAAACTTTAAAACCTTGTTGATAACTAATCGATGCCCAAGTTGGGGCGTTTCGTAGTGACCTCATAATGGAAAAAATACCGGGTACATGAAAACTCATATCCTCGACGAAGGCACATGCCCCTACATACCAAAGAGAACAACAGATTTCACATGTTACTACATTTTTCATAACAAAAATTCGAATATTTAGAGACATATCAATTATACGGAAAATTTAAAAATACATAATAACTTTGTATTTTCTCTTTAAATGATTTATAAAAATACGAAAAGGTTAAGCAAAACTAAATTTCCTCAAATCTCAAAAACACCCTTAAATACTTTAGGAACCATTAAACAAAATGGTAACCATTTAGTTCCTCGTAATGAAGTAAAACAAAACATAATCTACATGTTATAAAATATCTTACCACCTAGAGATAATTCCATAAGGATATCCATACTTTTGGTGTTGTATAATTGTCTACATTTTTATTTGGCCCATATGATTTTTCGTTATGGTTTTAAGTAACTCCTTTTATGATTTAACAACGGTTCCTAAACAATGCGTTTTTTTAGTCTCGATTCTATATTGTCTCTAGCGGCCAACCCTTAAATTTCATCTAATTAGTCAAGAATTAGGCTATACTCTAATTTTGTTTGTGATAGAGATAAAGAATCAATACTTCCTTAATTTTCATAAGCTTAATTTCAGCAAACTATAAGTATATAGATCCTACAAGGATAATAATGCCACAAATAAACAGGTAAACATATATTAACTCTACAAGGAAAAATATGCCACCTAAAGCATCACGAGATATTGCTAAAAAAACTATATATAACAAATTTAAATAAGCACCACATTTTAGAAAAGTAGAGAGCAAAGCTACAAAATAATGATAAAATTGGGGAAAAAAGGGGTAACTCTTCACCCTTCACATTATTCACAAAAGCATAAATAGATTACAATAGTCTTATTGTGTAACCGAAT
The DNA here is from genome assembly GCA_018340775.1 of Taxus wallichiana var. yunnanensis. Lineage (NCBI taxonomy): Eukaryota > Viridiplantae > Streptophyta > Pinopsida > Cupressales > Taxaceae > Taxus > Taxus wallichiana. The sequence goes on along the minus strand of CM031239.1, from coordinate 457,166,942 downwards.
AAACTAAAAATATCCAAATCTAACTAGAGCTAATCGAGAATTTCATAAATCCAACTACAACCTAATCTGCTAGATCGGTGGAGATTAGTCGAGATATTTCAACACTCTCCCTTAATCTCAACTATTACATTCTTCAACACTAATGTTGCCTAAGTGTTGTCTCGAAATTCAAACACAACTCTTCCCAATGGTTTGGTGAAGATATCTGCTAGTTGATCCTTAGATCCACAAAACTTAAGTGTGGTTTCACCATTATTGACAAGCTCGTGAATAAAATGATAGCGAGTGTCAATATGTTTTCTCTTCTGTGAAATACATGGTATTTAGACATTTCTATTGATGTGATATTGTCTGATAGATAGTAGTTGGGTCCCTTTCCACATGTGTAAGATCCATCAAAATTCTTCGTAGTCAAACTGAATTGTATGTTGTTGTAGTTGTTTCTACATACTATCCTTCGCAAATGAAATAATGATAATGGTCTATTTATTGGAAGCCCATGAAATAACTTTTTCCCTAAATGGAAAGCATATCTAGAAGTTTTTTTCTTGTCATCAAGATTTCCTGCAAAATCACTATTTGTTTATCTAGTAAGTGTGTTGTCTTGAGAATATGTGTACCACAATCCATAATCGATTGTACTTGCAGCAACGTATCTCAAATTATGTTTTCCAAATTTCCGGTGAGTGTCCTTGGGAGACTCCATAAATTTGGAAATAGAACTTCCTACATACATTAAAGCGATTCTTGTTGCATTCGGGTATATGTGACTACCTACAAGTCTCTTATACGGTGTTGAATTAACCACGGTTGATCATCTTATTTTCTCAATTTTGTTCCTGTAATAATAGGGGTTTCAAATTTGGTTTAGATTTGGCCATCCGAACCTCTTCAAGATGCCATGAGTAGCATACTTAAGGTGACATATAAAAATTCCTTAGTAGATTACTTAACTTCTATTCCCAAATCATACCTCATGAGTCCAAGTTCAATCATCTCAAACTCCTTTTTGAAGATTGTTTTAAATTCATCTACGAGTATATTTCAATATAGATCATGCATCAACATAAATACAAACAATAAGTATGTTACCTTGCTGATTTGTTTTTGTGTAGAGATTGGGCTCGTTGATTCTCTGTTGAACCCATTGTTGATCAAGTAAGAGTAAAATATTCTATACTAAGCTCTAGGAGCTTTCTTAACTCAAACAACGCCTTATTTCAATTTGTAGAATTTAGATTCTTGGCCTTTAAATTAAAACCCTAGCGTTGATTCACATAAACCTCTTCCTTTAGTATGCCAATGAGGAAGGTAGATTTCACATCCATTTGAAACACTGGCCATTTGTTCTAGGCTACATTGTCTAAAACAACTGAAATGGTATCTAACCTTACCATTGGAGAAAAAATTTCACCATAGTAGACACCAAGCTGTTGAGAAAAACCTTTGGCAACAAGCCTTGCCTTAGACTTCTCTGCTTTTCCTTTCTCACTCAACTTTGTCTTGTAAACCCACTTGACACTAATCTTTGGGTTTGTCTCGTGGAAAGTTCTACAAAATCCCATGTATTATTTATTTGAATATAATCACCAAATTAAAAATACTCAAGAACCCACTCGAAGTTGACTAAGCACCCACTCAACTAGGTTTGTAAGATTCAAATTATAAGGATAACCCATCCCTATGATCTAGGCAACTACTTAGATAAAATAAATTTTTGATCATTTAGATCCTATGTTTCTCATATGACAAATTATGATCACTTCAATCTTGTAATGTTCACCCATTCTTCTAAAAACAAGCTAAAATATTAATAAATTACCTTACTTCTCATCTCAATTTCCCACTTTCATTACACTATCACACCACAATATTACAAAAATACACACACAACCCTCAACTCTCTTACTTTGTTAGTGCCACAATAATTCTTAATTTTTGTTTTATGCATACCAAGATATCACATTTGAAATTTCACATTCTTGTTTTACGTATCTTAAACTATCCTTCTTTTAACTCTCAAACAAGACTCTTCATATATCCAATTCTTGTGACCCAAGAAAGGAAAATAATAAGTCATACTTGTAACTCCTATCTTTATGTCATAAAATCATATTAGAATATTTACAAACCTACATACATTCAAGGGTCCTTTAGGGTGCTTAGAGTTTAATGTTTGACATGTGGTATATGTGAAATCCCTTGTATTTATCCATGTCAATTTATATTCCAAGAAACTAACTTTTCCATTACCAAGGTAATCGAGCTCACATAAACTCATGAATTTCATGTGTAGGTTTCTAATATTACAAAGATAATTTAAAAAAATCCATAAACTCCTTTATTCCTTCTATTGATACTTTAAATAATTTATTAAAACCACTAGATTTTTCTAGTTGGTCCATCTTTGCATAAATTACCTACTCTTGAAGTTAGGTCTTCAATTGCGAACAACCTAGACTCGCATGTACTATTAAGAAAAATGAGTGATTGTGAGCATATCTAAGCAAAATCCATTTTGGTTTTGAGTTGAGAGATAGTGATGATGATTTTTGCAAACTTGGGGTTCTTGATCTTGTGTTTTGACCCTTCGAATAATCGACTCTCTATAAACTATAGCTTATAGTCTATAGAGCACTCAAGAGGTAATTTCTTCTTCCAAGTCAACATTAATAGCTTTCAAAGCTTGAAAATAACTCAAACAAGTGGTTATGATCATTTAGAGTCTTCCCACTTTACTATTACTTCACCTTCTATTCACTTTGGAGTGTGTGATCAGATTGTTATTCACTTTACTCTTCCTAAGTATCCAAAGTTTATTAGAATTCACCGTGTCAAGTCACTAAACCTTCATTACAATCACCTAGAAGGGAGGTTCTAAACATTATCACTAGTTCTAAGCATATGTGTCCTCCTTTACATTACCATTACTTATCGTCAGTCACATTTCCTTTCATAAATCTTAGTCTAGACTCAAGATAACACTATAAACCTTAGGATCGGGGTTATACAACTCACTTAATCTTATTGATTCACAAAAATATCATGTTATATCCACACAATAATATACATAAAATTTATTTGAAATACCTCCTACCAGTGATTAAACCCTTAAGAGAATGTTATCCAACATAATTTCCCAAACCATATATATAGTCCAAGACTGGTCTTCTCATGCAAGCCTTCTAGCAAGAGGAGGGAGAATAGGACCTAAAAAAAAATCATCACACAACCTATCCAAATAATGTTATGAGCATGCAGAAGAATTCAATGGCTTCCTCCCACACTTGGGTTGCAATCGGAAAGTTATAGTCCAGTGCTTTGCATGCAAATTCCTCTGAATTAAGTGTTTTATTGCTCTATACAGTGCCTTATGTAGCTGAACATGTGAATATTAAAGGCTTTTCATGTGTCCTATTGATTCTCAAACCATCACAATAACATCCCGATCGACAAATCTGACCATGTAAACAACTTCACTCCTCTTTGCTTAGAAAGAGGGTTATGGAGGTTCTAAAGAAATTTGAAAAATGGATAGAAATCCTTCAAAACTCACTCAATTGACAAAACACTTTTGAACCATCTTTCTATGATAATTTAATCTAAAATGATCTTCTATTATTTATCTTAGTAACTCTTCATAATTTTGTTTGACAACTAATTATTCTTGGTTTTCCAAATAAAGTTTCCACATAACCAAGTCTTAAAAGATTTTGAATATATTTCACAAATGACCTCCTTGACTTCTAAAATTTTGTATGGACCTAAAAAACACATACCTACACTATCTATAATGATTTATTTATCAAGAGAAATCCTTAAATTATCTGGTCCATCTAAGTTTTACTACAAGTGTAACTCAATTTCTTAAGGACAAAGTGTTTACTTAGGACTTGTATTTTGCTTCCAACTCATGTTTTCTAAGATTCTGATCCTTGGTTTGGGATTTTCCATATGAAATAAACTTTTTTCTCCATTTCTCCACATTGTAGCATGTTTAACACTTTATTCTGCTAGACCTCCTTAGGATTAGGTTTGTGCACTAGGACTAGTCATATCAAATCTCACATCTTGGCACAAAAGTGACTTGAGCTAGGTGAAGTAGTGCCTTAGACACCTTTGATAGTCTATGTAGATCATTTTTACCATATTTTCCATCCATTCTTAGCATGAAAAGATAATAGGAGTTTTTGCCTGTGGTGGTTAGCCAAATAGCCTCAAGGATCTAACTCTTGGACTTGTGTTTTTAGAAACAAACATCCTTTGAGACACTCAACCATATTATTAAGCATGCCATAGGGAATAAGATTACATGAATGAGACACAAGTAGCTACTTGAGATAATTGAAAAAGACTAAACGGGACTATAGACCACCTAGGTGTAAGACAACCACCATCACCTAAACTCTACACCCCAAGACACCATGATCTTGACCAATAACGGGAGCTTGAACATGATTACTTTGCTATCAATGACACAATCAAATCAATGCCAACACACGAAGAAGGAAATTGTTACCACCTTACACATGGAACATTCAATACTTGTATGAAATCAGATTTTTTGAATTTGCCAAATGTGTTCTACTTTGAAATTTCAATTTTTGAACAATCATCAATATAGTCCTGAACTTAAAAAATAATACAATTAATTCCTCCCATAAACAACTAATATTTTTTGTAATAGGGCTGATATTTCAAAATCCTCAACTAGAATATTCAAGGTAGTAAGTAGTTAGAACCTTTTGAATGGTTTGTGGTTGATTATAACTCGGAAATCAACATTTGTGTTTTGTTGAATACTAATAAATCTTACAAAAACTGGTCAAGTTTCTAATTTGGAATAACTAAAATTTTATGTACAACTATTAGACAACACTGTCTTCACCTACACATTGAAAATAATTATTTAATATGATCCAGTCCCCCACCTGGTAGGCCAAAATGATTATCATACGAAGTGCACCGTTATGATGATTGACAACTTTAAGTCTTCTTTCTCCTTACTTTTGTAGATATATAATGGAAATACCTTATATGATATGGGTATCCCAATGGTTGAGTTGAATCTCCATATTTGAAGGGCTGATTCCCTTTAGTGTATCCCTAACTATATTTTACCGGAGGAAAGGGTAGAATGAAAACTTGGAAAAAGGGGGTGATACACCATAGGTTTTGGAGCGCTAAAAATAAGAGTGTGCAAAAATGATAGAAGCATTAAATTTTCATGAACCAAAGGTATTTGAGTGAATTTTCAAGGAAAAAGGACTGAAATTTTGAAGGGATGGATCATGATACATAGTTTTCAGTTTTCATCCACATTAAAAAGACATAAAAGAAACTATTTCTTATAATAAGGGAAGATAACATAAGTAATCAACTTAACAAATTTAAGAATAAATCATGAGAATCAACTAAGTACAAAAGTTTTCAAAGAATTATAGGAACTACATAACACTTTATTACTAGTACGACATGTGCTTAGAAACTTTCTACAACAATTTCCTACAACGTTCCCTTAGCGCTTGAAAAACAATCGTATATATAGAAAAATGTGAGAAGAGATTAGAGGAAGAAGTAGAGTTAAAGTGACCAAACAATTTTAGTTAAAACATCACCTAAACTAGTTTGAATCACTTTCATGACAATTTTCTTTTGAACCACTTGCATGACTTGTGGTCAAATTCCAGTTGACTACTTTTATGCACATTCAACACGTCAAGTGATTAATTAAATTTTTATAATATTGTTTTATAGTTTACCATACATTTTTATATCGATGCATTGTCTCATTGTGGTCATGATTTTTTTGGTTGGTCTTCAATTCTTGTTGTCGGTCGGATCATTACTTCCATTCTTGGTGCTTTGGTTGATAGCATCCTTGTTAATGCTAGCTAGTAGATGTCTTCTTGGTGTAAACCAAGAGTAGCTTTATTATTTTTAGACGATAGTAGTCTTCTTGGTGCTGGTTGGTAGAAGCCTTGTTTGTTTCTGGTACCGTAATAGCCTTGTTGTGGCATCCCATAACAGTCTTCTTGGTACCATCCAAAGTAGTAGCCTTGTTAGTGTCACTCAAGTAGAAATATTCTTGATGTTGTCTTGTATCGCCTTCTTGGTGTTGATCAAGAGCATCCTTGTTGGTTTTGGTCGATAGTAGTCTTCTTGGTGCCATATGGTAGTAACTTTGTTGGTTTAGGTCGGTAGTAGCCTTGTTGGTGCCAACCAATAGTTGTCTTCTTAGTGACGGTCGATACCATCCATACTTGGTATCGACATAGCACCATACTTGGTGTCACCAAGTAGTAGTTGTTTTTCTTGATTAAGTTCATAAGCCTAACCCCTTCAATATGAGAAAATTTTTTTGAGTTGAACTCTTGCACATCATGGTTGATGTGTGAAAAATGTGAACACGTCCATTCTTGCAAGCTAGAAAGCATTATGAGGCTTGTAGTTATGATGATATAAGGTCACCTCCACATAGAATCAAGATTTTTGTGAGCACTTGGTTTTTCTATGTCTTTATCCCATGTCGGCATTAAATCACCTTCATCGAAAAATCTTTCTTTGGACTTATTTTCAAATGTCCTCTTAATTTGAGCTTGATCCAACTCCATAGAAAACATAGCTTGGTTTCTATAGTCACAAAATCATGCACTTTAGACATTTATTTATCTTGGTCTCATACTACTATTTATAAGGTTCTTGAGTGAAGAAAGTACTAATCAACCCCTATCTTTTGGCCATCTTGTTTTATTTTATTTCATCATTATCGACCATTTTCATTCACATGCCCAAGTATGTTTTGGTAATTTCAATCATTTTAGCCTCAACTTTGGTGCTGTGGGAATCATGGTCCCACCGAAGGCACCCCAAGTATTTTCACACTTTCTTGCCACTTTTTGGGCTCTTTCTAGCCATTTTACATCCTTATCTTTCTTTTGGTTGGCCTTTTTGAGGTTAATTATGAAATTAGATCAAGAGAACCCTATAAAGATAAAGTTAGGAGACTATAATGAGGGACTTAACATCACTTACTACTATCACTCAATCTAGGGTTACATCCATCTATTGCATTGGAGATCACTTGTATCCATAAGGCTTCATCATAAAAGAAAAATGCTTTGAGACATCTGCATCACACATCATAATGGGAGGGATTCTATTTTATTGCATGCACATGTATTCTATTACATTTTCTACACATAGTTATTACTCACTACTTCACAAAGTGCGACTGGCACAAGAGCAACCTAGGGCATGTTCACACATAATTGGACATAAAACTACATCTGGTTTGAGATATAGTGTAGCACTCATTAGTATTTCAACCATTGTGATAGTTGAGGTCAATTTTACCTCTGCACATGCATTATTATTTTTAGGGTTTGATGTTTGTTTTGGGGTCTTGCAGGTCTTTCCTTCATCTGGGAGTATTGGAAAAATTTAGTGTAGGACAACAATGTTGATGTGACACAAAATGAAGTTTACATGTCATCTTATAGCTTTGTGAAGACCGGTTTGAGAGAATTTGCACATAATAAGGCACCCAAATTGCAAATGAAAACACTTACAGGCACCCTAGTCCTCCTCCAGGCACTCCAGTCCAAATAGATCCTCTAGATCCTTCCTTTTCAGAACTTCAGCACAATCATTCTTGCTCCTAAATTTTTTAGTCACCTTTGTGGCACTCTCTGACAATCATCATTTATTCAATTGAGTTCTTTCCTATTCCTTCTTGCACATTAATGTTAGCATATCCTTTTTGCATATTTTTTCATCTCATTTACATTCTTATTTACTACATTTATTTACTTTATTATAGATGTTTATATCTTAGATTGACTAGCCCCATACTACATAGTCAATATTTAGCTAATCATTTTAGTGAACGTGATCTTCACACATCATCCCTCTTTGCACTTTTTATTTCTATGCCCATCACTTTTAGTGGTCGTTTTGGAACTTTTCGATATTGTGAGCCACCCTCATTCACCAAAGGGATTATAAACCAATGGCCAATATATCTATTTCCATCACTCCTACTAGATATCCCTTATATATTTCCAATAATGTGCCTCTTCATCAAATTGAGGCATTCGATAGTGAGAATTCCTACGAAAAATGATACTAATTTTGACTAGGATCAAATTAACACTATCACTGAATTTATTTGAGGATTGCATGAAAACCCTACTCATCTCCCTCGTGTCTTGCATGCTCTAATTACCACTCAGTGGGCTCTTGATTCTTAGACTACCATAGTTACTTCCTCTACTCCCATGGTCTCCACTCGCCATTTTTTCCACTCCCATTCCTTCCACCGGGGCTCCCACCATTCACTCTGGTACTCCTCCTTTGCATCTTGGTTCCTCTTCAAACCCCCTGGATTTGAATTATTTATACGAGGACTTATACACCCAGATCTGACAACTTCAGCTAACTATTTCACGCGCATCACCATCTCTAGATTCTACCTCATTGCTACATACTCCTTTCATGCCTGCCATATCTACTTATACATTACCACCAAATTTCATCTCTCCTAAGATACATATATTTAAAAGTCATGGTGACTAACAAGATCATCTCCAAGCATTCTATATAGCATGCCTTGACTATGTGGATGATCATATTATCTTAGCAAAGCTTTTTCCTCATAGTTTGCAAGACTATGTGATGCATTGGTTTTATGACCTACCTGTACATTTGGTAGTCTCTTTCATGCATCTAGCCAATGCCTTTCTCATGCATTTCTCTATCAATATTAGCTCTAAGATATTTTATGCTCAACTGACAAAGCTCAAACAAGGGTCTAATGAACACTTATTTGATTATTTCTTGCATTACAATTTCTTTTAGCCAAGATATCTAATGTATTTAATATTTCCAAACTTTAGGAATTATTTATTCAAATTCTATTACCACCTCTACAAGAGAGTGTTCTCTTTGAGACCTCTCCTTCATTTGATCAACTTTTTCATACTCTCAAGCTTTGTGAAACTAAACTTTTATCCATAGGAAAACTTAAATATCAAGAACAAACATCATCATCCACTCACTTTCAAAGTAATTCACCAACCAAATATGCTACAACTAAACCCATGTATGGACACACCATTGTAAAAATGTATCTACTCCCATGGAGATCCAACCAAAACCATACATATGTACTTTTACTAAGATTAATACATAACCGAGTGTTTTGCTACCACAACTCATAAATAGTAATATTTTAACCCTCTCGTTGCCTCTACAACTTTATTTATCTTGACCCAAAGGGCATAAATTTGATGACATTTCTTAGTGTGATTACCATCAATTCACGGGAAATTCTACTTATTGTTGTTTTGGTTTGCAACATTGCATTAAGGATTTACTTGACAATGGTCAAATAGAGTTTATGGAATCTACAACCTCTACACCTATCAAGGAAAATCATAAACTTAAAATATTTAATAAATATTTAGCAAAACACAATACAAGAATAGAAAATTCCTTTGTTAATTATGTATGTTAGGCAATGCCTCCTCTGAGTCAATAACTCTTGATTTATTAGATTCCAACACTCGAAACTTTACCACAAATAACTTTTTCCCCGATCACGATTATCATGCCAATTTCACATCTAATCATTTACATATCAAGGCCTCTGTTTGCTTGACCTCCATCAACAATACTAAGGTTGACCCATCATGGCCCATTAGCGTGTGTTCTATTTTACTTCTCAATGCTATTGTGTATCCTTCATCCAAAATCAAATAGCCTTTTACAAAACCCTTTAGGGTTGTTCAGGTGCATGTTACAGTTGGTCCTCTTACTATGCTTGTCCCTTTCCCCTTTGGAAATATAGTTCATGGATGTGACATGATTCTTGGTCTCAATTGGATTCGTCACTCTCAATCTATCCTTTCTATGAATCATTTGCAGCTCAAGTTCATTTATAATACACAAGTAATTTGTATTAATGGTGTCCCTCCATGTCCTCCATTTTTTCATATCCTCATACATTTACTCGTGTGTCATCAACTTCTTCTAACACGTATAATTCTATGTTGCTAAAAGCAATGTATACTCCTAGTTCACCTACTCGAGTACTATTTGCAAAACCGCATCATTCGATATTCCTACACATCGGCATAGGCCTATTCTAGGGTAGTCATTACATCTCGACATCAATTTCTACCTTGATTTATTCCATGTGGTTTCTCATCACCATCACATTCAAAATCAGGTAGATATCCATCACCGACATATATTACTATGCCTCAACCTTCATCATATATTCATCCATCACATGCACATAAAATTCATTCACCAACACAACATTTTTCTATCATACCACCACTATTAGATCATGGTCCTACGCTTTCATCCTTATAGAAATTGGGTCGATGAGCTTCATCCTTCACTATCACTTTGGTTATTTTACTCATTTATATATACTTGGGAGCATAACACCTAATACACCCCACTCAATTTTATCTTAGTGTCTCTAATGTTTCTATTTTCATATAGGTATTTTTTTATCATACATTTTAACATCGTCATTACCCAATGACGCACTCTTGTTCTTCGGTTTAAACTTGACTATTGAGGGATTACTTACTACACTTGAACCTCTCACACTTCTCTATAGGACATATACACTACCTCTAGTCACACATCACACATCAGACACCATACACCCTACATTCTATGTTTTTGTCTACAACATTGTGTCATTTCCACATTTTCACATCATACATTATACTAGTCCTCACCTTACATGTTTTGTATGATATGCTATTAGGATACTTACACATATTACATCACACCCTATACCTAGTCATATACCATACATTATATGTTGTGTGTCTTCATACATTTTCTACATATTATACTAGTATTCATCACATATGTGTCTAACATTCCATTATTTTACATACTATATTAATCATATATCTACATGTCATACATTACACGTTATACATTACATTTTATACATTCTACACATCTAGCATCACATTTTACACACTGAATTTTTACATATTCTCTTCATCACATGGTTGGATTTTATCATTACATATGATACATTGTCTTCTATGCGTTACACTCACCACCCTATGATGCACTTTAGTTCCTCGGTCCATACTTGACTGCCGAGGGTTTACAAATCAAATGGACCTTACACTCATCCCACATTTACTATTAAATATTTTATCATGCGAAATTTCCAGCTTAGTGACATACGCTTTAGGATAAATCAACTATTCTATCATTTTGTAGTGGTATACACCTTAGGTTACATCACCACTCCTCATTTCATTCGTAGTGATATACACTCGGGGCTAAATCATCACTCATCCATTCATCTTATATTGATATACACTTAGGCTAAATCATCACTTATACATTCATTTATTCATGATATACGCTTTGGATGTAATTTTCATGCACACATCATCACTAGGTTTCATTTCATCACTACAATTACACATGCATCACAAGGCATTAAACAAAACATTCTATTCAGCCATTTCTTGATGACACACTCTAAATTCATAGTTTATTCTTGACTACCGAGGAGGAAAAAAATAAACCTCATTATATACAATTCCAATCTCTCGAGGTGCATGCGCAGTTCCTATCATTCCATCTTGCATTCCATTCCATCCATCCACAACATATTGCATTATCTTGGGGGAATTTAGTCTTATTTACTAGCATTTTATATGATCAGTTTACTACACATTTTAGATTGATTTCTTATATGTCATTATCTATACCATCTACACATATGTGTTCACACGTTTGTCTACTTGTGATTGTAGATACAGATATTTTACACGTGGCATGGATGATCACCTTCTACCCTTCCTACACTAGTCCTTGGGGGCATCAACATTTGTTTCTCACGGGTGATATTATTTCATTTTGTACTTAAAATTCTACTTTACTTGGTTATTCATGCTTTCTCATAGTTCATGTCGTTGGTTCCCTTTTAGGGATGCATTCTCCTATCATCATGTCGCATATGCCCAAAAAGAGGAGCGAAATGATTTTGGATTTCACATAATATTATTGTAGACACAAAATTATGAACTTTACACATAATTTAGCCTAGTCTTATACTAATATTTATAAGTTTCTCAAGTGGTTAAATTACTAATTAATCCGCCTTTTGGCCATATTTATATTATATTTTGTTTATCATTTCTCGTGTATTTTCCAATAAATACCCACCCAATTTACAACTTCTCCATCGATCTAGCACAAATTCAAGGTGCCCTAGCTTGTATTGGGCACCCAGGGCTCCTTAGTCCCACTTTTGGGGCCCCGATCTATGCACATCCTTTTCTCACCTTCTCTTGGGGATTTTCTCTATGTTTTTTGTGTTTATCTTTTCCTCAGTCAGCCTTATCAGGATTAATTATGAAATTAAACTTGAGATTCCTATAAATATTAAGGTTATAAGACCATAATGAGGGTCCTAGTGTCACACATTACTATCACTCCATCTAGAGTTACATCCATTACATCACTTGCATCTATTAGTGACATGCATCAAGACTAGGAGATATGCATCACACACATTGCATAGGGGGGGGATTCTATTCTATTCCATGCACACATTCTACTAACATTTTATATAGTTACTATTGCTCACTACTTCATAAAGAGTGAATGAAACGAGAGCACCTAACGCATGACATGCACACACACACACTATAACAACATCCAGTTCTAAAATGTAGTGCAAAAAATAGTGATAAGAGAACTTGTATGGTGGCTAAGGTCGGTCTGACCCATTCATTTGCATCTTTTATTTTTCTAGGGTTTGATACTTCTCTTTGCATTACGGTTTGTGCTCTAGTTCATCTAAACGATCTAGCACCCCAGATAGGAAGGGTTTCAAACCAAGTTGTGACACTTCTGAACTTAGGTTTTGAGATTTTACAGTGTTAAGATCACCCATATTGCAAACTAAGACACCCTGTGGGGGTAGTACACTCCCAAGCATCTCGGATATCTCGATTCACTTTGGATGCGCCCTTCGCAGAGGTCCCTAAGTGTTCATTTGGACTTCTATATTCTCTGATCAAACCTGTGACAAAATTCTTTAATCATCTAATCTATTTCTCTCTCATCTCTTGTTTAGTATGGTTTTTTTTAAATTAGATTTAATTGTGTAATCAATTTAGTTCATGTACTACAACATTTTGGTCCTCTTAAGTTAGATTAGCATTAATACCTTAATACCTAATTTAGGTTAATTAGGCCCCATTTTTGTTAATCATTTTGATGAACCTAATGTCTCTTTATAACACCTTCTAGGGTTTTTGATTTACCCCTCCCATCATGGGCAAGCATCATAGAAAGTACTCTTCCTCTAAGTCTTCACTACTCTCAATTTAACTATCATGGTCATGCTTTTGTCAACACTCATATTGCTATCTTGATAGTTATAATCCTTATCCTTCTTTTATCCAATTTCCATCTTATAGAATGAATCCTTGGGATATCCAAGATGATGTCACCGCTTATCTATGCACCATTAATCCTGTTACACCTCTATCTCAATTGGTAGTGAAAGTTGAGTCTCTTCCTCCCGTAGACACAAACAACTCTAGCACTGCCTTACCTCTTTTTACATCTCCTTCTTCTCCATCCATGCTTACTTCCCCATCTAAATCAATCCCAGATGACCTAGATCCTACGATTTTCATGGTTGACAAGGTACATTCAGCTTCACCACATACTCCTGTCATTGTCAATGCTATCATACCCTCTACCAAACATACTCCACAATACTCGGTTGTTTTTCACATCCCTCGTCTATCCCCATTTCCTTACGAGATGCCATTCGTAGCTATTATATGCCATCTTATTATAGCATATTCTTCAACATTTGATCCTACCACCACTATTGTGCCATACCAAGGCCCTTCATCATCCATGGATCTTCTCCTGCCTCTCCACCAACATTCTCCTCCTTCATATGCCCACCTTTCACTTGCACTCTCTTCATAAATAATTCTTATTAGGAGCACATACCACTCGAAACATTCTGTATAGCCACTATCTTTTCCCATAATGGTATGCTATGAATTGTGTTTGGCTTTGATGATCTCCATACTCCCTTATATAGCCCACATTTGTATCATCATTTTGTCATTATTATCATGTTACATATGGCCCATGCATTTTCCATCTTGTAGTTCATCTTGCATGAACTCCCATCACTTCTCCACTCACTCTTGGCCAATCTTGGCTAGATTATATCAGAGGGACACTTGATACTGATCACGTTGATATCACTTTTCCCATGCCATTTGGTGACGTCTATATTTGTATCAGTTCCTTTCTTTGTTATTCACCTAACTACACTATTTGGTATGCATTAGGATGCCCATTTCCTCCCTTCATAGATGAACAATATGTCATGGTCATGCATATCTTACACATTCATGGTTATTTGGACAACCAACCACATACCCTTGCTTATCAAGTCTCTCATGTTGTCTAGTACAATTTTGATACCTATCTTGATGATTCTCTAGAAGACCTTCCTTCTCCCTTACCCTCTTACGTCAACATCGATTCACCTCCTACTACTACATGCTTTTTCTCCTCTAAGACAGTTGATGATTTTCACTCACACATTCCTTCTTCTAATACATACTTATGGGAGGCTATACATGCGCTACAAGTTTAGTGTCAGTCCATGGAAGCCAAAATTGTGTCTCTTCATGCTATAATTGTGTAACTTCAAAGTATGATACTACTTCTCCTTCAATTCCTACTCCATCCACCTCCCCTACCGGTACCCTCCCTAATCCACGAGTTATACCGCTTCTTCACCAATTATCCTTCCCTATAATGTTATGCCATAAAAATTCTAGGTCACCTTCTTCACCACCAACTCCTTACATTTCCACCTACTCGTTATTATTCTCCTTCGCAATTAACCCACATATGTGACCGTCCATTTTAACTATCATCCCATTCAAGGAAATCATCTGATTCTTGCTATGCATTAGCCCATATTATCGAGATGCCCAACAATTAAGCCTTCTCTCATTTAGCACCCCAACTCCTATTCTACGTACAACCCCTCGGGATCACCCCGGTTTTTATGCGTCAAACTCGACCTACCCATATACCATCTCACCAACAACCCATAGTATTGCATTCCCTATCTCCCCTACGATTTTCACACTAGAATATTTTTTTATAGGTTATCCTTCATGTGCATATAAATTCCAATCCCCGTACCACCTATCTCTACTATATCCCTTTAGTAGATCGTGGCCCTCCATTTGCATCATCTCAAGCATTAGGAAAATGACCTTTGTTCTTTGAAATTCTTTGTTAATTTATCTTTTTAGCCTACTTGGGGGAACATTACATTATATCCCCCTCTTATAGTCTCGCATACTTTCACAATATTCCATTACATATTTTTATCCAGTCATCATCCCTTCTATATCGCGTGTTGTAGTACACTCACTACCGATGACACACTCTTTTGTTTTGGTTCACACTAGATTATTGAGGGATTAGCATCACAAGTAAACCCCACACACTAAAAATCCTATATTATCCTATATATACCTCATCTACTAGTCATTCCTTCATCATCTATCTCATACGTGCTACTCTAGTCATCATTTTATATGAGTCTAGTTTTACATTACATACACACATTCCATATTTACGCTAGGTCACATTATCCATGGGTCTAGCTTTACCTATCACCACTGCATATTCTATCTACACCTATCATCACACTTTCTACATTCTACCATGCATCTACACACCCTATTCACTATTTGGTCATGTACACTATATTGTTGTACGCATTGCACTGACCACCTTATGATATACTCTAGTTCCTCATTCCATACTCGAATGCCAAGGTTTTACCAATCAAATGGACCTTACCTATATGTGACATGTCATCATACCACATTCATCAAACTAGTGACCAATGCTCTAGGCTATATCGTCACCCACACCCATCATCACATAGTGGTATACACCTTAGGTTAAATCACAATTGTTTTCATCTCTTCTACATCATCCTATGACATTCTCTCATCTCTTACTATATCATCCTATAATTTTCTATTTCCAAAATTATTCCATTACATTTCCATGCCCTCAATCATCAAGTAGTTGTATACACCTTAGGTTAAATCACCACTCTTTTCATTAATTTCTCATTATCATCTTACATACTATCATCACATATTCTATTATCCTATTCTAAGTCATTCTACTACATCATCATTTATCCTACTCATCACTTAGTGGTATACTCTTTAGGATAAATCACCACCTTAATCTCACTCATCAGTTCATGGTATACACTTTAGGATAAATCACCACCCTCACCTTATTTGTCATGTAGTGGTACGGTTTAGTCTAAATCACTACCTCATTCTTATTTATCACGTAGTTGTATACACTTAGTATCCACCGCATACTCATATATGCTTCATGCACCCTCATCACCCATCTCTCAAAGTGACATGTGCTATAGGCTAAATCATTAACTTCTTATTTCATCATGTAGTGATATATGCTTAGGGATAAATCATCACTCATCCATTCAACACGTCGTGGTATATGCTTAGGCTATAGGGTCCATGATTATCTTTCCCTATGTCTCCTCACCATCCACTTCTTCCATAGTGATATATGCTTAGGGATAAATCATCACTCATTTATTCAAAAAAGTTGTGGTATATGCTTACGCTATAGGGTCCATGCACATCTTCTCCCCATGTCGCATTTCATCACCATCACATACACACACTCATCGCAGTCGCGCTAGACACAACCAACACTACTCGACCATTTCTCAATGACACACTCTCATTTATAGTTCCTTCTTGACTGTTTAGGGGAAAACAAAATGAACCTCATTGCATAAAATTCCATATGCTCAAGGGGCATGTTTCTCCTATCATTCCATTTTACATTCCATTCCATCCATCCACTGCATATTGCATTGTCTTGGGGGAATTTAATTTTTCTTACTATTGTTTTGCATGATCACTTTACTACACATGCTAGATTACTTTCTTATATGTCATTATAATACACATATGTATATTCACACCTTTTTCTAGTGTGATTGTAGATACAAGACTCTACATGTGGCATGGATGTCTGCCTTCTACCTTTACTATATTGATCACTAGAGGCATCCACATACATCTCATACATGTTCTATTATTTCATTATGTACTTAGAATTTTATACCACTTGCTTATACACGCTTTGAAATATTGGATATCACTCTAACATGATAACGAGTGTTCCATGTGCAACACTTATTTTGCGGGATTACATGTTTCCATGACTATTTGTGTATTTCTACTTATCTGCTCTATTTTGCTATTATATGTGGGATTTTTCCTTTTCTTATGTGCACAATTTTCTATTGTGTATTCCCGCTTGGCCTTGAGAGTCTTATGACAACGTGAGTGATGTCCCTTATTTGTAACCCACTTTTTGTGGTCTTCTTATAGTTTATTGCGTGTTTACACTATTGTGCTTAGTAGTTTTTCTACATTTTTGCATTTTTTTCACTTATTACATGCATGTTCTCGCAAACTAACACTCGTTTTGGCTAGCCATCCCATTTTGTGTGTGAATTGGTATCTACCAAGTGCTTTCCTTTTCCCCCTAAAGGGCTAAGTTGGGTAAAGTTCGAGTGTGGTTGGTCCTCTTTAGGGCCATATTTACCTTCCAGGGGTCATGGCATGCACCCCCAAAGAGGGGGCATCATTGAGGGTATTATACTAACACAATGTATTTACTTTGGTTCGGACATATCAAGTGAGTTTAGACCATTCTACGAACTCCATATACAATGACTTTAACGGGACATGGTGTCCTTTGATAATTTTAGTGGAGCAATTAATGGCTTGTGGGTTATAATGGGTGTTCCTCTCTACACTTCTCTGTCCAAAGTGGCATCGAGATCACAAAAACTAGGATAGTACAGAGATATCTTCAACAAATTTCAGCAGAAGTGGTTAGAGTTGGAGGACACAGAGAATTTCCTTCCTACACTTCTTCAGACAAGGGTGGCGTGTGATTTCTTGAAAAAATCGTGATGGTATAGGACATACTTCTATACCCTTTCTCTCGACATGGATCGGGTGTGCATGTTTCATTTACACTTTTCCTAGCGTATTTTACATTTACATACTTTAAATTTGTTTATTTTACATATCATTTTTACATACATACATATTTGACTACTTGATCATTTTTTCCTTACGGGTCCATCGTATGAGAAATAAGCGGTCACATTGGGGTGAAAACAACAACAATAAAAACAATGACATTGATAATGACAATACACCGCTATAGGAATTTTCCTTTACTAACCATGCGGGTACACTATATACAACAAAAAGATACACATGCGTTCTACACTAGGTTCACTCTCATCACTTTTGATGCACATTTTTCATCTTTACAATCCACGTTCCTCTATATTTTTATTTTGTCATTCCATGCTTGGTTCTAGTCCATCAACACATTTTATTCTACACTCTACATAGATATCAGGAACACATCTCTATCTACTTTATGTTAATGAGCTTTCCACTCACCAACATAAAGTGGGGGCAAATGTAGACACAAAATTATGCACTTTACACATAATTTAGCCCAGTCTTATACTACTATTTAGAAGGTTCTCAAGTGGTTAAAGTACTAATTAATCCCACCTTTTGGCCATCTTTATTTTATATTTTGTTTCACACTTGCTTTGTGTATTTTCTAGTAAATACCCACCCATTTGAAAATTTCCTGTCATTCTAGCCCAAATTCAAGGCTCCCTGGCTTTTATTGAGGCACCCCGGTCCCACTTCTGGGCACCCCGGTCTATGCACATCCTTTTCTTACTTTCTTTTGGGGATTTTCTATCCATTTTTTGTGCTTATCTTTTCCTCAGTGGGCCTTTTCAAGATTAATTATGAAATTAAGCTTGAGATCCCTATAAATATAAATCTTATAAGACCATAATGTGGGTCCTAACATCACACATTACTATCACTCCATATAGAGATACATCCATTGCATCACTTGCATCCATTAGTGTCATGCATCAAGACTAGGAGATTTGCATCACACACACTGCATAGGAGGAGGGATTATATTCTATTAAATGCACACATTATACTTAAATTTTCTATAGTTACTATTTCTCGCTACTTCTAAAATTTCAATAGGAATAATAGAAGCTAGGGCATGACATGCACACGGACACCAAAACTACATTCAAGTCCAAAATGTAGTGCAACGCTCAATGATAAGACCACTAGTTTGGCAATTGAGTTCAGTCTAACCCATTCAATTTCATCTTTTATTTTTCTAGGGTTTGAAACTTCTCTTTTCATTCCAAGTCATCCTCCAGTTGATCCAAGCGGATCTAGCATGATAGAATGGAAGGGTTTTGAGGACCAAGTTGTGACATTTTTGAACTCGGGTTCTGAGATTTATCAATGTTCATGTAGCATCCAGTTGCAGACCAGGGCACACCACGACACCCTAATACACTCCTAATAACCTCGGACATCTCAGATTCACTAGATATGTCCTTATAAGGGTGCATAAGTATTCATCTACACTTTTAGATTATCACGATCAGTCATGCGATAGTCTTGTTCAATCATTTAAGTTATTTATCTCTCTTTTCTTACATATTAGGTTTTTTTACATTAGATTTAATTATGCAATCACTTTAGTTCATTTCCTACAATGTTTGGTCCTCCTACAGGTAGATTAGCATTAATACCCTAACATCTCATTTAGGTCAATTAGGCCCCATTTTTGTTAATCAAACACAAAGATTCTACACCTATTTGGCTCGATTATATATACAACAGTGGGTTCATACTATTCTAAAACCCCATATAGAGAAAGTTTTACAAGACATGATATCCTTAGCATTCTAGGAAGCGATTCTGAGGCTTGGAGGTTACAATGGGTGTGCCTCCCTACACTACTTCAGCCAGTGGTGTCGGATCACCTAAAAAACTAGGACGATACAAAGATCTCTTCACATTAGGAGAAATAGCTAGAGCTTGGAGGACACCAATCATTTCCTCCCTATACTTCATTAGTAAGGGTGGTGTGAGATTGCCCAAAAAAATTTAGTATTGGGTATCCTTCTACACTCTTTCTCGACATGGATCAGGTGTGAATATTTAAGTTAAACTTTCTATTTACATATGTGTATTTTACATATACGTGTGTCTTTTACATTACATTTTTACTCATACATACATACATATTTGATTACTTTATCATTTTCTCCTTAGAGATAGGGTTGTATGTGAATCAAGAAGTCTAATTCGGGGGGGGCAACAACAACATCATCAACAATATAACTTCACGATAACACAAACTTTACTAATCATGGTGGTACATTACATACCACAACATCTACACACACGTTCTTCCCTAGGTTCACTCTCATCACTTTCTTTTTGCATATTTTCATCATTAGTTTTCATGCTCCTCCATATTTTTATTCATTCCACTCTTTTTCTAGTCCTTACGCGTGTTTCTATGACATTCTTCATGGACATCGGTACACATCTCTATCTAGTTTATGTTACCAAGATTTCCACTCACTAACATAAAGAGGGCTAAAAATGAGGTCACAAATCATATACTTTAGACATTTATTTATTTCGGTCTCATACTTCTATTTATAAGGTTCTTTAGTGAAGAAAGTACTAATTAACCCCTTTTCTTTTATCCATCTTGTTTTATTTTATTTCATCATTATCGACCATTTTCATCAACATGCCCAATCTGTTTCAGTCATTTCCCATCATTTTATCCTTAGTTAGATCACCTAGGCTAATCTTGGGGTGCCCTTGTCCCACCAAGGGCACCCGGTCATTTTGGCACTTTCCGTAACTTTTTGGGCTCTTTCTATCTATTTTACATCTTTATCTTTCTTGTGGTTTACCTTTCCGGTGTTAATTACAAAATTAGATCAAGAGAAACCTATAAATATAAAGTTATGAGACCATAGTGAGGGACCTAGCATCACTTACGCCTATCACTCCATCTAAAGTTGTATCCATCTATTGCATTGGAGAACACTTGCATCCACATAGCTTCATCATCAAGGCATAAGGATAAGAAATCTTCATCATCGGTCATAGGGGGAATTCCATTATATTACATGAATACATTCTATTACATTTTCTACACATAGTAACTACTACCTTTGCTTCACAAAGTGTGACTTGCACAAGAGCAATATAGGGCATGTTCACACACACTTGCACATAGAACTACATTGCATCTGAGATGTAGTAAAATACTCGGTTTAGCAAGTCCACCATTATGGCATTTGAGGTTAGTCCAACCCCTTTATATGCATTATTATTTTTAGGATTTGATTCTTGTTTTGCGGTCTTACATTTCTTTCTTTCATATTGGAGTATTGGTTACATCTATTGATGGGTTTCATTATTCCTTAATTTAATCAACTCTTTGTTGATGTCATATTCAAACCAGGGGTGGTGTCTGAAGCTATATGCAACAAGAAATCTTAGTGATCTAGTAATTGACTGTAGATATTTGTTTTCTTTTTTATATTTTCGGGGATTTTCTCAATGTCTTGAGGATTTCTTGGCCAAAACCTTATTGAAATCAAACTATGAAAACTTGCTGGAAGTAAACACTCTCTGTAGAAATAAATTGTTGAAATAAACACACATTTATAGAATGAAATAGATTGTTATAAGTAAACACACGTTACAGAAATAAACATACTTGCTTTGGAAATAAAAACAAAATTGAGAATGCTGAAAGATGATTGCAAGGAAATAAGAATCTAATCTAGAACACATGTAGGAATAAGTATACAAAAAGATCGCAACTAGAGTAATCAAAAGAATTTATAAAATTAATAGATCTATATTATTTTATCGGAAATATAAATATCAATAAACGAAGATCCTAGTTCTTGGAGGAGTGGGCCCTTGCTCCACCTTGAAATAGGATTTGACAACTTAATATACCTTTAAAACAGAAATGGATATTTTATTGATAAAATGTTATGCATTACAAAAATGTACTATCTCTGTGTCTTTATCTATGTATACATATATCTATACATATCCTAAATATATATACAAGTCTTCATATATATACTTCTTCCACAAGTGCATTTACAGTCATAGTTGTCCTACCAATTCAAATAGAACCGAATTGTGCCAAAAATAGATGTTGAATTGGATCATGACTGGACATACCACTACATGATCATTATCCCTGGATCTGTGAGTATGAAGAATTGGAAATATTCTAATCTTATCCTAATTGAAAGGATCATTGATTGCTAAATCACTTGAAGTTGTTGGAATAAAAAAATTCTCATTGGTTCCGAGAACTTTAGAGAAGTTCCAAAACTAAAGGAAATCATTCTAGATCTAAATGTGAGGGTTCCGGAGCTACATGCAGGAGTTCTAGAACTAACTCCAAAAATTCTAGAATTAAGTAATGGATTTCCATAACTAAGTCCAAAATTTCCGGAACTAAGTGATAGAGCTCAGTAACTACGTAATGGAGTTCTAGAACTAAGTCCGGAAGTTCTGGAACTAAGCCATATTTGAAACCAATTCTTCCAAGAACATGATGACTGCTTCATACTTTCTTCTTCCAACTGATTGTGACTTGTTTTATTACAAAACTGAATTTCCAAAGAACTTTGTTAGGAATTATAGAGTTTTTAAACGTTAGAACTACAATCAACAAAATATGGACAATTACATCCTAACTTATATTAGATAAAAAAAAGTCACAAAATGTAGTCAAACTTGATAAAAAGGAGAGTAAAATAAGATCATTTATTGTACATTAACGAGACATATTTCAGCCTTATCACCTCCCTCATACTTACTTGTTTGTAAGTCCTCTTACAAACTTAACTCTTCAAATCTTTGGTTGTATATTATGCATTCCAATTGATTGCTTAGGTCAAATGGCTGAAACTGAATATCCCAATGTTTTAGTTCAGAAACACTATACCTTGATCCTATTTCTACTTTCCTCTTCCATTCCTCAAATTGAGTGGGATCTTTAGGTTCTCTATTTTTCCATGGAGACATGGGAGTGAGAAGAAGGGGAGGCCTTGTTCTCATTCCCATCCATATGCCCATGTTCTTTTAATTGATCTGAGGGATTAGTGTGCATAAATATTTTTCTCTTTCCAGACTCCAGATCAAATTTGTGGGAGATATTACTTCCCTTCTCCTCAAGGAAACTATAAGAAGCTCCCACATTTTCAAACATCCGTCATAAATATTCTCAAAATTTTCCACTTGATAAAAGGTGAAGGCATCAATACATTTCTGTAAAATGGCAAGATAATGTGTCTTGAACCGTTTATCAAAGGCATGGGTTCTAAAATGTTTAACAAAAGTAGATGGTTTACCATAATGAGCCCTCATGTAGAGACCAAATGAGATAGCTTTCAATAGATGCTCAGAATCCCTTTCCTTCCATGCAATCTGATTTTGAAGAACAGAAACAAATGCATTAAGCTGGATTTCTCCCACATACAAATTGATCATGAAGCTTGTGTTCTTTTCTAGCATAAGATTGCAGAGATAGAATTCACAGAGAAGATTTTTCTGCTCTACACTGGCTGAAGAATAGGTTATCATGAACTCATATTCATATTTTATTTCATGTGGAAGGCCACATGCAATTCTTGATAGCTGCCAGTGAATGAATTGTTCTTCGGAAACGCTATATGCGAGACAGACAAGGTATCCTACATGTAAGCAATTTTTCACTCATTATGCAAACCATTTGTATTTTTATAAGACATTTAAATTTGTCTCCCTCTTCTTTGTAAAAATTTTCTTCCCATTCCTTTCTTGCTTTCTTTTCATCTTCCATATTGCTTCTCAAATCCTCATTGGATGTTTTTATTTCACTGAGTTCCCTGCAAGTATCATCCCATAACTGCTTGAGTGGCCAATAAGTTAATTCAGTCTATGTAAAGATTGTTGACATAGTACTTTGTCTTCTGGAAATTTTACATTCTTCCTCTTTCTCCATCATCTTGTTTAACTCTTGTCAATTCCTCAGTCATGTCTATGAGCTGAGTTGTTAGTTCCCCAATGAGCATTTCTCTCTATTCCAATTTGAGTTTGAGGAATTTCAACTCCTCATCCTTTTCTTTGATAATGAGTTCTGCTCTAGACAAAAACAGATCTGTCTAACCTGTTGTTTCTCTTCTTTCTCTAAAATTTCTTTGGGGGTTAAGCATTCCTCTTCTACCAAAGGAAATTTCCCTTTCCATCTCCAAGATGTCAACTCTTCTTCTTCATGTGATAGTGTTATTGATTCACCCAACTCTTGAAAAACATGTTCCTCAAATATCTCATCTTCTTTTTCCATCTCAATTTGTCTTGGTCTAGGAGGATTCATGGCCATGCTGCCCAAAATATCAGCAACTTCTTTTCCAACTTGTCTTGTTCTTTCATCTCCTCTGGAATTTCTCTAGACCTCTTATGAATTCTTCTTCTTTGAGGAGATTCAGTATGTTTAGAAGTAGGTTTCCTCCTAGAGATTCTTCTAATTTTCACTTCTTTCTCTTGCCTAGGTGAACTGTCACTGTCAGAGACATATATTAGCTCTCCTGTAGTTGTTGTAGAGGAAGGAGTTTCTTTTAAAGGTACAATAGGTTTTGCAGCTTTAATTCTTCTTCTAGATCTTCTCCTTTTTGGTATAGTCTCCCCACATATTTCCTTATTTTCCTCTATAGGGGCACCAATTTCCAAATTAGTTGTAGGAGAAAAAGGAGTTGATATTACCCTCTTGATAATATCAAGGTTTTTCTTAAACTTGTTAAGAAATTTCTCGATATTTCTTCTCTTTTTATTTGTAAGAAAATGGTGTTAGCACACCAAATGAACTAACCCATAATGTATGATTGTTGTAACTCCCTAGGAATACCTCTGGGCCATTGTATGAATGGATTCAAAAAGAAACCCTAGAAGTTTTACTATATATTCTAGTTTTGTAGCTCCATATCTAAGATGTATGAGCATCTTTAGGACTTCTCTTCCTACCAACCCAAATTGACCATCACAAGTTAAATACTTGACTATCAAAATGCCACTCTATTAAAGGGTTTGGGAAAGTTGACCCTTCTGACCCCTTTTATGATTTTCTTAGTGTTGTAAATATATTGGGGTTCCATTTCCCCCTCTTGTAGCAGGGTTTCAACTAGTTCTTTTAAGGTCCCTTTGACAGGATTTGGGACATGCACAATTGGCACACCAGATACATTGCTTATTGTATTCACAAAAAAAGGAATTACAATATTTCTCACCTTTTTTTTGGATTTTTCTAAATTTATAATGAATTCTCTTACCAAATTTTCATTATACTTTGAGAACATTTTTAGGAATTCCAACCACCCTTCTTGTTCAAATATAGCTACCACTTATTCATCTAGAAAGAAGCTAGGTATCATCCTCAGGTTCCGACTTCTTTTTAATCCCCATGGTAAAGAGGGTGATTCAGATTCATTCTCCTTCAAATTATTGCTCTTCCCGGATTGGCTATAGAACTCTTTGCTTAGTTGTGGAATGGATGGGTTTAGCTGTGGAACTGATGTGCTTTAGCTATGGAACTTGTTGTGTTTAGCTGCGGAATGCAAATCTAATTCTTCTGCTTCTTCCTTGAAGTTTTTTTCTGCAACTTCTTCTTCACTTTGTTTATTCCACACAAATGATAGATCATTATAAACATGCCACCACTTTTGTTCCACCGACATCATCCTCATGATTACTCTCTTTTAATCATAATGTACAATAGATGACTCATCATACCACTTTTAAATCAAATCTAATCACACATGTGAACTTTTAATCTAACCTTTAATAATTTAAAGACATAATTACCATCCTTGATGATGTGATCCCTCTGTCATGATGACTCATCATTCCTAAAAGTGAAACAAAAGGAAAATAGTTAGAAAAGACAACTAGAATTTCAAAGAAGTTCCTTTTATTTTGGATTAGCCATTTATTGAGGAGATCAACTGCCATTATTGGTTTTCAATTGATCTCTAAGAGAATTTTTTTGGGGAAGAGAATGCCATTTACTAGTTTTCATTCCTTCCTTTTTTTTTTTTTTTTTTGGGGAAGAGAATGCCATTTACTAGTTTTCATTCTCTTCCCTTTATTTTGGATTTATCCATATGATTATTTGATCATTTTAGAAGAACTAGGTTGTTCCATATGATCAAATTCTTTGTCTGCTTCAATCTGCCTCAAGAATTCATCCTTAGTAGGAGGCTTCCTATAAAGGTTTAGCCTATGTCCATTGACTAAAAGTGTCCTTCTGCTGCCATCAATGAGAATTACCTGAATAGAACCATTTTCAAATATCTTCTCAATTTGATAAGGTCCCAACCATCTAGTTCTCAACATTCTATTGAATTGTTAGTACTTAGAATCAAATAGTAATTCCCAATCTCCTACCTTTAATTGTCTCTTCTTGATATGTGTGTCATGTCGTTTTTTTTTTGATCTTG
This sequence comes from Taxus wallichiana var. yunnanensis, assembly GCA_018340775.1. Lineage (NCBI taxonomy): Eukaryota > Viridiplantae > Streptophyta > Pinopsida > Cupressales > Taxaceae > Taxus > Taxus wallichiana. Next base: position 457,140,358 of record CM031239.1, on the reverse strand, counting down.
GATTATCTCTATTTTTTGAAGTGCTTCCATCCTTAACTCATCTAATTCATTGAGTTAAAGAATTCTCTCCTTTTGTGTTGCATCCAACTTAATACCTATTTTTATTTTGTTTTCCTAAATTTTTATAGTTCAAATTCAATAGGTAACAAGGTATTTTTCCCATAGACTAACTCATATGGTGAAAATAGTGTTGTAGTCTTCAAGTTGTATTATAGGCCCAGATAGCTTTAGGTAGTCTCTTTGCCCAATCTCTTCTTCTGATTCAACTATTTTGGTAAGGATGTTTTCCAATTCTTTGTTTGTTATACAGTTGTCCATTTGATTGTGGTTGATAGGGAGATTACTTCATATGATTGATCGATAATGCATTGTGAAGGCTTGGATCATATTAGACATGAATTGTGGCCCTTGATCTGAAACTATACATCTTGGTGTGCCCAAGTTTACCATAATTATGTGCCAAAGGAAATCAGCAATTACTTCTTGGTGGCATTTGTTAAATCCTACACTTCTATCCACTTTGTCACATAATCGGTACACACAATAATGTACTCCTTTCCTTGTGAAGGAGGACTAAAGGGATCAACAAAATTCAACCCCGTCTTTCAAATGGTTCAATCACCACTTGAGGTTGCAGCAGAGGCATTTCATTGGTAAAATTTGGTTGTCCCATCCTTTGATAGGGATCACACTACTTGACATATCTCTTCACATCCTTTTACGAGAGATGGCCAATAATAGCCGAGTGCAAGTATCTTGTGAGTTGTTCTTTTCACTGAAAAATGTCCTCTACTTTGTTCATCATGATGCATCGATTATGTCAAATATTTCATCTTCACTCACACACATGCGTAAAACCAAATCAGGACCACATTTAAACAACATTTTGTTTAACCATTTAAATTGTGCACTTGTTTCGATCAATTTTTTTAATTTGTTTCTTAATGAAAGAAGGAGGAAACTTCCATGTTGCAAGATAATTTTCCATATCAGTAAACCATGGTGTATCAACTGAAATAAAAACAATTGTTCATCTGAAAAGTTGTCCTTAATTGGATCTTGCTCCCCTATAGTGGTCAGTCTTGACAATAAATCAGCTACCACATTAAATTTCCTTGGATTATATACTATGGTAATATCGAATTCTTGTAAATGTAATAACCATCTAGTTATCCCACCTCCAACCACTTTGGTTTGTTCATTAAGTACCTAATTGTTGAGTGATCTATATGTACAAATATTTTGGACCCTGTGATATAATGTCTGAATTTATTAATTACATAGATCACAACAAGAAATTATTTTTAAGTGGGAATGCAATTTCTTTCAGTGGGAGTAAGATTTTTACTGAGGTAATAAATAACATACATCTTCCCTTCTTCATCTTTCTATCCCAAAACTGTACCAATGGAGTTAGTTGAGGCATTTTTTGAATGTGAAAAGTTTTTTCCCAATTAGGTCCTCTCAATCTTTGGGGCAATGATTAATTTTTCTTTTATTTCCTCAAAAGCATGCTGACATCTTTCATCCCAAAGAAATTCACAATCCTTGGTAATAAAATTAAACATGGGGTAACAATTTTACTAAAATCCTTGATAAATCACCTATAGTATCCAACATGCCCTAAAAATGACTTGATATCTATGGCGGTTTGAGGAATAGGTAAGTACGAAATAATTCTGATTTTATTTTGGTCAAATTGAATTCCTCTTTTTGAAATGTAGTGTCCTAATACAATCCCCTCATCAAACATCATCAAACACTTCTCATGACTAAGAGACAGATGGTGTTACTCATATCTTATTAATACTCTGTCTAAATTATTCAAAGCATCATCAAATGTGTCTCCATGTACAGTGAAATCATCCATGTATACCACTACCACGGTCATTTGTTAGGTCTGTAAAAATTGCTAATACAACTCTTTGGAAGGTTTCCGAGCATTACATAATCAAAATGCTAATACCCTGTAGGAAAAGGTACCCCATGAACATGTAAAGGTAGTTTTGTCTTGATCCTCTAACAACTCTGATTTGATTATATCCACTAAATCCATCCAGGAAGGAAAAGTGCTACTTACCTACAAGGTTGTCTAGGACTTGATATTTGAATGGTAAGGGAAAATAATCTCTCAGTGTGGCTTTGTTCAGTTCCCTATAGTCAACACAAATTCTCCAGTTTCCATTATTTTTAGGAACACTTACAAGAGGATACACCCACTTACTATGTGAGATAGGGTAGATAAAACCTACTTGTAATAGTTTTTTAATTTCTTTTTGACTATAACTCTTAAGGCTAGATTAATCCTTCTTTGAGGTTGCCTAACTAGTCTATTGTTTTCAATATAGATGTGATGAGTGCAAATACTTGGATGGATTTCTTTCATATCTTTGTAGTCCTAAGAAAAATATCTAGTATGATTTTTCAGAACATCAAACAATTTAGCTTCTTCATCATTCTTCAACCAACTGTTTACGTTCAAAATCTTACCCGACTCAATCTCAACATGTTTTCTTCTAATGTGTGATGAAATGATTTGTTTAAAGGGATCTATCAAGGTATTTAGTGGTCTTGCATGTGGCAACAACATATTATATATAGCAACATCTCCAAAATTTCCTTGAGACAGAATATTGGAAAAAGGACAATAGGCAGAGTTATGATACTTATCTTGTTGTAGGTCAAACTCCTCGTCACTGTTGCTTTCTAGAAATTCTTCACCATTTCCTAATATCTTAGAAACTGAAGCTACCAATTCTTCCTCCCCTAAGAGAAATCTCGTTCCTCTGGAGAGAAATTATGTACAGTCACATGGAATTGCTGTTGGTGTGGTTCCAAAACTAAATGTGATGGTTCCAGAACTAAATCTGATGATTCTAGGGACAGTAGTCTGTAGGTTTCGGAACTAAGTTTGTAGGTTCTGGAACTATTCCTAATTGCTCCAAGGACAATTGGTGTTCATTCAATGGTTGATTAATCATATCTTCTACCTCACATACATGATCTGTAACATGATCATGGCCAAAGAAGATAGGTTTTGCTTATTAGTATCAAGAGCATCAACCCACAATTGTTCTTGATTATCAATAGAAGGTCGTGCAGAAGGATATAAGGAAATTTTCTTAGAATTCTTACCATTTGAGATAGTCATATCACCTGATCTGTAATCAATTAAGGAAGCAACTATAGCTAACCATGGTCTTCCCAAAATAATGGGATAACCAAGTGTTTTACCTTTTGGCTGAAATATAAGGAAATCAACTGGATATTCCCGTGACTCCACCATAATTTCCATATCTTTAATAACTCCTTCTGGTTTTCCTCTGGTGATCTGTCATCTGTAATATGGTGGTAGTAGGTTGTATAACTTTTTAATGGTAATTTTTCAAAGTGTCCACCATCATCACATTTGTATCCACTCCCAAATCAACCAAAAATTATGTATATCTTTATTTCCTATAGAGACAGAAATAACAAGACTTCCGGGATCTTCGTATTTTAGAAGAAAAATTTTTCCTGCTAATAAATCAACAAGTTTCCCATCTTGATTAGTTTTCTGTGAAACTTTTTTTGGTCTTGCTTCTTCCTTCAGGGTCTTTTTAAACATAACATTTGATTAATTTGTTTAATTCTAGAATGTCCTTAATTGCTTTTAACAATGGTATTTCAATATTCAATTTCCTTAGTTCTGTACCAACTCAAATTCCTTAGTCTCTATGGGCTTCTTTAAATCTCTCTGACAATGGAGTCTCGGAGAGTTGTTATCTAGCTCCTTATCTTTTTCTTTTACATCCTTCTTGGGAACAACTATACTAGGGGTTTTAGTTTCTTCTATCATCTCATTGATTATAATAGGTATACTGTTAACTATTTTTCCAAATCTAGTTTGAATATCCTTATAATCCATGGCATTGGATCAATGATTTTTCTAGTTTTGTTTCATAGATAGAGTTGTTTGTTTATTTATTGGGTTTGCTCTGGCTATGCTGGTATTTGGGTTTAGACCACATTTTAATTTTGTTTTGGGGAACCCATTATGGCTTGTTGATTTTGATTTGGATATGTCCTCCGTTGAACATACTTATTAGGGCTCCACCTAGGTTGTGACCAAGCATTCGGGTTTCCTTGACCAAACCATGGTTGTTGGTGTCCTTGAGCACACCAAGATTGACCTACCCAATTCAGAGAGGATTCCATGTTGGTTGAGGTGCCCAAGGTGGCTTTCCCCAATTTTGTGGCACTTTCAGAGCTACCCAAGGCATCATCCGAGGGGTTAGGAAGCGCCCTTGGCTAGGTTGTCTCTGGAAAAAATTTACTTCTTTTGATGTGGATGGAATGTTGCTTTGTTTAAGATGATTTTTAATAAATGGAAGAAGAGAACATGCATTACTCTCATGGTCCCTAGATTCACAGATAAGACACATTTTTGTCTTGTCAGGGGATAATCTCTTATTGCATGCTTCTTCCTACATCTAGGAAAATACATAGCTAATGGTTCAGTTTTAGCATTTGATTTAGCTTGCAATCCATCCATGGTGGAGGTTAATTGAACTAAAATGTCAATTTTAAAATTTGCCAATTCATCCATTAGTTTGTTCATATCTGGGTTTAAAGTTTTAACCATTTTTTCTTTTCTAGGTCGACCCCTTGTTTGTGAATATCTTTTAGAAATGTATTTAATATCATTCATTCTTATTTTATCAATGTTTCCACCTCCCATCAGATCATGTGCCTCCTTGATTCATCATCCAGGACCTTTAAGAAAAAGGGTTTTGCTTAACTCTTCTTGTAGTACAAATCCACATATTTTTCTCACAAATAAGAATCTATCTAAATAATCTTCCATATTCTCATCCTCCTACTTGATTTTGATAAATTATTCCTTCCTATTCCTCCTCTCTGAGTAATCTTGATACTTATCTAGGAAGGAAACTTCCATTTGTGCCCAAGTGGTAATAGAATTAGATGTTAATCCCATAAACCACCTCATTGCTGCATCCTTCAAGGTAGATGGAAACAACTTGAGTTTCTAATTATCTATTTTGTAATCATAAGTTTGACATAGTACTTTAAATTCAAATAAAAATTGGTCAGGGTCTTCAGATGACATCCCTCTAAATGTGGGTAAATGTGCAGGTGAAATATTTTTCATAGGTGTATCATCATCATCCAATTGAATTGGATAAGTGAAGGTCCTATCAGGTTCTCTTTTAGCTTCTCATGCCATTTTTGTAGTACCTTCTAGACTTTTCTCCCAATCAATATGGTATGTGATTTGTTTTAGGGAAGGTGAAAAGTTAGGAGTAGGAGGTTGACTACTCAATTGTGAATCAAAACTTTCTCTAAACGGGTCTTGGGATATGATCTTTTTCTAAAGGTTTTACTTCCTTCTGGTGATTGATCTAAGAATTCCAAAGGTGGAAATTATGCTTCGTGCCTAATCAGGGGACAATGGTGCTTCTAATTCTTGATCAACTTCCTTATTTGATCGAGAAGATGATGATTCTTGTTCAAATATTTTTGGGAGGAATTGACCCTTGGAGTCTATTGGTCTACTCATAAATTTTATGATGATGTAGGGAAGATCCTGTAATTACTAGATGTATGATTGTTTCTCTTGTTGACACCTAATTAGACAATTATAACTATTGTGTCCTTGGAAATGACACCAAAAATGATGGGTTTCGTTATTCCCTTCATTTAAATATCTCTTTGTTGATATCCTATTCAAACCAAGTGGCGGTGTTCGAAGCTATATGCAACAAGAAATCTTAGTGATATAGTAATTTATTGTAGGTATTTATTTTTTGTTTTATATTTTCCGGGGATTTTTTCAATGTCTTGATGATTTCTTGGCCAAAACCTTATTGAAATCAAACTATGAAAACTTGCTTGAAGTAAACACTCTCTGCGGTACTAAATTTTTGGAAATAAACACACATCCGCATAATGAAATAGATTATTGTAAGTAAACACACGTTATAGAAATAAACACACAATTGAGAATGCTGAAAGATGATTGCAAGGAAATAAGAATCTAATGTAGAACACTTGTAGGAACCAATATACGAAAGATTTCAATTGGAGTAATCAAAAGCATTCACAAAATTAAAAGATCCATACTATTTTCTCAGGAAATATAAATACCAATAAACGAAGATCCTATTTCTTGAAGGAGTGGGCCCTTGCTCCACCTTGAAACAGATTTGACAACTTAATATACTCTCAAAGCAGAAATGGCTATTTTTACGATAAAATGTTTTGCGTTAAAAAACATATTGTCTCTTTCTATCTCTCGTGTCTTTATCTATGTATATATATATATATCTATATATATCCTAAATATATCTACAGGTTTGCATATATATACTTCTTTGATAGGCGCATTTACAACCATAGCTGTCCTACCAATTTAGATAAAATTGAATCGTGTTGAAAATAGATGTTGAATTAGATTATGGTGGACGTCTTTGTTGTATGATAGTTATCCCTATATCTACACATATGAAGAATAATAAATCTTCTAATCTAATCCATGATTGAAAGGATCGTTGATTTCTAAATCACCGAACGTTGTTGGAATAAAAAATTCTCATCAGTTCCAGAACTTTAGAGAAGTTTCAGAACTAAAGGAAATCATTCCAGATCTAACTATGAGGGTTCTGGAGCTACATGCATGAGTTCCAGAACTAAGTCTAAAAATTCAGGAACTAAGTAATGGATTTCTTGAACTAAGTCTGAAAGTTTTAGAACTATGTGATAGATCTCATAATTGCATAATGGAGTTCTAGAACTAAGTCTGGAAGTTTCGGAACTAAGCCGTATTGAAACCAATGCTTCCAAAAACATGTTGAAAGCTTCATACTTTGTTCTTCCAAGTGATTGTGACCTGTTTTATTATAAAGCTGAATTTACAAAGCACTTTGTTCGGAATTACAGAGTTTTTAAATGTTAGAACTACATCAACAAAAGATGGACAATTACATCCTAAGTTATATTAGATCAAACAAAAGTCACAAAATGCACACAAATTTCATAAAAAGGAGAGTAAAATAAGATCATTTATTGTACATTAACGAGACATATTCTTACCTTATCAGCTACCATGGGAAAAGGTAGTTGATGTGACACATAGCGAAGGTTCCATGTCATCTTCCAGCTCTATGAAAACCAGGTTTAGAATTTTTTCATAGGCGAGGGCCCCATATTACAAACCAGAGTGCCGTGGGTGCTCTGATCCTCCTCCGGTGCTCTACTCCAACTAGATCCTCCATATCCATCCTTTTCGGGAGTTTTGCATGGTCTTTCTTTTTCTTAATTTTTATAGTCACCTTTGTGACACTCTTTGAAAAGGCATATGTTATTTATTTGAGTTATTTTCAATTCCTTCTTGCACATTAGTGTTATAATATCCTTTTACATAGTTTTTATCTCATTTACATTCTTATTTACTACATATATTTACTTTATTACAATTGTTCATAGCTTATATTAACTATCCCCACACTACATAGTGAATTTTTAGTTAATCAATTTCTAACCTCCTCAAGATCCATAAGGTGTGTATATCTCACCTCTATTGTCTCATTCTCCATTAATTCAACCTAATACATCAATTCTAAGGATGGAAAATCAAGTGAAATGGGAAACTTGGCTTCAAGACCATAAACCAAATCTAAGAGTGAATTTGAATTTTTTTTTATGATTTATTCTATCAACCCATAAGGCTGCCTTCAACTTTGTATACCAAGTTCATTGATTTTCATCTATAGTTATTCTAATTATCCTCAAAAGATTCTTATTAGTTTATTCATCAAGGAGAATGCCTTCTAGATAATAATAGAAAAAATTACTAAGATAAATTCCATTTTCAACAACCCATGGAGTAATCTTTCCAACCACAATGATTTTGCATTATCTAAAAGGATAGTGGAAGGAACACCAATCTTGGTTATAATCCATTCATAGAAGTACAAGATTTTTTTGTTAGCTTCCTTCAATGCTACCTCTTTAGCACACCATGTGAAATTATCAGTTGCGGTGAGTATTCATCTATGCCTCAAGCTTTAAGGTGGGTTTATGAGACATTTGAATTTCAAACCCTATTGAGAAAAAGGTTTATCAACTGTAATTGGTTGTGGGGGTAAGGAAACAAACCTCTCTTTTCATGTGAATAATGCACACTTTTGACACGTTCTCACCCAAGCATGGTTATACTAGAAGAGTGTAGGAAATAATATTCCCCATTCATGATCTTCAGGGTTATTATTTTTTTTGAATAATTCCCTCCTCCTTGTCCATCATGAAAGTATCCTTTTGATCTAGTTTGGTTCAACATACCTCAACAATACACCATTAATTTTTTTCCTAAATAAAAAACCATTAAACACCAAGAATGGAATATATTGAAATATTAAATATTTTCTTTTCAATCTATACAAAAATTTTGGATACATACCATGATGAAGGTACCTTACCATGCCTAAAAGGCATCTTGAATATTGCTGATTTTGGATTTCTTCATCTTGGTCTTGCGAGAACTCGGATACTTTCTTTCAGCTCATGCAATCGGAACTAAGTGCTCACATAATCCTTTTCCTCTAATAAGCTTGGTAACTTTAATGTTTATGTCATATTCCATTAGCATGGTAATCCATCCTACTCTCTTTTCATTTATGTCCTTGTTTAATGAAAAAATCTTTGATACTTAGATGTGGAACCATTAAGTGAATTTTGTTTTTAGAGAGAAAACGTCTAAACTTTTTTAGTGATATAATAATGAAAAGAACATGTTTCTCAACAAATGAGTACATTGTTTTGTACTCCATATATATTTTATTGAAAATAGGCCATTAGATACTCTAAACCTTCTTGATTTTTTTGTGTTAGTATTCCTAAAATTGTATCAACATTACCATAAGCATACAAAATGAAATCTTTTGCAGAGATCTGAATTCATAAGTGTTGGGGATAAAGCAATAGCTTGTTTAATGGATTCATTTATATTCCCTCTTTCCTTAGACCATGTGAAATTATGATATTTTTAGCACTTTGGTTAATGAATATGATAAAGAAGCAAATTCAGCAATGTAACTCCTTATGAAATCATTTTTCTAAAAAAATTGAATTGCTTTCTTATGTTTTGGAAATGATAAAGAAAGAATAACACTTACTATTTCTAGATCAATCCTCATACATGTTTTAAGATGATATGACCAAGAAGCTTAGCCTCATGAATAGAAAACAATTTTTTTGGGATTAAGTGACACACCATATTACTTGCATCTTTCAAACATTGCTTTGAGATATAGTAAGTAGTCACTTGTAAGCTTTGAAACACTATTATATCATCTAAATAAATTAAGGAAAACTTGTTAATAATACCTTGGAATGTTATGTCCATGGCTCTATGAAATGTTATACATGAAGTGGACAATCTGAATGAAATCTTTATTTATGCATAGGTTCCCCACTTACTTGTGAATTTTGTTTTGAATTGGTATTCTACTTTGAAAAGTATTTGGTTGTAAGAACTATACCCGTCAAGAAAAGAATACCTCTCTGAACAAGAAACTAGATGAAGTATCTATTCCATGGAGGGAAAAGGAAAATGATCCTTAATAGAATCCTTGTTTAAATCACAAAAATAAACACATAATTTGATTTCAAATTTTTTGTTGCTTACTAGTACAAGGTTAGCTACCCAAGTTGAATGGTTGATAGGCAAGATAATGGAAGACTCAATGATTTTTTCAGGATCCTTCCTCATAAAGGGTTAAAACTTGGAGTTAATTAACCTTTGTTTTTATCTAACTGGTTTTGAATTAGCTTCTAATTCAATGGTATGATCATCTAAAGAGGGATCAAAACCTCTTAAATCACTTTATTACCATGAAATAAAACAACTACATACTCTCTATAAAGATCAATAAATGCTTCCTTTTAGATTATGAAAATACATTTCCAAGATTGAGGTTTTTACCATCAATAATGGTGACAAATTCATGTTGATCTATACTTGTAGTAAATACATCCCTCTCTTTCTTAATTTAGTCATTCTTACGAAAGATGGCTTCTAAAATCATAAGACCTTTTAGGATCTTATTTTTCTTAAAGTCTGCATAATCTAGTCCTCATACTTGATCTACATTTTCCTTTGATTTGTGATGAAAATCTAGTCTCTTCCTAAAAATATCATTATATGAGCATCATCATCAAATAATTACCAATGTGAGTTTTAATCTGGAATAGATGGCCTCATTATAACCTTGATACGGGGCTAAAATTTATCATTTATGAAATCTGCGGGTATGTCAACCGAGATTCAATGGTTGTAAGCCTATAAGCATGTTTAATTCTATCTATAGGAACAATTTGAAGGTTGAAAGAAAGAAACTATTCAAGTGTGTCCCATACTCTATGTCTGTAAGTCTTCATTAATGTATTCTTGCAAGCACTTGAACCTTTTAAGCGATGAATAATAACTTTTTGTCACAAAATATCTCTAAAATCTTGATTCCATTCTTTCTTGTCCACTCTAAACCATGGATAAGTTCCTCATATTCTAAAACATTGTTAGAAAAACCAAAATAAAATTTAATAACTGAAAAACACCTCTTATTTGTGGGTGAAATCAGATAACAAACCAGCTCTTGAACCATGATGATTTTTAGAGCAATCAAATAATAGTTTCCATAAACCATCATCATGCTTATTTTTCTTTTCCATGGTTGGAATTTCAGTGTTATCTCCTTGAATGCGATAAATTCCAAGGCCTTGTTCTTCAATAAATTGATAAGGATCATGCTTTTAATTTTTAATACTTTTCTTCCTTAAAAAAATATGGAATTCCATCTAATGCATGAAGGTTTTCATATTCAATCTCACAAAACAGTCATCATTTACAACATAATTTGCATTTTAGGCTAGATGTATGATGCTCAATATAAAAATTTGACAAGGGCTCAAAATTAATGGTCACTTTAGATCCATACCTGGTTCTAAAAACAAGATACGACTAATTTGCTGAAAGGTCACCTCCAATATTTGATGTGAAGTCCCTTAATAAGCACATAGAAAAATAAGGTGGCAAATCCACCACCATAATATCCTACAAGATTAAAATAATTAGGAAAGCAAGTGAAGTAAGCTTAATTTTTTTAATCATGCCTATGTCTTAGTTGATGAACCATCAAGTTGTATAACTCCTTTGGCACTTGGTTTATACTTAAGACCTAAGTTTTTAACAACTAACTTGGGGATAAGAGTGTTGTTTGGTCAACTATCCACCATGAAATTAGTAACTAATGAATCTCCAATAATCAATGAAAGATAGAAAGGAAGTGGTTTTACCAAATTTACCAATCCAACATATATTTTTACCTCATTTGATTCAATTTGTTTTAAACCTTTATCTCGTTGATCTAAATTTAACATCACCATGTTGGTTGTGTTTTCTACACTTTGTTTGTTGGTTTTAATGTGTATTTTAGACCTGAAGCTCTTAGACCAGTAAATTTTTTTCTTGGAATGGATAATGTGTCTCACAAGCTCATAGTAACACAATATTTCTTTATACATATTAACTATATTGAATGGGACATCTTGTACCTTAATCTATTTTTAAAAACAACAACTTGCTCTTGAGCTTGAGATGAACAAGAACTCTCACTAGAAGTAATATTATGACTTTCATGAGTCCGTATAGGATTTTGATTACCATAATTTACTTCCAAATTTCTCTTTCTTGACCTTGTAACAACTACAACAAATTCAGTTGTTTCTTTAGCTCAAACTTCTTAATTTAGGGATACATGTTCACCAATTTCAAAATTAACCATAGCTGTATCTTGCTTCCCTTACATGAAATTTGGATCCCTTTTATGCTACAAGTTAACCAATTTATTTAATATGATAATATTCCTCCCATTAAGTCATCTATGGTAATTTTTTTCCTTGTGGTAGCATCTCTAAGGTGAAATTTGGCTCACTAGGTTTGCAAGTTAGGATGTGACATAATGTTTTCTTGCACTAGAACCATTGCTCTAGAAGTTGTAAGGAGATTTGGATTAACATCCTATAATGACTGGTAGAGCTTAATATGGAGGTCTATAACCTTGAACTAGAGGCCTAAAATCGTAAAAAGACTGAAAAGCTTGTTGATATGACCTATTTCCTTGAGATTGATTTCATTTCAGCTGCATTGTCTTACTACATTCGATAATGTATTAACAACCCCTTTTAATTCATATATGACATTAGGCTGAACTATAGGAGGTAGTGGTGGTTTTCAATTGGTGGAATAGTAATTAGCTTGAGATAAATAGGCATAGAATGTCTAAGGGTTAATTTTCCAGCTTATATAATGTTTTTTTCTCTTATTGCAATTTCAAAGCCTATGGGAAGATTAATACAACCCATAGACTGAATTGTAATAGTAATATCAATATTTAATGCATGTAAATAATACAAAAATGAATGTGAGGGTGAAGGCTTGATCTTATTAGTATCCTTTCCCAAGTCCCAGTGTATCTCAAATTGAATATTTTGATGAAATATTTGGGTGGTATTTTGATGGTAGTAAGATATTCAATGAGGGATAAATGTTCTAATTTTTCCTCAAATTATTTGCACAAAAATGCCCTGAATTATCCCAAGTAGTAATTAACCCTACTTGTAAGATTATATACCATTAGAGGGCTTTGCCTTTAAAAGAATCAACTAATAATCTTAAAGAAACATCTTCATGAGTTATATTCTGAACAAAACATAGGGTTGCAACATCTCTAATATGCTCAATAGGGGTAACATAATTTTCATAACTAAAGTAAGGCATATTTTTTGAGGAATCATCTCGTAAGTTGTGATAAACAACAATTACTATAATAATTTCGTCAAGATTAAGGTCACAAAATATTTATTTATTTCCATTTGATAGATAGGAATGTAAATCACAAATTTCTTATTTGGAGAAGGGGTTTGGAAATATTGGGCTTCATATAAGGTATAATATTACTAAGCCTTCTTCTAAAAAAATATAAAGGAAATTGAGTAACTTTATTTGGAATACCTATTATTGTTGACTTAGTTTTCACCTTAGGCATGGAACATGGAAAAATATACAATTAGATCCTTGTGGAAGTAACTAATATTCTTTGTAATAGTGTAAATCTATAAAAATCCTCATTCAAAATAGTGAAAATAGGAAGAAGTTGGAATTGGCTAAGTGATTATTGGTTGATTGTAACTCATTAATCTATGTTAATATCCTCTTGTTTCTTGATAATTCCTAAAAAGATAGATCGGGTGGTCGATTTTGAGAATCTAAGCTTTTAGCAACATGACCATAAAAACTCCATCTTTATCTATACACTAAAAATAATGCTAAAATCTGGTATGTTGTCCAACTGGGTGTGCCAAAATACTATTATCGATCCACAGTGAACACTTTGTTTATAGAATGATATAAGATTCTAACTTCAACTGGTATAATGGGATCTCCTCCTTTTTATATTAGAAATTTTTGTATCACATTACCAGCTTGGGTTTTGATGGAGTTGCTCACGAGGTTAGTTCACGGGGCTCTAGTTGTGAATATAATATAAATAAACCATTATTACTCAACTTGTTTTTTTTTGGATGAGGCAAGTTACCTCATCTCCAAACCTTCTAGCTCAGTATATATAACCCATTGTATCATTTCTTGATGCCTTAGATACAGGTTGACTATATTACATGAAACAACTCAACAATTGTATTGTGCACATGAGTTTCCTTAAGGAACACTTTTAATTATTTATCTAAGCATTGCATCCCATAGAGTTCAGAGTTGGCCTCGATTCGTATGGACTCGTGCATGATCCAAGTTTTCTTCAATGAATATGAGCTTGTTAATAACTCATTGCATCTTATTACTTTGTTTTTGTTATTTCTTGATCTAGACATGGTTGTCTTCCCCTAGAGGCCTCAAATTTCATTCATTTTTTCTCCTTTTGGGGATTTAATCCTTATTTTCAAGCTTATAAATATTTGTATTATGTTTTTATTTTATCATTCCACATAGCTAGCCTTTAAAACTCGCCCAATAGATCTTCTTTTGTCGCTTCTAATCCCGAGTTGTATTCTTCTCACTATTGGTGGTTTACATTGTTTATTGATGATATCCAATTTGATTCAATAATTGTAACTTTATTTAATATACTTATTCATTTGAGAAGATTCCTTATCCTTTGCATATATGCAATAAATATGGTATGATACAAAACCTCTACAATCTCCTCTTATATGTTTAAACTATGCATCCTCATAATTATATGGACACATATAAACTTTGTATGATAAGAAAATGTATCTCATGCTACTTGAACATTCTAGAATACAACTGGGTTTGAAAATTGTATTCTTGTATCTTCTATGTTTAGTGCATATGGCGGTCAAAATTGAAGCACATTACCTTTGCAAAAAAAAATATGCATTTTTCCCTTGGAGGTTGTATAGTTGTGTTCTCAAATCTATTGTGGTAGTACATTTTATCATCATAAATGCATTTTTGGAAACATGATGAGAATCTTATTGGAAAATGCACATTTAGAAATTTGAAAACATTAACCTTGGAGATTTGTATCCCTTCCATGTTGTAGATCTATATGAGAGATGGATGTATCTTGATGAATCATTTACACCTACTTAGACTTCTACTTGATAGATATTATAAAATTAGTGATTTCAAGATATATTTGTTTATTTGTGGATGCTTGAGTGTAATATTGGAATTTGTACTAGTATAAGAGAAAATTTTCCCATTCGGTGATGTCGAAACCTATGTTATTAGATGATCTTATTCCCTATATGATTTTTTTCTCTTACATTTGTGCCTAATCTAAGAAAACATACTTTAAAGTTTGCAGCATTTCCTAAACATTGAATGGCTATCTTTTTATTTACTTTCATGAGTTGCAAATTTATCTAGTTTACATGAAATGAAGATTGATCATTCTATAAATGTATCTTTGTCTCTCTTTTCAATTAATCTAAACTGGAATACCTTGCTACATTTTCATGAATGTTTGGAAATATTTTCAAAATGTATGGTTGTTTTGGGACTTTTTAAAAGCTGGAATTGATGCTTTCAATTCTCCAACTCGATTTTTTCCTTCTTGTAAATGATGATGCATGTACTTTTAAAGTTAGTAACATGAGGATTTATAGACCTTGAGCTCTAACCTTTGTGATTTTTTCCTTTTAGGTATGATGGAAAAGAAGCCTAGAGAAAACCGGAAATCTTAGAGTGGCCTTGAGATCATGAAATAATGGGTTTATCCTTCCTTACATTTTCAATTTTCCATTTAAATGCATTCCTTTATTTTTTATAGCCATATCTCATGGATTTTGTGGGATCATTACACCTTGTACTTATGAATCAATGAAAATTTCTTAATGTGATTATCTATATAGGTTTCCTTTGCATTTATTTTCATTAGCATGATGATAAATGAACTTATTGCAACTCAACACACTAATTAATTTCAAATAATCATAATAAATATAATAAATTATTTGTAAATTTTCGTGATTATCCCAAAAACAAGTAAAACAACTGATGCAAATTGTAATTTACCGAATTATGTATATCTACTACTAGATTTGTTGTTTTAGAATGTAATTTCTAACGTATGCTACACTTCCCACCTTAATAAAATCCCTACATTATTCTTCCAATGCTACTAAATGGTTTTTCTAAAAATGAAATATCATAAGGGAAGCATATGTGAGGCATTTCATCCTGGGACAATACTTAAATATTATGATTTCTTGCATGACATCACCAAATCTGTTTAAAAGCCGATTAATAATGAAAAATAAATTTGTGTATGAAATAACGAACTTCCCCTCCTATGAAATACATCCTAAAGAATGCATTCACTTTCCCTTGTGTGGATGCTAGATGAATGGTTGAATGCTCTTGGTAATGACCTTTGGATGCAAACTTAGGTGTTAATATCTAATTCTTAGTGCTTGGTCCCTTATTATGATCACATAACTTTATATTTATATGATTCCCTTTCTTGAATTTCATAATTAACCTTGAAAATTCACACTACAAAAAATATAAGATGCCCAAATGGCTAAAAAGGACTCAAAAGATATGAACAATATATAAAGAGGTCAAGGGGACCTAAAGGGAATAGGGGTGCCTAGTACTAGCATCCTAGTAGACCTTTGGCATCGGTATCCAGGATGAGAAATACCGAGGTGTGAAAAGGAAGACTAGGCTGGTAGAAGTGTAAGATAAAAAGTGACAAGAAACAGATAGAAAAGATATCCAAAAGACATGGATTTATTAGTTTTTCTTACTTATGAATCATACAAATAGTAATATATAATCGGGACTAGATATATACCCAACATGTATGATTTTGTATCTACATTTATCCCCACTTTATGTTGTTGATAAAATACTTGATAACATAAAGTAAATAAGATAATCATACCTAATGAGCATGCAGATTGATGGAGAAAACATCCAAAGAGACAAAAGAAAGAGTGGAGTGATAAAAATGTGGAGTGTGGAAATTCAAGAGGAGATATTGTAAAAGTGATAATGTTAATGATGACCCTAGAGCATAATCACATGTGTATATGTTGTCATTATACTGTTTCTAATGTCGATGTTGGGGTGATTGATTTTTATGATGAGATGTTATGTAGGATGATGTTGATTACTCGCTTACCATAAGGATGGACCTAAACAAGAGAAGAATGAGCAAGTAGTCAAATACGTGTGTATATAAGTAAAAAATGTGTTAGAAAGTATGTAAAAGGTGAAAATGTGAAAAAGGATAATGTGCACTGATCCATGATGAGGAGAAGAGATAGAAAGGATCCTATAGATGATGTAGAAGAATGATTTTTTTGGGAAATATCATGTCATCTATGTTGAATGCTAGTTATTTGGGTGATCTCATGCCAAGAACTGGAAGAAGTGCAGGGAGAAAACTCTAGTGTCATCCTCCAACCTTATGTACCCTAGAATTTACCACAAATAATCTAGGCGCGCTAGTACATCACTCAGCCTAGGCATCGAGTGCTCACCGAGAAGTGTGCAAAGGTATCAGGCCCCTCCTTAGAGTTTCTTGTGTAGGATGTGAACATGATGAAGATATAATGCATTCAGATCCATAAATAACATAAACATTCCACATAGCATATTCCAGATCTAGATCTTAAAGAATCATGAATCAAATGATAAACATAATGAAATCAACCATGCAATAACCAATAACGGTCATGTTTATGCCATTAATAATCTAATACACTCCATTATATAAAACACAATAAATACATAAGATTCTTACAATAAATAGTATCATAAGTTTATGCGCGCATCAAATCTGGTAGCATAACTCCACAATAGCTCATCCTCTACATACCTCCTATATCTCATATCAAAATATATCTATCTTCTGTCTCAAACTACATAATACAATCCATATTTATAAGGGTGGGGACTTTCCCTTCACCACTTACGCAATTCCCAAAATAGGTCGCATGCTAAAAATAGCCATGTGCCTTTACAATAATAGGCACACATGTAAGTGCGCTAATAATAGATCTATTATAGTTAACTAGAAGCAGTAATTATATTATTAACTCAAACTCATGTAAAGCACTTAGTAAACGCTCTTCCCAAAATAGCTTTTACATGCCACACAAGTCTCCATCTGGTCTTGTGCTCCGTATGCTATTTCCAAAAATAGCCCATAATCATGAAAATGGTGAGTCGTAAATCAGTCATTGTCTTTCACACATGTTTCCTTCCCTATACTTCCACACCTTCAAATGTGCCTTGCTCCCACGCGTGAATATTTTGGGTGTTCCTTCCTTATTATCATACTTTTATCGATCAAAATTAACCCAGACTAAACTACATTATCGTCTCGACAATGGGGTTTCTTCACGATGGATAAAAATAATAAAGGATAAGAATGGAATAAATGTAAAGAATTACCATACAAGGAATGGATTTTTATTTCGCAACACCCTTTGTCTCAATGGGAGGATTAAGCTGTTATCCAAAATTCACCCCTCAAGGTAATTTTGGATAACTTGCACAAATTCTTTAGTCCTGAGCCAGTAGAATTGATTCAAGGCAAAAAATCATGTTTTGGGGTCCCCTTGGCTTCTCTCTAACTTCCCCATCTAGGAAAAAACCCAAGAAGTTAGAGAAAATTGGAAAAAATCCAAAAAGGGCTCATTTTGGTGTTTTGCGGAAAAATCAGACATTTTTTCCAGGTGGTTCGCGGGACAGTTGGGACGTAGGTACATGCGGGACGCAAAAATATGATTTTTCCACAAGTCAGTGCATTGCGGTGGCATGGAGAAATGTGCAGGAAAGTCGAACAAAAGTACGCACGGGACGCCGAAAGGCAAAAAAAGCCGCAAAAGGAACCATACGTTGCGGAGAATGCAGAGGTCAACGGCCCTTATGATCCAATCAATGATGGATGAGTAAGGAAAAGGAAGCTTGAATCATGTGATGCAGAAGAAGAATGTGTGGGACAGCCGGGACATGAGACCCATTTTTTTGAAATAGCCACAATGAAGATTAAAAGTCAATGTTTGACCTCCCGAACTTCAAACAGCCATAAGTTATGAGTCCGAGCTCGATTTTCATAAAATTGGAATTTCTAGAATGAGCACAAATTTCTTAATTTTGATGAGGGTAGATATATTAAAATAAAATAAACATATTCTTCTCTAGTCAATTAATGCTCATTCTGTCAAATGACAGAAAATGCCTGGTAGACCCAAAATAGCTACTCGCACTCAGAATGCCATAAATTTTGCATTTATCAACGAAATCACACGAAATTGGTATCGTTAGAATTATGGATCTGACCTAACACACATAAATCAACAAATTTTGGATTTGATGAAAGATAGACAAATATTTTGCAAAAACATTGGCCAAGTTCGAATAGTGTTTTATTTGGTAGTTGGATGCCTTCAATGAAGCATGGGCTACCATATTTCACTACTGCAAGTCATGGGATAGTATGGGGAGCCTTTTGTACAAGTAACAGAACATCATTTTACTCCATTTAATACCTCTTACAAGTGGTTTAAGGACAGATTTCGGGATTTCCATTTTCCTCTCTCTCTCTCTCTTCTTATTTTTCTATAAATTGGAGTGTTGGGCTCATTGTAGAGAGAGGTAGTTTTGTTGTAGCAAAGCTCTGTCAAAATTTCTTTATGAAGCCAATGTGCTACAGGCCTTGTAGTGGACTCCTTGCATGGTGATCCAGGCCCTTATCTTGTAATAGATTGAACTGTGTATATCATGAAACAATAAAATACAAGTTTGTGGATGCATCTTCCCTGTTGTGTTTTTTTGCACTCTTCTTGCCCTTTCAACCTTCATTACGGGAATATTTTTTCTATTTTTATGCTCTTGCGAGGACTCATTGTTATTGTGCATGTATGAAATATTATTGTGAATGCATTTTCCAGATTGTGGACAAGCTGTTATCACCCCTTCTAGTATGAATTTTACTTCTATTTTTCACACATTGGAAGACTACTCTCACACCCCTCATTTTTGATGTATCTTTGCTTTAGTGTAGGTTTTCATTTTCATGCATTATCTCTCCTTGGTCTCTTGGAAAGTTAGATTAGGAAAGATAGTTTTACCTATATTAGAGTAGATTGTGGCAGGTATTTTAGTAGTAAGAACCAACTTTCTTTGGAGGTCTATATCAAGTAGCAAGTCCCACAACTTGGAGATAGTACCCATGTTATCCAATCACACTTGTGAGCTAAAGTATATGCACTTGTGTAAACATAAGGGTGTTGTGATTCGGTGATAACATTAACTCGAATATTCTTCTTTAACCTCACCTCCAATGTTTCCTAGTCATTTAGCACAACTTTTGTCTTTTACGGAATATGTTACGTAATAAAATCCAACTCGTCATGGGAAATCTATTCCAGAGAAATGTTGGACATAGTAGACATTCTTCCTTCCAAAAGATCCATTTTCTACGCTATAAGATTTCCAATCTCATCCAGCCTTTCCTTATGGGGTCTTGGGTTGCTGTAAGGGCCTCACACTTTTGTCTTACTATTGTTAATCTCTCTGCGTGCCCTAAAGTCTCATCTTTCATTACCTTTAGGACTTTATTGGATTCTATCATAGTCTTGATTTCGATAACAAATGTTCAAAGCCTTGTCTGCTTTCTTCAGCTCTTCTTGCAAAGTTTGAAGAAATGCCTAATAAGATGAAATATTTTGAACCACTAAGGCCCTTGCTCTCTTTGCTTCTGTTCAGGGTCCTTTGGCGTTGGCATGCGAATTATTCCATCCTCAAGCACCAAATCAACTAAGGTATGCACATAATGCATAACTAAAGGAAACCTTTCAAGTACCTTAGATTCCAAGTGCGGTCTTGCTTTCAGGACATGATTGTCAATCTCCTATGCCATGTTGATGAAGGCTTCATTCTTCTTCTGCTTTATGTCCTTCTCTCCTTTTAGATGCATTATTCCTACAGCTTTGACCTTTTTATCTTCTCATAGTGCTCTAATAGTGGTAGCCTTATCTACATTCTTTCACGCCACCTCTGTAGATACATTAACTAAGTCATTTCTTACCTACTCATCAAACATGAGATTAGGCTTTATAGTTATGTGCCTATTTTGTGGTGCCTTTTTCATTCTTCTTGATACACAGGACTCTTCACATACATCAAAATTGGGCTCATCCATGTGAGTTTGCATGGACTAGGACAATTGTTTCCTCACGCATGTAGTAGCCATGTATGGGTCCATAAACTCCCATCCATACAACTCCTTGAGGCCTACTATATTCTAGAATCGGGCGTGGAAAATATTTCCTGTGTCCTCATCATATCCCATAATCAGTGCAACATACTCCCCACTTATTGTCTTTGTTCTTGGCCCTTTAGGAATTTGACCACCAAGGTTTGGAGTTGGATATTTGATTTTTCGAGTAGTATCATGTTCTGGATCTTCTTCATCCTTCACTCCTTCCTCTCCATCCTTCATATCTTCATCCCTGGGTTCTTCCATTTCTTCTGGTTGTACAAGGGTTCCAGGTGCACTCTCTATAGACTCCTCTACCTCCTCATTCAGATTCAACTTCCTCCTTTTCCTCTTAGTTGTATTTTTCTAAGGAGACACTCATGGTGATCTCTTAATAGACCATGGAGTTCTGTGCCTTGTGTTCTTGTTCTCATCAATACCCTTTTAAAATGGTGCTCTCCATGATTGTTTCCAAGTCATCTTATTTTTCTTATGCCTCAAGTGGAGTACCCACGTGCCTAGTCTCCACTCTATTTATGGGCTGCCTCCAGCGTCTATGATCAAAGCCACCGCTTTCTTCATGTTCTTATTCCTCCTCATCCATTATAATAGTTTCGTAGGTTTTGGGTTTGGCACATTCTCTACCGTATGTTTACCTTTAGGTAGTCTTGGGAGTGCAAAGTCATTTTGTACATACTTTTTATTCTCCAACTTAGGCTTGAGTTGAAGGTATACGAGCATGACTCCACTATCCCCAATAGCCATTCTTATAGGCTTCATTCTTATAACATCTGAAATGAGACTCTCAATATAGGAAGTCGACACGGATGCACATATGTCTTTCTCAAAGTGTGGTAGTCACAGTCTACCTTATATGTATTAAAACTAAGGTGGCACGCATAATAGTAAACCGGTAGATTGATGCCTGGAATTAGCATGCTATGAAGGCATATGGAAGTTTGTACCATGGGATCCATGTCCCATCCCTCACATAAAAAATGTGATGCGAAGTGATAATAGACCACGACGGGCGTATTTCCTTTCCCACCATTAAAGGTAGCTCCTTGGGGATGTGCCACTCCTCTTCAAAAGTTGTTCGGAGCCATTCATACCACATTTCTTCCCTCGATTGAATGGCCGACCGATTGATCCTTCACATTGGTACTTTTCAAACCTCTCGCATGAGGACTTCTTTTCCATGCGGTACTCCCAAATATTATTATTCAGCCCATCGGGCACTCTAATTTCTACAAATAGAAGCAATAGTAAGATAACACCAACATTTATTTTATCGCCTATGCACGCTTCCTCAATAATAGTCTCTTAAATGTAGCATGCTATGTTATAGAATACTCCCGAGACATCTTCTTCACAATATGAAGCCACATGATGTTCACCTATGACCATATTTCTTGGTCATTCAACTTAGTGAGTAAATGTGTAGCTTCTTGTACCACAAGGAACTTCTTTATTTTGTCAATATCCATTCACTTACGGACCCTTGTTCTACCCCAACTCCTTTCTAGTCTCTATAACCATTGTTTTACCAGTCGGGTTGCTAACAAGGTCTGTCCTCGTGCCCTTCAAACATGTTAATGTCAAAATCGAGCTACCGTAATCTTTACCCTTCATCTAACGAAATAGAAGAAGTTATCATGGACTATTCTCATCACCACTAGTATAAAGGTTCATACTTGCCAAAATATGGGAGTTGGGTAAGTGCACCAAGTTGGTGGACAAAAAAGGGGTCATAAGTGGACGTCATATTGCAAAAAATAGTGAAATCTCAACTTGTAGGGATTATTAGCAATACACGCACTCAAAATTAGAAAAAAATATATAAATATGAATCGTAGAATCTAGAATCTAGTTTCTAAAATACTATTTTTTTAAAAATGGACAAGTTTAGCTATATTAAACACTTAAAATTATATGAATTGGTTTTGTTTTTTAAAAAAACCTATAAGATTGTAGTCCGTTTGCTGCGATTTGGATGACCAAATCTTGTTATTTTTTTTTCCTTTAGTGAAAAGTTAGATGTAGTTGTCTATCTTGGGATGGATTTTATTTTGTATTTTTTCGAGCAATATTTTTTTATGATTTTTTCCATGAAAGTGGTCTAAAAATATTTAGAAAACAGAGCGCTTTCCATTTTCCCACCATAACTATATCAAAAAATATCGAAATCAATTTTTTTTAAGGTGTATAGAATTTCTCCACGCTCGAATGGTATAAATTTTGGTACATTTTAATAAGCGAAACAAAATATACTGAGTCTTAAACGTAGACATGAATATTCTAGGAAAAAATGTCTTAAAGACCTATTGTTAGGAAAAATTATAAAATGATATTTATCTTATTCTATTCACTTTAAAATCAATATTTCTATGAAGCTAATAGTCTCCCCTACACGATGACATCATTTTTGTGAAATGTTTTCAATTTTTAGCATGGTTCAAGTCTGTGGAAGAGAAAATTTGAAGTTTTTTTGACCCTTTACACTTCATAATGACCTTCCATAGCTTTGGTTGGGGCAAAACAAATATTTCCCGAGCCTTAGGGTTGGATTTGATAATACAGATAAGACCGCGATCATGGTTTACAAACAGCGATCACGGTTTTTAAACAAGAACCGCGATCGTGCTTTATAAACCGCGAGCACGGTTTATAAATCGTGATGGTGGTTCATAAATCATATTTATACACACCCCAATGTTCTAATTACCAAGTGATTTTTATTGTTTGAATTTACCATATGAATTACTACAAAATTTGGCCATTTTTCGCACATTTTTCTTATCACGAAGAAGTAAAACATCATGGAAGACAAGAACAGAAGTCAAAAAAGGAAGTCAATAAGTAAAAAATACCAAACGAATTAGAGGTAAACAAATTTCAAAATGTTGAGCGAATGTAAAATCTTTGTGAATCAAGAAGAGGTTCATCTTCAACCCCTACTATTATAAGCAATGAGGAACCAGGTAATGTTTCTATCAATGTTGAAGTTGAATTAAATACTCGTGATGAAGATGTTTTTACTGTCAATGTTGAAGAAGAATTAAATACTCGTGATGTAGTAAATGTTGAAATTAAAGGAGACAATGAAAATGTGAATAAATAAATTCAGGTTGAAACTATAGACAAACAAAATTTGACAAAAACACCTCCTAAGATTTTCCGTAAGAAACCTAATTATTTTATTGAAATTGATGAAAACATTTTGAAACCAATGTGTGACAAACTTTTTGAATGGAAAATCAGAAGAAAAGCCACTGAAATTTGGGATAATCATTTTGAAATTTTAAATGATTCCCAAAGATGTCAGTTGTTGGTTAGTTTGATGAAATTGAATAAAATGAGACCTACTGATAAACACCTTAGGATTGAAAACATCTAATATACGTGGTCAAACCTCTACAATTATTGAAAACCTTCATGATGCATATCACATTATTGGTGTCAAGAGACACACTAGGGATAGTAATATTGTGCATCGTGTACTTGCTACTAGTGTTGTAAGTAAATCAATAAAAAAACAACGTTTGATTATGAAAACAAGTCAAATTTTACAAGTTAATCGAAAAACTCTAATGAAAGCAATTGAAAGACGTAATATCCTTCAATCACTCAATAACATTGATTTTTGGGCATTTTTATGCTAGAGCACCGCGTAAGGACAAATATAATATTGATGCTATAAGAGAAGTTGTTATTCAATTTTGGCATGATAACACTAGAGTTTCACCTAATACAAGAGATGTTGTAAAATGGAGAGTTGGTTCTATTAATTGTGAACCACATCCAAAGCATTTTTAGATATGACTCAAGCTCAATTTTTCGTAAGTTTGAACAAGAGAATTTGGAAATTAAAATTAGTCAACGTTTTTTTGAAATGTTAAAACCATTCTATGTGAAAATCAACCACGCTCGCACCACTTGTTGTTGTAGGAAACATGTTGAATTTGCTATGCATTATGCTAAATTTTTATGTATTCGTTCTATTTTGCATTCTGAAACTATGTTATCAAAATGTTGTGTTCAACTTCCACCAATATCTTCCAAGGGTTTCATTCCTACAATATTTTGTGAAAAAGAAGTTGGAAATTTTTTTAGAGTCGGGATTGTTTAGATGGAAGTTGTGGTACATGTGGCGAATTACCTAAATTAGAAAGTTGCATCCATGAGAAAATGAAGGTGCAATAGGAAATAATTTGGTTGAGTTTTATAAATATAAATCAGTTGCATACCCGGTTGAAAGATGGAAAAGAGTCTAAACGATGTGAGCTAGTTATAGAACATATGCTTGTTTTTCAATTTATGAGAAAATTTAAGGATAAAATTTTTATGAGTACGCTAGGCATACACACAAGCTTGATGGTTAGATGAATAGTTCAAGATATGAAAAGACACATTTCCTATTGGTACTATTGTTTTAGTGGTCAATTTTGTAGATAATTACACATTGCAACCACAAATGGAGGTTCAATCACAATATTACAACTCATTACAAGTTGCCATTTTTGTGCATATAGCATTTATAGATTCTCTGAAAGACTGAGAGAATGATCAATTTTTTAAGAGATTACCACTTTTATATCGGTGATGATCGTACTCATTCTACTTGAATTTTTGTAAGAGTGTTTCAGTTATTTTATGGAAACTTGTCTAATAGGGACATCCACTTATAACAATATTATATATGGTTAGATAATTACACGTCTCAGTTTAAGAATGCACAAATTTTTATTGGATGAGCATGATGCATGTCAAGATGGGTGCGTGACATATTTGGAGTTTCACCGAATTTGGAAATGGAAAAGGAGAGCATGACATTGCGGGGGTATGTGTGAAAAGAGCTCTTACAAGAGAAGAGTTGAAGTACAAACATGGTGCTAAATTGAAAGGTGCAAAGAGCATAGTGGAATGGTGTATTGACAACATGGCCTCGAGGTTCTCAATAAATTTCAACGATTCGCAGATATTTTTGGTTGATAGAGGAACAACAAATTGCTAACTAAGAGGATTGTATGACACTTATTGGTTCCAGTGATATACACTCATTTTGTAGCTCGAATGCTACTTCATGGGCCACATGGACATGAAAGTTGATATATTTTTGTGCATCTTGTATACAATTTGTCATTCTTTGAGTGTGATTCACAAGAATGGGTTAATGGATAGATTTGTAGGCCTCTTACTCTGCTTGCTAGTTATCAACCTCCACAAGCATTACGATTTATTTTCTGAGATGAAGTTGCAACATCCAAGGACTTTGAAGAAATTTAGATTTTGGTGCGACAAGGTATTTATGGTTATTTCCAATTTTTGTATTGAGTTATGTCCATTAAAAATTTAATATGTACAATTTAAATGTGAGTTGAAACCTTTTTGTAGGACATGTGTTTGCAGTTATTGTGATAGAAGACAATGAAGAATGAACAGACTATTTCTTATGTCGTTACATCAAGGAAAGAAATAATTTGACTTCTCCTGTTATAGATGGTGAAGATATTGAGTACACTACGGTGGTCGGTGGTAGTTATTGGAACTAGGCTTCAGCGGTATCGATTAAAATACTCCTCTGTTTGGGTGTTTGAAGACTTTGAGACACACAAGAAAATACTCTTATATTTGCATCTAGTTCTAATGATAAATATTCAGCTGTATAGATATCGAGGAAGGCCTAATAACAAGATTCTTTGGAAGGTTCGAGAGTCAGATCATGAAGCAATCTTGTCCGCTATTCAGAGTAGATCCGATCCTGATGGTTCATTGGAATGAATTTACAATGCTCATGTCTGGTATATATAATTTCTTTGGTATATATAAATTTGTTAGATAAATTTAAGTTCATATATTTTATTAAATTTGTGTATTTTGTATATATCTAGTATGGTTTTGATTTGAAACTTAAATTTCTTTGACTAACACTTTTATATGTAGGTTAGTGGTGCCAGAAAAGCTTCCACCTTCACGTGGTTAGCTTTGTTAGTAGAGAATTATAAATTCTCGAAGATAAGAGAAGCTTTCATTATTTTTCAAGAAAAGAGAAGCAATTAACAATGATTTATGTACCTGTGGAGGGGGTTCTTAGCTCTAGAGGAGGTGGCCCGGAAGGAATTGGAGCTTAGAGAACCAAAACAATGCCTCCTAAGTGTTTATAAGACCATCCTTACGTGTGTGCACAATCGGTTTGGTGCCATGACCCTTTGTTTGCAAAATATATCATTTTACAATCTTACACTGTCTCAAACTACACTATTAGGTGCGTTTGCAAACAATAGAGCGGTGAGAGCACCGGGTGGAGAAGGAATAAACCAAGAATAGCTATTGTAGAGGGTCCCTATGCCGAGGTGTACGATCATACAAGATGTGTCTAGGTGCGGCACGAAGTCTGCGTAGCCACTGTCGAAGTTGAACAATTTTTGGTCTCGAGTTCTTAAGGGACTACGCTGAAATGAGGTAGTATGGAAGAAATAGCATTCTTGTGTAATGAAACGACACCTCCTCTAGTGTTCACCTGGCCACTGGACATGTCCACGTAGTCGGTTTGGTGCCACGAAACTCCATGTGCAAAATATACCGTTTGAAAGCCTTACACTAGCTCAAACTACACTATTCGGCACATTTGCAAACAATAGGGCAGTGAGAGCACCGATTAGAGAAGGAAAAAACCGAGACAAACTATTGTAGAGGGACCCTATGCCGAGTGTAGGTTCCCTACTCCACCCGAATGAGGTATCCTAGAAGAAACGAGCGTTGTGAACAGATACATTGTTGGCACCAAAAAAATATGCCTCCTCTAGCATTTACCTAGCCACCTGGACGTGTCTCGCATAGTCAGTTCAGTGCCACAACCAAACATTTACACAATATACCATTTGTGACCTCACACTGCTCTCAAACTACACTATTCGGTGTGTTTGCAAACAATAGGGCAGCGAGATCACCGATTAGAGAAGGAAAAAACTGAGATAGGCTATTGTAGAGGGTCCCTACACCGAGGTGTAGGATCAGACGAGACGTCTCTAGGTACCACAGTACATGTGGTCACCCGTTGAAGTTGAATGATTTTTTGGTCCTAGGGCTCTTAAGGGACTACGCCTAAACAAGGTATCCCGGAAGAAATTATGTTATCGCGCACCAAAAAGACACCTCCTCTAGTATTCACCTAGCCACTCGGATGTGTCCGTGTAGTCAATTTGGTGCCACGATCCACCATTTGCAAAATATACTATTTGTGACCTTACTTCAGCTCAAACTACACTATTCGGTGCGTTTACAAATAATAGGGTAGAGCGAGCACCGATTGATAAGGAAAAAACTAAGACAAACTATTTTAGAGGGTCCCTACATCAAGGTGTAGGATTGGGTGAGACATCTCTAGGTTCACAGAGTACGCGTAGTCACCATTTGAAGTTGAGCGATTTTTTTGGTCTCAAGGGTTTTGAGGGACTCTACCCAAACGAGGTAGCCTAGAAGCAATGACGTTATTGATCACCAAAATGACACCTCCTCTAGTGTTCACCTAGCCACCCAAATGTGTACGCGTAGTCGGTTCGGTGCCACAACCCACCGTTTACAAAATATACCATTTGACAGCCTTACACCTGCTCAAACTACACTATTCAACATGTTTACAAACAATAGGGTAGTGAGAGCACCGATTGGAGAAAGAAAACACCGAGACAGGATATTGTAGAGGGTCCCTACACCAAGGTGTAGGATTAGACGAGACATCTATAGGTACCACAGAGTGCGCATACTTACCCATCAAAGTTGAATGACTTTTTGGTCTCACGCATCTTGAGGGACTCGCCCCAAATGAGGTAGCCCGGAAGAAATGACGTTGTTGTGCACCAAAATGATGCCTCCTCTAGCATTTACCTAGCTACCCAGACCTGTCTATGTATTTGGTTTGGTGCCATGACCCATAGTTTACACAATATACCATTTGACAACCTTACACCTGTCTCAAACTACACTATTCGACGCGCTTGTAAACAATAGGGCGGTGAGAGTACTGATTGAAGAAGGAAAAAAGCAAGATAGGTTATTGTAGAGGATCCCTACATCAAGGTGTAGGATCAGAAAAGACATCTCTAGGTGCCACAGAGTGCATGTAATCACCTGTCGAAGTTGAATGAATTTTTGGTCTCAGGGCTCTTAAGGGACTCCTTCCAAACGAGGTATCTCGGAAGCAATAACGTTGTTGCACACAAAAATGACACCTCCTCTGGTATTCACCTAGCCACCTGGATGTGTCCCCATAATCGATTCAAGTGCCATGAACCACCATTTGTAGAATATATCATTTGACAACCTTGGCGACTCAAACTATACTATTCGCGCATTTACAAACAATAAGGCAAAATGAGAGCACCGATTGGAGAAGGGAAAAAACTAAGACGAGAATATTATAGGGGATCTTTATGTTGAGGTGTAGAATCAAATGAGATGTCTCTAGGTGCCATGTAGTGCGTGTAGTCACTGTCGAAGTTTAACAATTTTTTGGTCGAGGGATCTTAAGGGACTCTACCCAAACGAGGTAGCTTGGAAGAAACGACGTTGTCGAGCACCAAAACAATGCCTCCTCTAGCATTCACCTAGCCACCTGGATGTTTCCACGCATTCGGTTTGGTGCCATGACCCACCATTTGCAAAATATATTGTTTGACATCCTTACACCACTCAAACTACACTATTCAACATGTTTGCAAATAATAGGCAGAGAGAGCACCGATTGGATAAGGAAAAAACCAAGATAATATATTGTAGAAGGTCCCTACACCAAGGTGTAGGATCAGACGAGACATCTCTAGGTTCCATGGAGTGTGCATAGTCACCCATTAAAGTTTAACGATTTTTTTGGTTTGAGGGCTCTTAAGAGACTCGCTCGAATGAGGTAGCACTGGAAAACTTGATGTTGTCGTGAACCAAAATGACACCTCCTCTAGCATTCACCGGCCACCTAGACATGTACGCATGAGTCGGTTTTGTTCCATGACCCACCGTTTTCAACTATTTCAACAATTACAACTTTTTCAACAATGACAACATTTAAAACTTTTTCAACAATTACAACTTTTTCAACCATTACAACTTTTTCAATAATTACAACTTTTTCAAAATTTTCAACAATTATAACTTTTTAACAATTACAAATTTTTCAACAATAGTTACTCTCTTATTCCAAGTATAGTTAGGATTCCTCATCCTACAAATAGACTAGGAAAACAACATTAGGATTTTCTTTAGTAAAAATAGAGATCGGTTGAATTTGTCACTTCCCCCTAGACCCCTTGTGACATGAGTGGGGGGGAGCCCCCACACCCCTTTGGAAAGTGAGCTAAAAAAATTGTCATAAAGGGATCTAAAATTTAACTTTGTTGTCACATATCTTATAATATCCACCTTGATAACCAATCCTCTTTATATATTACACGACCAACTCGTCGCATTTTCTCGCAAATGAATAGAAGATAAACACCATTTTTGCTTCTATAATGGTACTAGTTTTGTGAGAATATCAAAAAAATATATATGGTGTGTACCTTGTCAAGTGTTATTATCCCTTCATTAATAACATGTATAACCAAATTATACTTAACTAATAAATGCTTTGTCTTATTGTGATAAGCTAGATTCTTGGATAATTAAATAGCACTTTGATTATCACACAATACCTTCATCTTCTATTGATATCTTCAAATATCATCTAATAAATTTTTACCCAAATTACCTCCCGATAACTATGATAGGAAGCTACATATTCTACCTCTCGTAGTTGGAAAAATTGTAATATTTTAAAGCTTTGAAATCCAATTGATAGGACCGATTACAAGTGTAATAGCATAACTAGAATTCGATCTTTATTTTTCCAAATCACTTACAAAATAGGAATCAAAATAACCACAAATTGAATCACCAATATTTCTATAGGTGATGAAATAATTTATTTTTCCTCACAAGTAGTGAAACTCCCACTTCACTACTTGAACAATGTTCTCTACCTAGATTTTCCTAAAATCTACCGAGAACTCCAACAACATTTGAAATTTCAGTCCTTGACATGTACATGTCATAACATACATAAAACTTATTATTGCACTAGAATATGGAACATGAGATATATGCTTATTTTCTTCTTATTGTTGCGCCATAGTTTTTAACTTTAAATCAAACATACACATAGAATATACATACATAGAACGATATCATGTGCAATGAATTCGAATCAAACATAGAAGTAATATCATTATGAAAACCAACACATGGATATATAATGTATCAAACTAAGTGTGTTGAACGCACGTCTCTGAAAATATAAGTTCATAACATGTGTACAACTCAAACCAAGTGTGTCATACATATACTACCACATGCGGCCACATAAGGCTATATATAATGTCCTATGAAGAATCATGAACTAGGACCAGCTGACCCCTGTGTGTGTGTGTGTGTGTGTGTGTGTGTGTGTGTGTACATGCATGTCCTATGAATCTAATCATGAAACATCTTCCCTCTCTTCACCCTACTAGAAGTAGCATGTCCACGACCCAAGGATGTAGTGGAGGGAGATGTCACTATGGATTCTATCCATGTGGTCATAGGTGTCTCTAAGCAGGCCGTAACCTAACTCTGCACATTCATAAACAACAATTGTTTAACAACCATTATTTTAAAATACATCTAAAATTTAGAAACTTAGAATTTAGTTAAAATGGATGTGAAATCTTACCACAATGTCATGATCCCTATCAATTTGTCATTGACGCATGGCGGGACAATAGTAGACTCATGAGAGGTAAGCTACATACAAATAATTAAATTTCAAATTAAATATTTCATGTACAAAATTTGATATTGTAGATTTAAGTAATAAGAAATAATTCCTAAATAAATCTAACAAATTTGAAAAATTGTACCTCAGTTATTAGATCTCGCAGATGTTATGGGAGTATCTACGAAGCCTCCACGATCTCGTATATATGGAGTCTCTCTGGCAGTCATAAGCTATACAAAAAACATGTACAAATTAATATTAATCTACATGACTACCACATAATAGAGCCAAAGCATAATCTACGTGAACTTCCACAATTAGAAACAAAGTGTAAAGAGAAACTAACTCAAAAAGTCACATGAGGCGTGCCAATAGCCTCGGCTCCCAGAGAAGATGATGACCCGCCAAGCTCCTGCACATATAAAAGACAAACATAAATTAATATGTACATATATAGGTGAAACATTATAATGATAAAAGTGTACAATCAAATGAAATTTGAAATTTAAGTACAACTTGAAACTTATGTTTGTAACATGCCCGACTACAAAGTAGCTAGTATGTCGACGCCGCCGAGATGTTTCCTTCACCGGCTTTTGCTATTTTAAATAAAATAAAAAATTAGTTTTTACATGTATGTACATAACGTACAATAAAATACATATATATATAAATCTTAAACATGAATTAAACTATTGTATGTATATATATATATATATATATATATATATATATATATAATATTTATTTGACATTTACTGTGAAAGACCAAGATTTGTTACACTAGTTCCAAAACATCCGCCATCATCTCACCTAGAGAAAAGAAATCATGTGATCCAACAAATGATGTCTCACCGCAAAGTGAATATGGCACCATATGATCCACGGTGGTGTGGTGCACTGGCCCGGCACCTCTACAACCATCACCAGATGTAATCTGCTCACTATGTTGGGTAAGAGTTTCAGGTGAGCTCCCTTAATGCATGTAGTATGTCAATCTCCACAACCTCCTTCACTTGTAGGAGGGATAATTGAAGGAAATGGGGGTTTTTGGGAATGGGGATCCTTTGTTGACCTACGCGTGCACCAGGTCTACTCTGCGTGAGCTACCACCTTGCCCATAAAAATAAAAAAAAGTCAAAATAATTTGGGACCTCATTAACCATGAACTCACAATATAATTTCTTCAAAAAATAGAGGTGAACCTCATTGTTATTGCATAGCGGATAATAAAAACCATCCACCATCGGTCCCAAAAATTGTTCTTGATTCGGTCATCGTGGCACTAATGGATTAGGAACCATTTGTGAGTAACTGTGGGGGGGCATTGGTTCTTAGGTCAGTAAATAATGCGCAAATGTGGTCTTTTCCATTTTTCGTCTTTTACGGCTGCATGGTATAATTTATTTACATACCACTACCTACAATCACCTCTAAAGGTATTCCATCTATCTATTTGGTTGGTTGCGGAGTCAACTTTTCCAATCAATGTTTGCAATGTGTTGGCTAAAGTCATGCAGGACGGATTTTTGGCATGATTTTGTCTTATATTTTAATAATTTTCTCAATGGCAATTTTATTTTGTCATATTTTTCCAACGATATCAGCTTGTATTCTTGTTTGTTCTATGGGGACAAAAGGAGCCACAAGAGGTAGATCTATGTTTGGAGGAGGGTTTTCTGAAATTTTTGGAGGGTTTTGAGGATTGTTTGCAAGGTTTTGAGGAATATTTTGATGGTTTGCAAGATTACAAGCTTGCCGAGCCACTGACAAAACAAAAAATTGTATACATAAACAAAAATTGAAAAACCCATGAAAATCATTAAAAAAACCTAAAATGCAAACAAATTGATCAAAATCGAGGGCTTACCTCTTTATCTTGGTGGCATGGTTGAAACTATCGTGATCCACAAGTCCGAAGAGTAATTTTTAGGGGGTATTCAAAGCGCGAGAGCCAAAGGTGTAGGAGAAATCACGGTTGGAAAGGAAAAATGAGGGAAAATGAGGAGTCACGGGTCTGTATTTTTTGTCTCAGAAGACTGCGATCGCGGTTTGAAATTGTGAGCATGGCTTGTAAACCATGATCATGGTTTTAGGTTTGGAAATCACCGAGCCTATAAAAATAGTTGCGTGAGCGTGGTTTAAAAACCGTGAGTGCAGTTTATAAACCATGCTCGTGGTACCTAAATTTCAAGTTTTTATGTCCACTTAATTGTCCACCATCTTGGTGCACTTACCCGGCTAAATGCACTAACTCATAGACTCGTACTTTTTTTAACAATTTCTCCCTAGTGTCATCATACCTTTGGTATATCCTCTATTGTTCGCTTGTTGGTCTTTGTACTCAATATGGCGTCCAACTCTTTATTTTTTTAGAAGTACGGTGAGTTGTAATTACTGATTTTGTAGCACGGATGTGGGAATCCCACTATTGTCTAATTATCACACCTTTTGATCTGCATCTATGAGAAAGTACTCTCGGGAGAAATTTCAACTTCTACTTCTACTTTCTTCTTTCCTTTGCACCTATGGCGGGTGCTTTCTTTGGTGTCATCTAAAATTCTCACTTTTGTCTTTTATAGCTAGAAAAATCTCACCTTTTGTCTTGTAGTGAGTAGGTCCAAACCCTAGCTCGAATCTGTGATCCCTAGTTTGAAACCACATTCCCTAGCCCTTTCATAATGCGTCTCCTTCACTCAAACCCTTCACTAATGGGGACACAAGCTTCTTACGTGCACAAATGTGCTCTCCATGTCGATTTCACACTATCCGCACCTCAATACACTTCACTCGGGTTGGTCACACTTATCTTGTTCAAATACTTTAGATTACAACAAAGTAAAAATGAACTGCATCACATCCTTATATAGATTGTCAAAAAATTATTGCATTTATTGCTCCTTCGCCTACCAACAATCCTCTCATTAATTGACCATTTTCACAAATTCTGCATATTACATCTTTGCGCCCAAGCTATAACCTTCTAGTGTGCCTTCCTACCTTCTGGCTATAGAATTATCTTCAACATGCTTCCATTCACCTAGGTACCTCACCACTGCGCCTTCCCCTAGTAGTCTCTACATGAACAATGTTTACCTCGCATTATATTGTTCCTTCATTTATCTTCAACCATGGTAATCATTTAGAAGCAATTTCCTTTCTAACAACTCCTCTCAAGACTTAAATAACACCTTTAGTAGTTTGTTCATTATGTGTACCCATTTTTCAATAGCCACCCCACACAAATTATATGTGTAGTCCTCTGCTCATAAAAATTATTCAAATGGTAATTAGCTTCCAACGCACAAATGTGCTTATCACACAAAACACCAATTAAATTAATAAATCATAGGGATGAAGAAGGAAATACATAAATGAAAACCTAGTCTAAATGATGATCTCGCCTTATTACAAACTCCAAGAACACTTATTTATGGTTGGGCTTCATCCTACTCATGTTGAAGTAACCGGGTAATCGTATTCCATCAAGCACTGTTTGATTATGTGAGTGATAACATATGGTCCCAACCAATGCAATTTAAGCTTGCCTGGATGGTGCAAATACTTAGAATCATAAAGAAGCACCATCTATCCAATCTCAAACTTTTTTTCCCTAATGTGTTTGTCATGCCATGATTTTTGCCTGACCTTTTCTCACTTCTAACTCTAACGTGCTATTGTTCATCACTCATCAGAATTTATCAACTTTTCAATTCATTCTTCTAATGCTTGATCATCAGCCAAACCTCAAGCATGTGCAATACGCAAAGAAGGTAACATGAATTCCATAACAAGAACTGCTTCCACGCCAAACACTAACTGAAATGGTGTGGCCTTGTTCAACTTTTTATATATTGTTCTATATGCCCAAAGAACAGAAGAAACTTTATCATCCCAATCTTTATGTTATCCCAAATTCACCCCTCTATGTAAATTGGATAACTCACATGGTTTCTTCATGTTGAGCAAGTAGAAATGGTCCAAGGCCCAAAATTAGGTTTTTTGGATTCCCCTTGCCTTCCTCTAACTTCCTTGTCAAGAAATATCTAAGAAGTTAGAATAAACTGCAAAAAATCTGGAACAAATGGCTTCAAATAGTGAAAATTAGGTAAATTAGGTTTTTAGATCCCAGGCCACACAGGTTCACACGGGACATCTGGGACCCAAAAACCCAAAATCACCACAGGTAGTTCAAATCAACATGGTCCGGTATATTTGGTCCGCGCAGTCCACGAGACATTGGGACATGCGGGACCCTTGCTCAAAATTTGAAATGGCCCCATTCCTTTATTGTGTGAAAATTTTCAGTCGAAGTGGTCCAGGAAGCACAGGTACGTGTGAGACATTTACGATCTGAAAACCCGACTTGTCTGATTTTGCAAGGTGGGTCGAAGGGATGCGGCACTACTTGAGGTCAATGCACCGCCATGGCATAGTCACGCTTGAGGACATCTGGGACATCAAAACTAAATTTTTCCGTAGGAAGGAGACTTACGAGTGGATTAGAGGTTTTTTTATCGGACACCCGGGATACCAAGACCCAAAATACCTGATATAGCCGCATGCAAGGGAAGACAATGCAAATCAAACCCTAAACTTCAAACGGCCATAACTTTTGACCCGAGCTCTAATTTTCACAAAATTTAACTTTTCAGAATGGGCACAACATCCTCTTCCTCACAAAAGCTATATTTTTTAATTTTGATGAGGATATATATAGAAAACAAAGAAACATCTTCAGATCCATTCAATTAAAAACCTAGTCCCATCAAATGACAGAAATGCCTAGCAGACCCAAAATAGCTGCTCGCATGCAGAATGCCATAACTTTTTCATTTCTTAGCAAAAATACACAAAATTGGTACCATTGGAATCATGTTTCCGAGACAAATGTACAAAAATAAAGAAATTCATAATTTTATGAGAAATCAATGGTTATTTTGTAGAAAACATTCCCAGGTTCAGAACAATGTTTTATTTGGTAGTTGGGATGCATTCAATGGAGCATGGGATGACATTTATCACTACTGCAAGTGATGGGATAGTATGGGGATCCCTTTTTAAGAAACATAACATCATTTCACTTTATTTACTACATCTTGAGTGGTTGAAGGACAATTTTGGGATTTTCATTTTCCCTCTCTCTCTCTCTCTTCTAAAATTTCTATAAATTGGAGTGTTGGGCTAATTCTAAGGGGGTAGTTTTGAGTAGCACAACTATATCAAAATTGTTTTTGAAACCAATGGGCTGCATCCCCTTGTATTGGACTCCTTGCATGGTGATCTAGGCCCTTATCTTGTAATAGATTTAATTATACATACTTATGAAGCAATAGATGCAAGTTTGTGGATGTATCTTCCCCTGTTGTGTTTTGTTTGCATTCCTCTTTCCCTTTCAATCTCATTCCATATATATTGTGTCTATCATATGCTATTGCAGGGATCCATTATCATTATGTGTGTATGAAATATTATTATGAGTGCAGTTGCTAGATTGTGGAGAACTTTTATCACCCCTTCTAGTTTGCATTTTACCTCTAATTTTCACACATTGGAAGACTATTCTTAATCCCTCCTTTTACGGCACATCACTTTGCTTTTTAGTATAGGATTTGTTTTCATGCATTCTCTTTCCTTGGTCCCTTGGAAAGTTAGATTAGGGTAGATTGTGGCGGGTAGTTTTGGAGAAAGAACCAACTTTCTCTAGAGGTCTATCTCAAGAAGAAAGTCCCATAACTTGGAGATAGTACCCATATTATCCAATCACACTATGATCTCAAGAACACACACTTGTGCAAACTACAGTGGTGTTGTGATTCGAGATAACACTTTCCTTCCAACATCAAATTTTTTTGTCAATGTCTTGCTCAAATTTTTTTGAAGGCCTCAAAGAGTCCCATTTTCCTAAGGATGATAGGGTGTAGTCTTTTGGTGTGTAACCATAAATTCATCCAATAATATCCTGATTGTCTCATTCAAAAAGTGTGTGCCCCTATCACTTGTCAAACTTAGCGGGCATCCATACCTTGTAAGAATATTTTCCCATAAAAATTTGGCTATTGTAGTTGTTGTATAATCCTTGGTAGGTGTTGCTTCTGCCCACCTTGTGAGATAATTTGTGCAAGTGATGATGTAGCGCAATCCAGTCCTACGCGCAGCTGGTGAAATAGGACCCACAAAGTCTATAGCCCATTTTTCAAATAGTTCTGCACTAGGAATAGGTCGTAAAGGCATTTCATCTCTTTTCCCTAGTTTTCCAAGGCATTGACAGTGATCACACGCCTTGCAATACGCCTTACAATCCTTATATAGGGTCTCCCACCATAATCTAATGAGTAGAACTTTACATGCGGTGGTGTCATCTGCATAGGTCCCACTGGAATACCACAAATAGCCTCTTCCATGATATCTATGTGCTCATGCTCTATTACACATTGGTGCAATACCTCATCTCGGCCTAACTTATATAGGTCACTACTAATCAACATAAAAGGTGTCTCACAAATTACAAGTTGTTTCTTCTCTAAGGATTTCATTCCTTAGGTGCCATACCCATGCGTAAAAAGACCAGAATATCCTCCAAGTCTAAGGGCACGTGATTTAACTTATATAACTATGCATCTAGCATTGTATCTTCAATTGTTTGCATGTCTTCCCTGACTATATCCTTGATAAATGGTCTAGGCTAGAATTAATTTTCCCTGGTTTTACCACAACTATAAAATCAAATTCTTGGAATAAGAGCACTTTGATTGAAATATGCACCCCCGTAAGATAGGCTTGTCGACCAAGTATTTCAATGCCATGTGATCGGTATAAAATACAAATGGTGTTGCTAGCAGGTATTGTTAGAATTTATGTAGCACATAGATCATTGACAAGGCTTTGCGCTCAATAGTTGTATAATTCTTCTCTGCAGGAGTCAACTTTCTACTAGTAAAACAGATAGGATGATCTATAATACCTTCTTTAGGCTAAGCCAACACCGCACCAATGGTTGTGCAGAAGCATCCACATGTACATGAAATGGTTGGTCCCATGAGGTAAAACACATAATATATGTTGTAGTAAACGTCTCCTTCAATGTCTCGAATGCACGTTGTTTCGGTTCTCCTAGATAAAATTTCCATTTTCCTTTTAGTAACTCTTCCAGGGGTGCAACGATCTTAGCATATCCTTTGATAAATTTTCTATAATACCCAGTATGACCTAAGAATCCACACACCTCACTTTGAATGGTAGGATCTTCCAAAACTATAAACACTACAACCTTAGTTGGATCGACCAACAAACCTTCCTTACAAATGATGTGCCCTAACAAAGTGCCAAAAGGTGTAGCAAATACACACTTCTTGATGTTCAAAGAGATGCTTAACTATCTACATATTTCAAAAAATTAGTGCAAATTATTGTAATGATCCTTAAAAATTCCATACACCATCCAATCATCCAAGTAAACTTGTAAAAATTTATGCATGAAATCCTCGAATGCTTGAACAACTATGTGCAAAGATACAGTAGGTGAATTTTTCAAACCAAAAGGCATCACAATATATGTGAAAATTCCCCATTCAGTGGTGAAATTTTTTTTCTCTTAATCCTCTTGTGCAATCCTAACCTGATGATACCTAGAGAATTCATCTGTAAAAGAATAGATTTTGCACCATGCAACGCCTTCTAGTATATCCTCTATGAAAGGTGTAGGGAAGGGATTAATCACACACGCAAAGCATTCGGTTCTCTGTAATCCGGAAAAATCCTAATCCGACCATATTTCTTTATACGATAACCATGTGGCTAACCCACTTCAATTCTTCTAGGGCCTTGATGATACCATATTTCAACATCTTGTCAATTCTTGTAGGGTATCTTCTTGACGAGCGTGCACCTTCTTTAAGCTTGAACTTCATCTCTCCTAATGATTCATGCACACCTTTTAATTCATGGTATCCCCTAGGAAATAATTCCTAAAAATCTCGTAGTAACTCTATGATTTTTTCCACTTTAGAGTCAGACCAATAATCCCCAATTATGGCATCCTTAGGTTCAGCATCCGTGCTAATATTCACTCTCTTTGTCTTCATAGGTTCACGATATGCACGCGTATTCTTATCTCGCACTATCCAAAACCTTGTGCATCCATGTTAAATGATCTATATCAATATTTTGTACTTCATCATCATCCACTATGTAGACCATCTTTTCTTTTTCTTTCTCAAAGCAAGCACACTAAAGTAACGTGGTATCTGTCTATTCTTCTTCATCAAATATCACTCCCGATTAGATCTCACCAAATAAACCCTTAATGAGTCCTTCCACCTTTGTAATTTCTCCCATAGTTAAGTGCTTTATAACCCTTAATGCCTCTTCAACTAGAGGTTTAGTAGAGAAGTAGTAAAAATCTTGGACCATTCCTGTAATCAAATCCTACCAATTTCTAGTCTCTCTACATAGCTTCACATATACATACCAAGTGCGTGTGCAACCTTGTAAAGTGGAATAAAAATTTTCACCCAGAGTGAAGGTGATAAAGCTTCCTGCCCCTCTATCCTAAGTCTCTCACACTATTGAACGTGGTGTTATAAAGGTTGATTACCATAATAAGTGCATATTTGAGTAGGTGCGTTGCTCCTAAACAACCGATTATAAAGAGCAATCCTAACTTCATTCCATTCTAGAAGATTATCCTTGTGAACCACCCACAAGCACACTTTGCATCCCGCATATGGTGGTATATGCTAACATATTTCTTTTCTCAACTTAGTCATCTGTTGTTCCTCCATGGCGCGTAGGAATACTATAGGGTCTTCTTCTCCAGTGTCTTGAGGTATAGGGCTATTATCTATCCACCTAATATAGCAAGGTCTACTTTTACATGCAAATGTGCTTCTTACTTCACGCCCTACAAACTCATAAGTACTATGAGCCCGGTTATCACAAGAAATACTCGTAGTGCACTAATAGAATGTGCATATTCCCTTTGAAGGATTCCCTCCTTTGATGGCTCAAGGACCTCTCCGGGTCTTGAATGGCAATTACATAGATCCTATTCAGATCTTCCTCACCTAAAGGCTGAACATAACGTGCAGATTTCCCATCTATTAAAGGGATAATAACTCTTTCCTCCTTGTTCTCAAAACTAATATATCCATTGTTGAACCATAAATCAACATTATTTACATAACACCAAGGGAGCCCAAATAGAGATGGGAAACTATCTACTTACTGAAAGTGCTAAACGGTTAAACCTCGAAATCCACAAAGTGAACTTGGGCCCTTATATAGTAATGGATGCATCTTTTAAAACTCCGATGGGAGTGGCCTTCGTCTGACTAGCCATAAAAACACATTAGAAGATGACTACAATGGAGGTCTCCCCATCTGTACCCATGCATCTAAAGTAAGAACATTGAATTTTGTGCTCGTGTTAATAAATATATTGCTCCAAAGCCATCCATCCACAAAAACATTTGAAGTGATCTCCTTATCATAGTCTATGCTATCAGGGGGAAGATTTGCATGTAGGATCTTCCTTCCATTCTCAATACTTGCATGTGGAGTATTTCCCTTTAGCCAATTCCCTAACAATGGAATGATATTCTCTTGGCGCAACATTTTACACACCTCCTTCAAGTCATCAATATCAGATTGAACCGTCTCTGTTGCTTGCTTTTGTTGCATTTTCCATGATTTCTCTTTTAAACATTATATTTCACCCCGAATATTTCTGCGTACCTCCATGGTCTCCGATAAACCTCCTTATGATGCGTAGGATCTACGTACTACGCATGTAGAACCTCCTCCTTAGTGATGTTAGGATTTTTGTAATGCTTCAGCAAGTGTAGTAATATTTATAGGTAATACTATGGTTCGGTGTCAACTTGGCATCCACCGATTTTCCATAGTGCACTATATCCTAACCATCCATGTGCCTTTGTTCTCTTGTTTATTTTACCTACTAAGATGCTCATATAAGAATGGGCATTCCTCATAACTATGATTCTTCCCTGTAAAGAACATGTAATATTTTGGGGACATTATCGCTTGTAGTGGTCATGATATCCATGAGTTAAAGCATGTCCCATGAGCATACTCACCTTGTCCACCACGGGACCTTGGCCTTGAATCCACCATGGTATCTCGCGACCTCTACCATGACCTCCTTCAAAGCGTCCCTCATTCCAATCATAGCGTGCTTTATTTTGATCCCAATTTTGGTGCTCATTCTTACCTTTAGATTTATTTGATACACATGTCTATTGTACACCAATATCTATAGCATCATGAATCAAACCAATCAATCTATAGTCCTCTCAGTATTGTGAGTTGTGGACCGGAAAATCTTAGAATAATAGGATACGGTCTTCTTATCACGTGTTGTAATAATTGGCACCAGCTAACATCATGGTTCAAATGACATATCTCATAGTCTAGCACTAATTACTACTCTAATATGTAGGAAAACTATCTATGGTGTTCCCTTCCACTTCACAATTTGTACATAGAATCCCGAGTGCACATCTCATGTGCTGAAATTGTCGATAGTTTCTCCAACTATTTTTCCATAGCTGCAATCTATGCTTCCAAGAATGGGATGAATCCAATGTCTATACTCCCAACTTCCTTAGACGTAAACCTACTTCAAGTGCTTCTCATGGATCAATGTACATCTTATGTGATAGTGCCCTTCTAAAAGTAGGGTTCCCTATCGTGCTTGCCCAAATGGGGAGTTCCTGATGCTCTAGCTCCATGCCTCCTATGTGAGCTCTAAATCCTTCACGAGCCATCTCTCTCCTCAATGCCATCTGTTATGAAATTTCACGTTGTTTCTTTATCTCCCTCTCGCGTGCCTCATTGTACTTAAGCCACCTTTCTTCTCACTAACTTGATGCCGCTAAGTCTGTCATCTTTCACCACTCCTGTTCCTACCCCCGCACATGGTGAGGTTTAGCTAGGCATTTCTAGTGGAATGCCTTACAAATAGGTTCCCCTAAGATAATGTAAAAACTGAAAC
Organism: Taxus wallichiana var. yunnanensis; assembly: GCA_018340775.1. Classification (NCBI taxonomy): domain Eukaryota; kingdom Viridiplantae; phylum Streptophyta; class Pinopsida; order Cupressales; family Taxaceae; genus Taxus; species Taxus wallichiana. The sequence continues at coordinate 457,097,739 of CM031239.1, read as the reverse complement.
TTAGCTACCTCCGGGAAAGAGTAAGTGGAAATTGAGTACTCCAGAATATAGCTATTCAAGACGCCATCGAACCAAGTATCCATAGTGTGCGTCCAAATAAAATCATCATCATAGAGGACCTGAAATTCTTCCTACATCTAGAAAAGTGTGTGATACCTCCAGTTTTGTTTAGATGCTTAAGCAATCACCACTTGTACAAATTTATCGAAAAGATAGAAAAGAAGCTCTTATACACGATCATACAAATTTTTTCCACCCACATGCATGTGTTAAACTCGAGATCCATTTTGAACCTCCATGCGTACTCTTCTTCTAGACCTTTAATCCACTCCTCAACACTTGCTAGGATCAATCTGGTACGTCTTCATTGCAAACCATCCCGAAAACAAGCTGAAAAGAGGTTACGCGCAATGAAACCAATGATGCAGACCTAGAATTTACCACAAATAATCCATGCGCGTTGGCACATCACTTAGACTAGATCGAGCGCTCACCCAAAATACACAAAGGTACTAGGCCCCTCGTTAGAGTTTCTTGATCGGGATGTGAACATGATGAAGATATAATGCATTCAGATCCATAAATAGCATAAACATTCCACATAGCATATCCCAGATCTATATCTTAAAGAATCATGAATAAAATGATAAACATAATGAAATTAACCATGCAATAACCATTCTGATCACATTTAACACCATTATTCATCCAATATGTTCCATTATTTTAAACACACTAAATACGAAGCTTCTTATGATAAATAGTATCATAAGTTTATGTGCAAATCAGATCGCTGACATAAATCCATAATAATGCATCCTCTACGTACCTCTCTATATCTCCTATCAAACTCTATCTATCTTCTACCTCAAACTATAAAGTACAATCCATATTTATAAGGGTGGGGACTTGCCCTTCATTAGTTACGCAATTCCCAAAATAGGTCGCATGCTAAAAATAGTCATGGGCCTTTACAATAATAGGAACACATGTAATTGTGCTAACAATATATCTCTTATAGTTAACTAGAAATAGTAATTATATTATTAACTTGAACTCATGCAAAGCGCTTAGTAGAAGCTCTTCCCAAAATAGCATTTGTGTGCTGCACAAATTTCCATCTAGTTGTGTGCTTCATACGCTATCTCCAAAAATAGCCCATAATCATGAAAGTAGGTAAGTCACGAATAATTCCTTATCTTTCATGCACATTTCCTTCCCTATCCTTCCGTGCCTCCAAATGTACCTTTCTCCCGCGCATGAATCTTTTGGGTGTTCCTTAGTATCATACTTATTTCTAATCAACACAACCTTTAACTATTTCTCAAAGTATGGAACACTAATACATATGGTGTGTAAAAATCCAATCCGGTTCGACCAATTCCAATCAAATGTGAAAGAATAAAATGCAATGTGGTACATGTATGCTCTTGAAAATGCAATGTTCGGAAACCCTTCATATTATCAAATGATGAAGCTACAAGGTTTATAGACATTGAACAACTATAACAACATCCACAGAAAGTGGATCAAATATAATAACTACAGAAAATATGCGTAAATAACATATTTCCCTAACTAATCACTTATGGGAACATCCAAAAATATTCCAAAGTAGTAAACTAACAATAGTATAGCCCCCACTAATCTAGTTAATAGCTAACTAACAACTAACTAAGTTAAAGTAATAAAATTTAATTACTTTAACATTACAACTTAGTAAATGATGAATTAACCTAGGTTTATTCCTAACATCCCCCCTTAATTCATCATGGTATGAAGTGAATAGGAGAGAAAAAACTCTAAAACAAAATATGTTTACATGAGGTAAACATTTATTAGCACACACATGCTAAAATAAACATATTCTAAGGTGAATCAAATGACTTTATCATTCCCCCTTAATTTAGTATGGTATCTTTGGATCTCATCTAAACAAGAGTATTTGGATGAAGGTACTTCCTCTAAATGGTGTGCAAGAGATGGAATAGGCTCAGGAACTATCTCTGGATGTCTGGAACCTCTTTTGGGTTGAGACGTGTGCTAGAAAAACAAATGAGTAGTTCTGAACGTTTTGAAAACCTTTGTTGGGTTAGCTCTTGGCTCAATAAAACCTCTACTGAGTTGGCTTGTAGCTCAAAATTGGCACTAGTACAAAAAATTTCCCTCCATTAACTTTTCTCTAATCTGCAAGGAATACCATTGTTGAGTGATCAATGAAGAATTTGCAAGTCTTTCATCTTTTCCCCCTAATTTCTAAGTGAAAAGTGAAGACTACTAGCTCCATGAGAATGAAATAGTTTTTGGCACTTTATAATGATAGCACGATTACAATTTTATCTCTTCTTCCGTGGAAAAATTCCCTTTTGGGATACATTGTGAGTACAAAATTGTAAATTTTATACTTTTTAAGCTTATTTCAGCCTTTGAATTTTTTTAAATTTTTTTACAAGACAAAGCTTATTAAAATCTAGATAAAGACGTAGAGATCAAAAAATCATACACTTTAAAAAAAAAACGGCACCTTAATTCGAGGTACCAGTTGAAAGTTATGACTTTTTAAACTTGCGATTTCAATATCTTTAAGGACCCTTTCCAAAAATGGAAAAAAATTATGCTTCCATTTTTTTAACCAAATCCAAAAATAGCAAATTTTTTTAAATGGATTTCAGATTTTCTTTTAAACACAACTTGTTTAGGGCTTACTTGGCTCGTATGCATGAAACCTTGGTTTCTCTATCGCTTCTTATTCTATTGTCCTCCTCCCTTCCACCATTTTGATTTGCCTCGAAACATCTTTATCGCTTGCAAGGTATGGAGATCTTCAATAGATAGGGTCAAAATAATGTTGGGTCGACCAGATCTAATGAGGTGGGAGATCGATTTGGATGCAAGTTCGTGCATGGTCATTTAAACGTGCCCAACTTGATTTTAAGCGTTACGACCAGAAATTTTTGTCACCTTATTCATTTTCCTTTGCGATAGATCCGTATCTACTTGACTCACCTCGGGATGTCTATATTTTGAATGCACATCTCAATCTTATCAAGGAATAGATCATTGTTTGACACCTTTTGCTTGTGATCGCTTACTCTATTTGATTCCAACCCCTACGTATGGAGCTCATGCAATAGTAGATTAAATTGTCCAAGATGAAACTCAATATTGCATGGTTCGAAAACTCCTAGATCTCAATGTTGTGTAGACCACGGTTTGGATCTAGATGAGGATGGCTCTCCAATGCTTGCAGGACCTCCTCCAATCATTCTTCAAAATTTAACATGACTATTAAATATATATTGTATATATATATTTCAATTTGTAGAAAATATTTATAGATCTGCAACTATGTGCGAGAACTCTAGGGGTGATGAAGCGGGGTAGGTGCTTCCAAGACGGCTAGGGATAGTTATGGTTCCTCCTCGGTTTAGTGCATGATACATTGCTAAGGAGAATGTGTCCCAAAGTAGGACCGATTGCTAAGAAAAATTGTGTCCTATAGGGAGGAGGGAGTGTGCTTGGTGGAAACCAAAGAACACACAAACAAAGTGGATATGAGATAAGTGTTAATACAAACAACACAAACATGCATGTTAAATGTAAGCTAGAAAATAAGGAGATAATTTGCAATCTAAGAAGCAAGAAGATAATATGTAATAAGAAAATGTAGAATGTGAAAAATGGGTTTCAAACATGGGATATCACTCAAGATGCTTGGGAAGACAATCAAGGTTGTAGTGGCCACAAGAAATAAGAGAATAATAAAGACATAGGGAAAATCCTATAAATAATGGAAAACAATGGCAGAGATAAGAGGAAACAATATAACAGAAAACCATGGAATAAAATAGACCAATATATCAATTTTTGTAAATCAAGCACTATTAGCATGTTGTATAATCTGATATAGTAGTGTGCTATTAAAAATGAAACAATAACACATGTAGTGTACGAAAGTGGATTCCCCACAGAAACCAATGTGGGAATGGTAAGAGGTATTATGCCAAGAATCTGTGCTTTATGTGAATTGAAATGTAGAATATGCGATAACAACTAGAATATAAGTTAATGTGCATGTGTATATGGAAAAATATAAATGACATATAAGATATCTATCTAGAATGTGTAATAAAGTGTACATGTAACAAATAGATATAAGCAAGACTAAATGCGACCAAGATATGCAGTATGTTGTGGAGTGTAGATTGAATGGAATACATAGTGAGAATGATAGGAGTGACATGTCACATGAGTGAGCGTGGATGTGTATGGATGAGATGAGGTTCATTTACGCATTCCCCTAAGTAGTAAAGAATGAACCGTTAAACAAGAGTGTTTCATCAGGAAATAGTTTGAACTATGTGTACTAAAAGATGTGATTGTGAAAACAAAAATTGTAGAGTGTAAGAGTGCGAGTGAATGAGTGATTGATTTAACATCTGAGTGTAGTGGAGTTTGTTTGAGATGTATGCCTCAGCATGAATGAGTATGGATCATGGAAATAAAGTGTATCATAGGGTAGTGTGTTGCGGTGGTTATGTGAAAGATATTTTGGATGTACTGATGTTTTGTGTGTAATGTATAGAAAATAGATTGATTGAGAACACATTGAGTAATGTTATGCATTGGGTGAGATGTGTTTGAATGCGCTAGCCTTGTAGTAGGTTGTTTCACATGTGAAAGTGTCGAGAAGGTAATGTGTTGTATATATGTAGAATGTGTATGATGTTTGTGTTGATTACATGCAAGAGAGTTGTGTCAAGTAATATGATAAATTTATGTTGTAAAAGCACTAAGCATGTTGTAAATGTGTCGAGTGTGTTGTATATGCATGAAGATTATGTGTCGTTATTATGATGAGTTTTTATTTATCAATAAGAGTGAGGAGGATATGTTATGAGTGTGTCAATTATGTAGTATGTGTTGGTATCCAAATTCGTCCTCCTTTTCAAGCTGAGCAACAACACAGATTTTTCAGGGAGATTAGAGGCAGATAGATCATAGTGTATGTCATTTTGTAGTGAGGGGTGAGATCTAACTGGCCCTTTGTTACTCATATTTGTGCAGAGATGGATGACACCTTTAAGAGGATTTGACCTGTCCTCACTACTTTAGGTTGTGCCTCTTCGACCAGGGTGAGAGGACCCTTAGTGTAACCTCTGTTTGATGAAGGAGATGGACATATCCTTCTTTTACACAAATTCTATGAAGAGAACCTTGGGAAAATATGGTCAACACTCCATGATTACACTTAAGATTTGTCACTTCTAAACAATGGAGATACTTTCAACACAAGGCTAAGGTTACTAAAGACATTAAGAAATCCTTATTGTTCTGCATATTTTTGCAAGTAGATTTTGTTCCTTTGTTGATACATAGGAAAACTAGGGTAGTTTAGGGTGGATTCATGGTTTTTAAAATAATTTTGGTGGGAGATAAATTAGGATAAAGTTGATTATACCAGATCTTCAAAGGGGCTTCACAACAATGAAAAACTCAACAACAAAAAAATTCAGACAGTTAAGAAGTTCCTTCAACCGAGAAGGTGTGTTTCAATGAAGGCCCGAGATCGAAACGTTTTAACATAATATTTGAGACTCTAACATGAAGGTTCAAATTGAAAGACTTAATTAAACACAAATTTTTTGATAAATCATGCCTAAGGTACATCATAAGACTTATAGACAATCTTTATCAATAAATGATGGTGAATTGATTTTAAATTTATTTATCTCATCCAACATGAAGGCTCTTCTTGAAATGAAATTGTAAATACCATTAAAGCTGTCATAAGGATGAGATGTTGTATCGATTTAACAAAAAATTCAATGTAAGATTGTAATAGGAATGAAAGAAACTATTTACTGAGACATTATGAAACAAAGCGGAGACACAAATTGTTAGAGATTGGAAAAAATTAATTTCAAAATTGCTTAGATTCATCAGTAGGGCAAAGCTTCCAAAGCAATCTCAGTGCTCGTCAATGGCTATACATATGCAACCAACTTGACATGATAAAAAATATAACATAGAATAAAATAACAGGTTATCTCGGCTTTGGTCTCTCATGAAGACGACTTTCTCAATTTTTCTCTTAGGAATTCAAACTTTGACCATTTGCAAGAGTATTCTCATTGCATTTATACATTTTCTCACTCAATTTTCCCCAAAAGAAAATAATATTTGAGGGATTTGTTTCTTGTTAACAACTTTTTTCAGACAATGATGTCTAACAAATTCAGATCTGAAATCTACCAGGTGGACCAATTGTGAATTGATCACATTTCTTGGGCCCTCGACTAATGACTAGGATGCCATGCCACAACCTGTTGTTCAGAGTCCTTTTAATCATTACGATTATTTTATGCAAGAAATACCCTATTTAATCATTTTTCAAAGCCTTTGCATAGCTTGACTTGACACGTAATCCCTTTTTACTCTCGAGGCAACACCTTTTTCACCTCTTGTGCCTGCACTTTCATCATTTTACCCCTTTTCCCTCTCTTTCATCTGCAATTCTACCCCGCATCCATCTCCTCTGGTAATTCCCCTTTTTGCAAGTGCCTAAGCAACTCCAACTTCAAAATATCAACCTTAACAATCCTTGGACTCACAATTTAAGTTTCAAATCCATTGAAAGGCACTTTACAAAATAGAGATGACAAAGAATTTTATCATAGAAAAATGAAAAAAAGTGCTTTTTCACGTCTCTAGGAGTCTTGGAGAAAAAATGGCAGAAAAACAGGTGAAATGCACAAAGAATCGTTGATCTTTCCCCTTTTTCCACTTTATATCACAGCATCCACATGTTTCCTTGGCAACCACAAAGGAGAAGCATAGAGGAAAGTCTCAAACAAGCGTGAGCCTTCCAAGTACCCCAAGCCCAGTTCAGTAGAGTCTGTTAAAAATTTGAAAGTTTAGCAGAAAGCACCATGTGTCTAGGGTCCGAGAAAGTCCGCTTTGGCCATTGAAAAGTCCAAACAAAGGGTAGAGTGAGTAAAGCTTGACCTCAAGTGTCCTCGTGGTGTTTCTTCAAAATAAAACTTAGGGGTCTAGTCCCTAAATAGGCGCGGTCCCTCCATGTGTCCCAAGCCTTTAGAAAGTTGCTTGAAAAGTCTAAGTATGGGAAGACCCGGTACAGAAGCCTCCACGTGTCTTCATGGTGAAACTTTGAGATGGTGCCCAAGAGTGGAGACCCTGAACAAGCGCGAGACTCACCACGTGTCCCAGGCCTTATAAAATTGTTTTGAAAAGTTTAGGTACAAAGCGAGTTGGCGAAGCCTCCGCATGTTTCCCTTTCACAATGTTTAAAGTGGGACCCTAAGACGGATCCTTAAATGAGTGCCATCCCACCACGTGTCCATGGTTCACCAAAAATTGTACCAGTTGGATGAAAAATTTGTCTAAGTCTAGGAAAAGCAGTGGAAACCTCCACATGTCCCCCTGGCACAACTCCAAGGCCAAACCAGAAGGTGAATTTTCAAATATTTGTTGTTCCTCCATATGGACAAGTTTTGGGTTCAAGCGAGCCTTAGATTTTTAAAGTGCCCTGCCGAGATGCATCCAACCAAAAGGGCCACGTTTACACCGATGCAAAGATGTAAATTTAATGGGGAAAACTCACCGTCAAACCATAAAAATGTAGGAAAACCACCATTTGAGCCTAGAAATGAATCTTTCTTCAAGGATAGAGAATTTGGAAATGTTATAAGGCTCAAATATGATCCTCCGAGCTACATCCAATCACGTTTCCTCAGGTATTAAAAAAAAAAAAAAAAAAACAAGGGCAAAAACACGTGATCTGTGGAAAACGGAAGGAAAGGAAGAACCCAAGTTTTACGCCTAATTTACTGAGACTCCTTGGTGGACAGAGAAACGAAAAACAAATTCTAGACCTTTAAGTGATCCTCGACCAAGGAAGGGACTGATCATGGTAACCAAATGGAGGATGATTCTTCAAGCACCAACATAGGGAGATAGAAAACATGATGAGGCCGCAAACTGAGGAATTTCAATGACAAACAAGGTGAGACTAATTTGAGCACCAACATCGGCTCCGACTCGGGGATGGGCACTCCCTGTGAGTGTCACAAGAACAAATAGTAGACCAAGTGCCAAAAATAGACCATTGGGCAACAAAGTCAAAGAATAATCTTGTAGAGTAGAGCAACCACAACCATCCTCTAAAAAATGAATCGAGAAACTAGCAAAACCAAGTCACCAAGGACTAGAACAAACAAAAACACAAAAGCATACGAGAACAAAGAACTATACACTATAAAAATGGAGTATACCTTGATTATGAGAAATAAATCAAGGAAATGCTTCAAATTCCTACCATTAACAAGAAATTCAAGTAGTTCCCCATCTAAGTCTTTTAAGAAGAAGGTATTTTCACCAATTCGAATATCAATTGAATAAAGGCCCATCCATAATGCATCAAATTTACCATGCTTGCCCTTATCTTCATGCCTACTATCCCATAAAAGCACAAGATCCCCAATGCTGAAAGCTCTGGGTGTCACCTTTTTGTCAAATAGCTTCTTCAACTTTTCTCTAAACTTCACATGCTACGATGGGATGCCCTTCTTTCTTCATCCAACTTAGTAATTTGATTGATTCGAGAATCATATGGACTAACTTCTTGGCCTTCAATATGTTGAACAAACTGAAATGAAAACAATTGTAAATAGGAGGGCAACAAATCTTGAGTTCCATATACCAATTCAAATGGGATTTTACCAATAGCTCTTTTGACAGTGATTTTGTCATCCCAAACAACAAACTTCAATTTCTCACCCCACTTCTTTTTGTTCAGCTCCAAGGTTCTTCTAATGATCTTCAACAAGTATTTATTCTTTGGACTCATCTTATTCATTTCCTTGGGGATTGTAATTAGAAGCATATGTCAAATTGATCCCATACTCTTTGCACATTTCCACCAAAGTTTTGGATCTAAAACTCATGGCATTATCAAGTAACAATTTTAGTTGGCACTCCAAATCTACATATAATTTGATTCAACATGAATTCCATGATAAATTGGTGTGTTACCTTCTTGGTGGGATTGCTTCCACCCACTTAGTGAAATAATCAAAGTGGCATTATAAGAATCCATTTATGACCAACACTTTGGAAGGATCAGAAATTTCCCCAATGAAATACATTCCCCATTGTCTCGAATGGGGCTTCAGTGACACATGCTTTGCAAAGGAAGTGATCCTGAAGCTTCCATTCTTCCGAGAAAAATGCTAGCAAATTTCACATTTCCTCAACAATAGAGTTTTACAATTGAAGAGAGTTAGACACCAATAACTAGCCCTAAAGATTTTATGTGTTGTAACTCTTCTAGAAAAATTTCCCCCACGAGATCCAACCATGGAGATCAACAATTATTTTAGGGGCCTCATTTTTAGTAATGCATCTCAAGAGCACTCCCTGGGGTTCTTCCTAGCTAAACCAAAATCAGTATTGACATACTTTTGAGAGGATAACTTAAGAGCTCTTTTCTAATTTTTACTCGAGATATTTATGGCACCATAGATGTCCGAGATAAAATATTATATGTTTGTACCATTCAGAACTTACCAAATTTTCAAGGAAATCCACCCTTTCTCCTTCTACTTCATTCACCTTAATAGTTTGTAGGTTGCTCTCAGCCATAAGCTTAGCTAGGCCCAAACCTCTTACAAATTTCATGGTTTGGATATCCATGTCATACTCCTGCAGCTTGTTCAAACATCTATATCTTTTGCTTGAGACCTCCATCTTTGATAAGATGTCTTTCACCATGGTGTGGGGAGCATAAGCAACAACTTTAGAACTCAAGATGTAGGGTCTGAAAACCTTTGTTTCTTTCACCAAGGCAAAAGCTTGTTTCTATGTGATGGTGTATTTCAACTCAGCATTTCGTTGCAATGCCTTACTGAAAAAGGAAATTGGTCTCTCATCCCCTTCATCATCCTTCTGTAAAAAAACAGATGCAATGGTGTTTTCTGAAGCAAAAGAAAACACTTGAAAAGGATTCTTGTAATTTGGGGCTGCCAAAATAGGGGCATGCTTTAGTGCTTCTTTGATCCCATTGAAAGCTTGAATGGAAACTTCTTCCCATTTAATAACTTGGTCCTTCTTCAACATGTTAGTAATGGGGATGGTCAGCTCAACAAAGTTAGACACAAACCTTTTGATAAAGTTTAATTTTCTAAAGAAGGATTGAATTCCCTTCTTAGTTCTTGGAATTGGAACCTTGCTGATGGCTTCCACTCTCTCTAGATCTATCATTACCCCTTCTTTTGATACAATGTGACCAAGCAAATTTTCCTTTTGCACTCCAAAGTGGCACTTCTTGGGATTCAATGATATGCCATACTCCCTGCACCTTATCAACATCTTCTCCAAGTGTTGCAAGTGATCATTTCTCTTCCTAGAAAAAAAGTTACATCATCCTTATAAACATCAATGAAATCATTTATATAACCAGCAAATGCTATATTCATTGCTCTTGGAAAGTTTCTCCAAAGCATTCATTAAGCCAAAAGGCATCCCGACTAGACATAAGTTCCCCAAGGGAGTAGTAAAGGCAATCTTTATTCTTTCTGATTCCTTCACAACAACTTGATTATAACCAGAAAAAACATCCAAAGTAGATAACAATTCAGAACCAATTATTAGTTGTAGCATATTCTCCATGTTTGGTAGAGGGTAATTATCTTTCAGTGATGCTTTATTCAGTTCTGAAGTCTACACATAGCCTTATGTCACCATTCTTTTTCCTGACAAACACTAGGTTTACAACCCAAGATGAATACCTCATGGGCTGAATGATCCCTCCATCCCTCAACTTCTTCAGTTATTCTTGCATATTCAAAGAAAGGAGCGGATTGATGGGCCTTTTTTTTCCTGAAAGGCTTGGCATTAGATTCAAGAGGAATCTCATGTTGGAACAAATCTTCCTTGTATGCCTTCAACTCAGAGTAAGACCAAGCTAGGTAGTCTTGATATTTCTTTAGCAATTGAATATAGGACTGCTTCTCTTCCTTGCTGAGATTGCTTCCTAACCAGATTTTACGTGGCTTTTCCTTTGTGCCCAGGTCATGTTCTTCCACATCTCTTGAAACCGACATACTCCTTTTAATAATGCAATCAACATTATCAAAGTTTGACTCAAGAGCCACCAAACCTCTAGGAATCATGTTTGTCTTCAACTAGATGATGTCTTTGCCAAATAATGTTTCCTTTCCTTTAGCAACACACACCATTGGTTCCCAATCTATATTCTGGTCAGCAAACTTGCCTTGGCTCTGTAGAAACCATTTCACTGTTCAAAAAATTTTCACCGATCAATCTTGTGCTCCTTGCCATTAGCAAACCCCAAAAAGTTATCTGCATCTACATCATCATATAACACTTTGTAAGAAGCATTATTTGGATCTTCAATGAGGTGAAAAATTTTCTTCTCTCCATATAACTTTGGAAGGTTGACTTCAATTGGAATGGTGGCAAAAGACATCCATCCGAACACTTCCACCAACACTTACACCCACTTTCTTGATAACAACATGCCCCATTTGGTAGGGAAATTGACAATGACAACATCAAGTTTTAGGTTCTTACCGGATAAGCTGCAAGTTGTACCACCAAACCTTTCACACACCCTATAACTAGGACCTCTCTAGAATCCATTGCAGTACACTTGCCATAAGCTGCTGTCACTTTAATTTTCAACTCATTCATGACTTCCAGAGGCATAACATTACATGATGCTCCGGAGTCAAACATACAATTATGTATGTGATCTGTCTTTAATAATCGAGTGTCGTAAAAATGGATCAACATTTAATTGATACTCAACTAAATATGTCCCCAAGTAGACTTCGGGTGGTTTACCTATCTCCTCTAATGCTTGGTGATTTTTCTAGGTCTACAATGGTTGAAGGAGGAGTGTTTACATTATTTATATTTCTACCTTGGGCACTCCTATCTTCCCCCAATCCCAAATACTCAAAAGCCCTCTTCTTATGCTCAGGAATCCTAAGCAGTTCCACAATTGGGATATAAATCTTGATCTGACTCAAGACTTGGGAAATGTCATAGGGAATGTACTTGGGAAAAGCAGCATTTGGAGAAAGGTTGACAAACTCATCAGATGGCACAAGGTTTTTAACATTTTGGGCATGGGTGGGCACACCAGTTCTACTTGAGACAACAGGGCCTTTTCCAGGTGCATCTTTCTTTGGAGTCTCTTTTGGGACATTGGTGAGAACTGGGGTCTTTGTTTTGGCTTGAGGCCCTGCCCCTTTGAAAACTTTACTTCTTGTGTTATACTCCTTTTCTTGGGCCACAACAACATTCATTAGCAGTTGTCTATCCTCTTCTGATGGGATTCCTCCATCATACTTATTAATCATTAGAGTTCTTAGGTACTCAAAATAATTATTAGGAAGTTCAATTGCTTGTACCATATCTATTTCTAAAGCATGAGAGGGAGGAAGAAGAGGTACCCGATGAATGCAGTCCCAAAAACTTGTAGCAATTCTTGCACTTATTACATCAGTTGAAGTTTCTCCTTGATGTGAGCTTGTAGAGAAGTCCACCATGCATGCATCATCATCAGTGTTGTCATCGTCATCAACTTCTTCAACTTGCTGATATACTTCACATGGTAGGTGGGGTAAGAATATTTTTTCACACCAATCCATTTCATTTGTCTCTTCAATAACAACTCGGCATTTAGAGGATCAAACACTACTCTATTCTCTCTATCTTGTGGTTTTCTAGCTCCCTTGGGTCCTTTACCTTTTCATCGGACCTCCGATCATTTCTAGGATGATTTTCAAGTTTGTCTTGTCCTTGTTTCCTATGCTAACCCTAAGAACCTTGTCCAAATCCTATTTCTGCCTGGCTAGCTTGTAAGAGATTTCTTTGATAGCCCCAACCAAAGTCCTTACAACTTCCTCAAGATCCACAGCCTTACTTGATTGAGGTTTCTCGGGGTTAATCGGTTTAACACCCTCCCTCTTATGAGGTTTTCCAATTGCTTTGATGTTGTTCTCAATGTGCAGAGCCATCGTAAAGGCCTGCCTTGAATTCCCAAGGTTCTTATCTCTCAAATAGTAAACATCTTTCTTATCAAATGCATTTGAATACTTTATCGACATGATTCGTCACATGGCCTCAAATTAACAGGCATTCTTCTCAATTTTTTGTTAAATCTATTGTTGAAATCATGAATTGATTCATTAGGATTCTTTTTAATATTTTCAAACTCTGATTAAAGAAACCTAGGGTTTGTTTTATCACCATACTACATTCTAAAGGCATTCTTCATCTATGTCTAGGAGTCAATGGAATTATCTGGCAGAGATTTATACCAGTCCCTTGCATCCTCTTCTAGAGTATGAATAAATAATTTAATGTATACATGTTCAAACTCTATTTCAAAATCCTCCATCATATTGAAAAAGAGTTTCAAGTGCTGATCACCAATTATTGCATTATTTCCTTGAAACTTAGGCAATCTGTTTCTTACATCTTGTGGCACAACATTTGGATAGCTAGCCATACCTCTAAAACTAATGGGACCAAAAGTATTAATGATAAATGGAGGTCTAGGTGGAGGCTGAGCCATATTATTCGAGGAGGTGATCTTACAGGAGAAACAAAATGATGAGGAGTGAGGGGTCTATGTGGTACAGGGATATAATTTTCAGAATGACTGCCCTCTAAAGGCTCTGTCTCTTGGAAAAATCTATTAGATTTTAAAAATATAGGGGTAGATTGAGAAGAAAATGTTTCAAATACAGATGATGGACCCTCTCCAGATGGAGAATTTAATTCAACAAAGAGGCTACCTAATTCAGAAGCACTTGAGGAAGTACTGTAATCTTCAATCACAGGCTGATCAATTTCACCAATGGAGATCTCTTTTCTTGATGCTTGATCTTCAATGCCTTCCAAATTCTTCTACCTTCTGAATTAGACTTTCTTAGCTCTTGAAACAACCTTCTACTAGGGTCCTTGGTGAACAAATATATTCTTGTTATCCAAAATGAGCCCCTACTTATTTTAGCTAACTTGCCTTCATTCTTCCCTTCCTTGTGCTTCAAATTCAATTTTCACACAAATTAAGCACTCAAGGGTTTCTAGAAATGGCTCCATCAGATAGGATTTTTCTTCCCCTTTCTAGAAAGGTAAAATTTTCCTCCTAACTCCAAATATTTTGAAAGTTATGGCCCGATTGAGTCTTTGGGGAAATTTTCCTTGACAGCCCTACGACCAATGAGAAGGTGCCATGTGGCAGGTGAGGTTGGGATGGTAAAGCGAAGTTGAAGAAATTGCCAAATATTTGGTGGAGGGTGAAAGGGAAAAATTGCAGCTGCCGAGGAGAAGGGAAGGAAATTTGCAAAGGCTCGCGGCTAATGTGGAAGCAACACGTGTCCCCGCGGTGGCGAAAGTCGGGGCGCGAAGGTATTTTGGGTTTTTACCAAAATTATAGAAAGGGAGAAAGGGAAAAAACTGGCCCATGGGCCCACCGAGGAGAAGGGAAGGAAATTTGCAAAGGCATGTGGCTAATGTGGAAGCAACACGTGTCCCTGTGGTGCCAAAAGTCGGGACCACAAAGGATTTTTGGGTTTTTTCCCAAAATTGCAAAAAGGGCAAAAGGGAAAAAATAGTCGACGGGCCCCCCAAGGAGAAGGAGAAGGGTTGGAAAAGGCATGGGGGAGAAAGGAAATTTGAGCCCATGGATGAATAAGGGGCCGACACGTGGCAGCGGAGGAGCGAGGCGCGGGGGTGTTTGGGGAATTTTTCCTAAAATGAAATCAAAGAGGAGAAATGGAGGTTTAGCCCACAATCCCATCGGTGATTCGGAGGCCGACACATGTTCCAGAGTGGCGGAGGTGCGCGCAGGATTTGGGGAAAAATTTTCAAAAGGAAAATTTTAAAGTTTGACCCCAGCCGACCTAATTTTGACCCTGTTTTTCACCATTTTTCCCTAAATCTTCAGAGGGGCATATCTTTTGATCCAGAGCTCAGTTTTTCACGTTCTTTATATCATTGGAAAGCTAGTGAAATTATCTACACGTTAAAGGGTTCAATTTTTATTTTTATGGAGATTTATAGGAGAAAAATGAGAAAACATCTCTGGCATGCAAAAATACAGAAATGACATTCAACCACCAAAATTAATGAAGTATGGGTCATTTTTTGGATTTGCAGAGCAATGTACTTTGGTGTATGGGTTTTTCCATGAATTCCATCACCTTGTAGGAGAAATTGAAGGGATTTGATTTGTAGTTGAACTCATAAATCATTTTTCCCTCATTTTTGCTTTCTCTTCTTCTGCTTGGCCATTAAAAGCCAAATTTGGCTCATTTGTAAAGGTTGTTCATCATTCTTCTCTGCCTCTCCCTTATTTTATTCCCCAGGGTCAAAAATGGAGTTTGAACCTCCTCCCTTTCTCTGTAATGGAATTTTTTGCCTCTTACTAGTAAAATGATGTTTTGTGAAAACTTCTAGAGCAATAAAAAATGTGTTTTTTGATGCATTTGTCCATCCTTTCTCGTTTTTATTGTCTTCTTCTTTCCTCTCTTCATTGCAGGTATTTGTGCATGTTTGAATGTTCATTGCAGGTTTTAGAGCTGTGTTCATGAAGTTTTGGAACTTTTTTGTGTGAAATTTATCCTTGGTTTTGTGATGCACTGTCCATCCTTTCCTTTGCTCACCTCTTCTTGTTCCATGGCGGTTTTGATAGGTGTTCGGTATTTTCCTTCTACGGTGTATCTTTGTTTTAGTGTAGGATTTGTTTTTCCCTCTTTTCTCTCTCTCTGTCTCCTTGGGATAGCTAGATTAGGATTAGATTAGCTTGCTTGCACTGGAATAGATTGTGGCAGGTAGTTTAGGAAGAGGAACCAGCCTTCTCTGGAGAGCTTTCCCCATTTGTAAAGGTCCCACACTTTGGGAAAGCTCAATGTTGTGCATTCACACCAAATGACATTGCCTTAGAAAATCAGACCCATAGGTTATTTATGGGGTGCTATAGATTTGCACTAACAGTTTTGGCACGCCCGGTAAGACCTTAGAGGTCTTCCACTTCATCTTTTGTAGGTTGATGTGTTCCTATGAATATTTCAGCCTTTGGAGGCAATTGCAAACACATCTGGTGACTCCATCTAGTCAATAACTCATTCTTTGAGTTGTAGACCTGTTTTCCATTCATTTCCATTCATTCTTCTTTCCATCTCTTCCATCTTATTTCATTCCATGAAGTTGTGCAATCATGACTTCATTTCCCCCATGGAATTTGCATTCACAACAACAACAATATATTCCACCTCCAACATGTTTCTCAAATCCTCCAAATCAGTATTTTGATCATATTCAAAATCAGTATGCATATCCATATGAGTAGTAGTGCCAAAATTATTTTTGCTATGGTTATTTCAAGAGCAGGGGTATGCATACAATGAAGAAAATCAAATGCAAGATGCTGATTTGTTGGAGAAAATCCAAAAAATGGAGATTGGCATGGTGCAATCCAAGGCTCAAGCACAAATGAAAGCATTTGGAATCAGTTGTGGAGCACCTTGTCCATGGGTGGGACCTTTTCCAAGGCATTACAGCCCTCAAGAGAAGCTTGACTTCATGATTGCAACACTACCATTACTTACAAAGTGGACTGAGGGAATAAAGGTGTATGAGAGGAGTATTCAGCAACCTTTTCAATGGGTAAGCACACCATCTCATACTCTTTCTTTTCCTCTTTCTCAATTTGTATCATTTCAGCAGTGTCAAGCTTCAAGTTTCCCATATGCTGCCCCAAATGTTGATCCCATTTCTCCATCTCCTAGTCTTCCACCTCATCTCAATTCTTTTGTCCTTTTCCCTTCCAAATCCAAATCCCCTCCATAAGAGAAAAAAGAAATACCTTCCACTCCAAGGAAACAATAAGTTTCATCTCTTCCACCACCACAAACAAATGAAAAAATGGTTGAGTCATAATCCACCCTCATCTTGCATTCCCAAATCCATGTTGGGAAGAAGAAATTACAAAAATCAGTCATGAAGGATAGCAAGAGAAAGAACCCAAAGTAAAGAAGGAATGATTAAGAGCTTGTTGATGGTGAATCACAAGCACCTCCAATGTCTGCAACTCGATGGGTTGAGACTCTTAGTGCGATTGCATAACATGGAGCTTTTCCCAAGCATGGGACCTTGCGAATCGGGAAAGATCTTTGGATGAAGGCGGTTCCTATTCCTCTGTTTAGATGCAAACATAAAATGTAGAGGGTTTACTCAAAACCTAATCTAACTTGCCAAGGAGATAGGGTAAGAAGATGCAAAAAAAAAAACCTAAACTAATAAAGGTGATGCACCGAGGAATGAAGAACACTGTCTTGCTAATAAACACAAACCATTAAAATGTAATGCAATATCATGCACTGAGATAACCAAATTTGCAAAGTGAAAGATTAGGAGGATGTAATTAAACACGAGAGAGGGTTGAGAATCATCCACTAGACATGCATTATTTTCTCCAAAGATTGATACAATACACTACAAAATGCCAAGAGGAAAAGTTGCATTACAGTTTTAGATGGGAGGTTTGAACTCCACAAATTCACCTACCAAAGAGAAGAAGGGAGGGGCAAAACAAGAATGTCCAACCTTTAGAAAGAAGCCCCTCCTTATAATTTATAGGAAGAATGAGAGAGGGAAGAGAGAGGAATTCCAAATCTACCCCAACCACCTCTAGATTGTATTTAATTCATCTCATTATGGTGGTAGGTGAGAACCCTAGCAAACCCAAAAATGGTGAACTATATTTTGCATTTTTGAAGAACTTGTTCTCACCCAATTAAATATATCCAGTCATAGTTGGGTAGAGGACCTTGTAATCTTTCCGAAAATTCCAACCTTGCGTGAATCCGAGCTCCCTGTGAAAAGTTATGGCCATTTGAATATTTGGGTCAGGGTTTGCTTCCTGTCGGGTTCGGGGTGTCAGCGCTCAAAATGTTGCACCTCCTGAAGGTGCGCCTTGGCACATCCATCCTCACATTAACATACTCTTAAATGTGCCATAGGCACTAAAAATGTGGTGTTGATGCCTTCAACTGTGCCAGGGCGTGAATTTTTCCGTGTCGACACCTTCTGATCTGCACCTTCAACCTATGCCAGGGCATGAATTTTCCGTGTCGACACCTTTTGATTTGCACCTTCAACCTGTGCCAAGGCACAACTTTTTCCATGTTGACACCTTCTAATATGTGCCTTCAACCTATGCCAGGTGTGAATTTTTCCGTGTCGACACCTTCTGATCTGCGCCTTCAACCTACGCCAGGGCGCGACTTTTCCATGTCGACACCTTCTAATCTACGCCTTCAACCTGCGCACCGGGCACGAATTTTTCCGTGTCGACACCTTCTGATCTGTGCCTTCAACCTACTGGTGGTGTAAATAAATGTCAGGTTTTGAGTTTCTTTGATTTCCATATTCTTCTATTTGTCTATATTTACCCAGGGAGGGAGATATATACAACAGAGCTTAGTAAGTTTTGCTCTTAGATATGGGATTGAGAAAATTCCTTTTTGGTGAAGCCTAAAAAGGAGGTAAAGGTTGAAAAACAAGTGGTGGTTAGGACTGATTTTTTTACTGCGAGAAGAAGAGAAAAAGAAGAGGCAGATCAAGTAATCAATTTGCTCGAATGTAGTGTCTATGTTGGCACTCTACTTGAAGAAGATGTTGATCTAATTCAATTTGCACAATGAGCCATGGAAAAGGAAATCTCTAAAAGAGATCTTGCAGCCCTAACTTGCCCTCTAGAGCAGCAAATTGAAGAGTTTGACTTGACAAACTTCATGCTAGAGGAAGAGTTCAATCAAGAGCAAGATTGCCTTCAAGCAGTAGAGGAAGGAGAAGCTACTCCAAATCCAAAAGAAGAGGAGCACATTCTAGCTATGGGGGAGAAAAGTGTAGATCCAAAAGCTTTGAGCACAAAGCAGGCTATAGAAGAACCTTCAGTTCTTCTTTCTACTTCATCTCTCTTGAGTTCTAGTGCTGAAGAAGAGTTTGATCTCTCAAACTCAACGTTGGAGGATGAAAGAAACCATGGTGATCAAGTTGTAGATCAAGAGAACACTATGGGAGAGGTTAAACATTTGCAGCAGGACAGCAATGAGGTAGTTTATCTGTCAGATTTGGAGGACTATTTTTATGAAGAGGAACCGGTTGAAATCATGCCATTTTCTCCTTCATCACCCACATTCCAAACACAAAAACCTGCTGTCATGTAGGAGAGCATTCATTTGCAGCAGCCTGCATTTTATAACAACATTTTGGAGCCAAGATTGGAAGATATTAATCTTCCATGTTCTTCATTGGAGGAAGAAGGAAAACAACAGAAGAACTTCATCACTTCTTCCACATCATCCATCTAAGAAGGTCTACAAGAGGAATCCATTTTTGGAGTTGAAGATCAGAGCTATGGGAATATCAAATGGATCAGACCTTGCCCAATAAGGTATTTGGCTTCATTGGAACCAAAGGAGAAGTCACAACCAGTCATGCTTGCTTCTAAGCATGAGGATGAGCTACAAAGTACCAAGGATCAGCTACCATACCTCTTCAATCCAAATGCAGAGAAACTAAAAGAGGTATTCAATTTTCTTTCAGTTGATACCTTGCTAATTTGGGTAGAAGGCCATCTTCTTTTTTATTTTCCACTCATTCAAACAGCCATGATCAACTCCAAATCAATTGCATGGCTGCCCATTTTGAAGAAACGAAGCTATTTTGCACAACTTGATTCTTTGGGTTTGTTTAGCTCGCCTTTGCTTCCGATTAGAGTAGAGTAGGTAGGTTTTATTTTAGCAGAAAAAGTGCTTGTGCACACTCTGCATGTTCCATTTGGAGCATGTATGATTTTTAGTTTTGTACATAGTTTTTTGGTGCTGTTGTGTTGCTCTTGCACAATCCATTTCAGTGGGTTTTGGTCAAGATCAGCTTCAAGTTTCAGTGGGTTTCCAAGTGGCTTAGAGGTCAAATTTTCATAGTTCATATCATAATCAGATTATCAGGCTTGACTCCATGCCCAATGGATGCTTCAAAGGCCACTGATAATTCATCTAGTAGGCAGATGACCCCTGAGAGTCACCAAATTATTATCCAAAATGAGCCCCCTACTTATTTTGGCTAACTTTCCTTAATTCTTCCCTTCTTTGTGCTTCAAATTCAATTTTCACACATTTCAAGCACTCAAATGTTTCTAGAAATGGCTCCATTACATAGGATTTTTCTTCCCCTTTCCGAGAAAGGTAAAATTTTCCTCTTAACTCCAAATATTTCGAAAGTTATGGTCCGATTGTTTTTTTTGGGGAAATTTTCCCTTGACAGGCCCGTGGCCAACGAGAAGGTGCCACGTGGCGTGGATGTCGAGGATGACGGAGCAAATTTGAAGAAATTTCCAAAGAGTTAGTAGAGGGAAAAAGGGAAAAAACCAGCCCACGGACCCACCAAGGAGAAGGGAAGGAAATTTCCAAATGCCCGTGGCTAATGTGGAAACAACATGTGTCCTCGTGGTGGCAGAAGTCGGGGCCACGGAGGAATTTTAGGGTTTTTTCCAAAATTGAAAAAAGGGAAAAGAGAAAAAGCGGCCCATGGGCCTGCGAGGAGAAGGGAAGGAAATTTGCAAAGGCCCGCGGCTAATGTGGAAGCAACACGTGTCCCCGTGGTGGCGAAGTCGGGGCCGCGGAGGAATTTTGGGTTTTTTGCCAAAATTGCAAAAAGGGCGAAAGGGAAAAAATAACCCATGGGCCCACCAAGGAGAAGGAGAAGGGTTGGTGGAGGTGAGGGGGAGAAAGGAAATTTGAGCCCACGGATGAATAAGGGGCCGACACGTGGCAGCGGCGGAGCGGGGCGCGGGGTGTTTGGGGAATTTTTCCCAAAATGAAATCAAAGGAGAAAAAGGTAGGTTTAGCCCACGATCCCATTAGTGAATCAGAGGCTGACATATGTCTCAAAGTAGCAGAGGCATGGAGGATTTTGGAAAAAAATTCAAAAGGGAAAATTTTAAAGTTTGACCCTACCGACCTAATTTTGACCCTTTTTCGCCATTTTTCCCTAAATCTTTAGAGGGGCATATCTTTTGATCCAAAGCTCGGTTTTTTCATTCTTTATATCATTGGAAAGCTGGTGAAATTATCTACACGTTGAAGGGTTAAATTTTGAATTTTGATGGATATTTGTGGGAGAAAAATGAGAAAACATATCTAGCACGCAAAAATATAGAAATGACATTCAACCACCAAAATTAATGAAGTATGGGTCATTTTTGGATCTGCAGAGCAATGTACTTTGGTGTATGGGTTTGTCCATGAAGCCCATCACCTTACAGGTGAAATTGAAGGGATTTTATTGGTATTTGAACTCATAAATCATTTTTCCCGCATTTTTGCTTTCTCTTCTTTTGCTTGGCCATTAAAAGCCAGATTTGGCTCATTTGTAAAAGGTTGGATGTTCTTGCTTCTACAAGCTCTTATTTCTTCCTTAGCAGGTGGATTTGAAGGAGTTTCAGACCTCCCATGGAGATTGTAACATGTTTTTTTCCTCTTTTCTATTGCAATGTATTGTATCAAATCTGGGCATGATAATGTATGTTTTGTGATCAATTTTCAATCCTCTCATGCAGTTATTATTGTCTTTCTGATCCTTCATTACATTCTCGATAATTTTTGCATGTTTTTTTTTGCAATCGACATGAGTTTTGTCTATATTTGAAAAGAAAGGAGTTCAACACTACTTTAGTGTATCACCTCTCTGTTTTTGCTTAGTTTTGTTTCCATTTCCATGTTTCTCTCAACCTTGTCTCCTTGGTAGTTTTAGAGTAGTAATTTTTAACCAGTCTACAAAATTGCATGCATACACCTAAACAGAGGAGTAAGAACCAACTTTCTCTAGAGAATTTTTTCATCTAAAATGTCCCACACCTTGGAGAAAATTCAATGTTGTGCATTCACACCAAATGAAATTTCCTTAGAAAAGTAGATTCATAGGTCATTTTCGGGTCTTTGTGAATTTACACTAACAATTCTTCCTTCCAAACTTTGCAGATATTAGTGACAAATGTTACTTGATATATGTTTAAGACACTAGTATTTATAAAGAATTTAACCAACACAGAGAGTCTCCACTAAGGATTTTCACCTTAGTTTGTGAAAATGCACTATGAAAGACCTATCAAAAGGTCTTTCAATACCAGATTCATGCAAATCTTACAAGATCTATTGTTCTTTTACCCAAATTTATCAACGATGATACAAATCCCAGTGTAATAATTGTATAAGTTGGAAATATTACACTCACAACTTTGAATAATTCTTACACATATGAGAAAATAATGATGTTTCAGCAATGTATTTACACTTTAAAATCTGTAAAAAGCATTACCGAGTGGTCTCGTACATGTACACCTTTTAAAAATACTTCAAAGAGTCCCCAAAAATGATGCTACGAGTGTTGGTATCCAAATTCATTATCCTTTTCAAGTGAGAAGCAACACATATTCGTCGGGGATCTTAGAGGCGAGATAGATCATAGTGTGTGTTAATGTTAGCATACATTGCATAGTTCATATTTTAGGAGTGTTTGTTCTGTTTTATCCCTTTATTTTCTCTTCCTTGGTGTATTCCATTATTCTTTCTCCTTCATCCAAATCTTCCTCCTTCAATTTAGGGAAATGTAGTTGATTATTTCTCCTATATAATGTACACACTTCTTCATGATAAAATAAGTGTGTGTAGAGTACTTCACTCCACATTCTTCTCTCCTATCTACCTCCTACAGTTTGGTATCAGAGCACCATATATCTAACCTGTGTGTAGTTTTTTTGTTCTGGTGTTTTTCCTTGTTGTTGTTTAAAGCATACAACTTGGCGAGAGGAGACCTATGTACGTGGAAAGGAGAAGTCTCCAGTAGCCTGTGTGGTGGAGAAACAATAGCTTACATTTTTTTTGTCTTGTTCTATCACCTACTTTGACACCTGCATGGAGGAATTGGAGCGGCCTGTATTAAATTCTTTGCGTGGAAAGTCTTTCAACCTGCGTGGAGACTAGACAGTCATCTGTGTGGAGACCAGCATGGAGACGTGAGTGTGGATGAAAGAAAATGTGAAGACTTAAAGCTGTTGCATGGAAATCTGGTGTTCTTTTGTGAATATTCACCTACGTGGAGAATTTCCCTGCTCGTGGATACGTGGAGGAGGACCTGCGTGGACAGGAGATGCGTGGAGCTGAAAACATCTACTGAAAATACACCTGCAATTACAAAACGTGGCTTATATTTTTCATTTGGTGAAGACATCTGTTGCGTGGAGGAATATTAGCAAAACCAAGTTAAATAAAATCCATGTGGAAGTCTTCTACAACCTGCTGCATGGGAGATTGTGCAAATTCACATCCATGTGTCTAACTGTTGCATGAAAAATAAAGAATAGCAACAAAGCATCTGTAATTTTTCAACGTAGAATAAACCTTCAGCCTGCGTGGAAGTATTAAGTTGGTGCGTGGAAACTGACCATAGCTGCGTGGAAGGCCATATTTTCAATACAAAAGCTCAACGTAAAAAGGTTGTGTTGCTTTGCGTGGATGCATGCTGCTGTGTAGATGATTCTCAGCCTACGTGGCTTGAGAAGAGAACAATTTGGCATTGTGAAGCCTGAAGGTCATATTTTTAAAAATATATATATATAGTGCCATTAGTGTCTGGAACAAACCTTTCCACCAAGACAATGAAGGATAAGAAGCAGATCATACAACACTTCGTCAAATGTCGAGTAGACAACTCGATTGAGAGCATCAATAACACGGTCGCCTCAGCTGAAAGCCAGAATATCAACTTGCCAGTCAGAGAACATCATGAAGAAGCCCCTGAGAGCTTTGGGTTCTACTTTGCTTTGTTGAATGAGCTTTGGAATACCGGCAATCTAGCATTCAACAAGCTAGTTCGAGAAGGACTTCTTGAATACTTTCTTTTCGACGTCAGCTGCCAAGCAAAGTGAGTACGGGAAGAATTAGAAGCCGGGTACGATGTTGAATGTGACGATGAAGAAGAACACCCTACAAAGTGTTGCCATCTCATAGCACATGAATATCACAAGCATCTACGAGCCAGTAATTCTCATTAGTGAGTCAAAGTTGTAATAACTCTTGAAATAAATAAATAATTTTTTATTACAATGTCTACTCCGAAGTTACTTCTTTTTGATGCTCAGTTGCTCAAAGGGTCCAATTTTGTGGCCTGGAAGACAAAAATGAAGACAATCCTTTAGTTTGAAGGATTATGGGGAATTGTCATAGGGTCTGTGCCCACTCCCTCACCCTCAATGAACTAATAAAATATGAAATGGCTAGTGCTAAAGCCTTGATGCTGATAATGCTTAGTATCAGTGATGATGTGCAACCGCATGTTAGGAATGTGGAGAAACCCAAGGAGGCCATGGGACAAGTTGGCAACCATTTATGAAGCAAAAATTAGATGAAGATACTTCATCTTCAGTCAAAGTTACACACCCTCTCTATGGGGACAGATAAGAAAGTGGAGGAATTCTTACATCACGTGGCTAAGCTGAGATTGGAGTTATTAGCGCTCGGTGAAACGGTGGACGATAAATTTCTTGTCACAATAAAATTGAGAGCACTCCCTTCTCTTCTCGAGTGTTCGAGTGTTCGTTACGACACCAATGAATGTGTCTAAACAAATAGTGAAATTCGAAGAGCTTGTGAATTTCCTGCAGCAGGGAAGAGACCATTAGTTCATCCCATGAGGAGTCTCAGGATAAATCCTTGTTCTCAAAGCCTTACCATTGCCAGAAGAATTGAAAGGGTCCCCCAGAGAATCCAAATCCAGTGCAACCCAAACAACACCAAAAAGATCAAAAGTCAAAGAGATGGTGTCACATTTATAGAACCAATACTCATGACATTGATCATTGCTAGCATAATAGCTTAAAACAGGGGTCTTCAAGCCATACAAGTACATCCGGGTGTAAAGATTTTCAAAAGTCCAAATGACGTCCCCGTTGGAGAAAGCACAAGGGACATCTCGCAGCCCAACAAGAAGATGATGAATCTGATGAGGAGACATCAGAAGGATCCCATTGTGGTAAGATTCTTGTAATCGCTCTCTCAAGCTTCTTAGCCCATGAAGAAAGTCGGTTGATAGACTGCAGTGCAAGCAAGCATATGTCGGGTGACAAGAATTTGTTTGATTCACTACATGAAGAACTAAGCGGAGATCAAGTTCGGATAGTGAATGACAAAGAGTACATTACAGAAGGAATAGGGAATGTCACCATTCCTCTGGGACCACGAAAATGTACACTTACAAAGGTACTATATGTTCCTAGCTTGACTAGCAACCTCTTGTCAGTTACTTAGCTCTTGAATCATCACCTTAAGGTAGAATTTCTTGTTCAAAATGGCATTAAATCATGATTAATCTCCCGATAAGGTACGGTTCTTGCTAAAGCTTTTGTAAAAGATAAGTTATTTTCTTTAGATACTATTTCATCTTCTGCAGTAGCTTTATTTGCTTCAACAATAGAATCAACTGCCCTATGGCATTTTAGATATGGACACTTGTCGGTCAGTTCATTGCACCAGATGAGTTCAAAAGCAATGGTCCGTGGACTACCCAAATTGTCCAGTTCCTTGCCTATTTGCCCTAGTTGTCTTACAAGAAAACAACATAGAGATCCGTTTCAAGCGAGCACCTTCCATGCCAAGAAGTGTCTGGAGGTAGTTCATACCGATTTGAATGGCCCATTTCCTACTTCATTTTCAGGATACAAGTACTTCCAACTGTTCGTGGATGACCACTCTCGCAAGATGTGGGTATATTTCCTAAAGAAGAAAAGTGAGGCTCTTCAACACTTGCAGAACTTCTATCATTGTGTTGTCAAAGAGTCTGGACAACCACTTCTTCTACTCCACTCAGATCGAGGGGGAATTCACATCAAATAAGTTCTTGGCCTTCCTGAAGCAAAACAACATTAAGCAACACCTGACTGCTCCCTACATGCCCTAGCAAAATGGCATTATTGAGCGTCACAATCACACAGTGATGGAGATGGCTCACTGCATGCTATCAACTGCAAAGCTAGGAGAATGCTATTGGGCTGAAGTAGTACAAATGGCTATATATCTTCTCAATAGGGCACCGAAAAGATTCTACAGAACAAAATGCTAGAAGAGGTATGGAGTGGTAGAAAGCCATCAATTTCTCATTTACGAGTATTTGGTTGCACAACATACATGCATGTCCCAAACTTAGAAGAGAAAGAAGGTAGAGCCAAAAACACTCCGTGTATCCTTCTTGGCTACAGTACTACCTCGAAGGTGTATCATCTCATGGATCCTGAGACAAAGAAAATATACGAGAGTCAGGATGTGGTTTGTGACGAGTCATCCTTTGACTCAATAGTATCAACAGAAGATCCACTTCCAACCACATCTCACCGATTAGTCTCTGAATCAGATGATGAGCCAGAGGAGACTACTCAGAGAAAAGAAATGCTACCAGGAGAACTATTTGTTGACCTTAGAGAACTAGAGAATGTGACTCCACATCAATCCACATGGAAATGACACAGTTCTTCTCAAAAGCAGCCAAGTTCTCGTCCGAAGTGGGTACAAAGCACTATCAAGGACTCACATTTGTAATAACTCCTAGATACATCATCTAGAGTCAAAACACGGAGTCAAACAAGAAATGAGGTAAACTTTGCAATCATGAGTTCACTGATGAATAGCTTCAAGCTAGATAATGTTCGTGAAGCACTCAGCCAACCTCAGTGGAAGGAAGTCATGGTTACTGAGAATATGACTCACTCATGAAAAATCATACATGGGAACTTGTAGATGCACTATAGGAAAGAAACCCATAGGCTGCAAATGGGTTTTCAAGACAAAATATAAGGCGAGATGGATCCATCGAAAAAAACATAAAGCATGACTTGCAATAAAAGGATATGCTCGTAAAAGAGTGCATCGACTATGAATAAACCTTTGCACCCACTATGAAGATGAAGACCATCAGAGTATTTTGCGCACTTGCAGCACAAAAAGGATGGAGACTTCAGCAGATGGACATCAAGAGTGCTTTCCTAAACGGTGATCTGAAAGAAGAAGTATACATGAACCAACCTGAAGGATTTGTTGATGAAGAGAAGCCTAAGAAGGTATGTCGTCTCATCAAATTACTTTACGGACTGAAACAAGCTCCCAGGGCATGGTATATGAAGATCAATGATCACCCTTTTGTAGCATGGGTTCACTCGTAGCCCCTCAAATTTGAATTTGTATATAAAGAAGGTAGGCGAAGAAATTGTCATTCTAGTTATATATGTAGATGATCTTTTGATCACTGGTAGTTCAGAAGATCAAGGTGATATTGTAAAAATGATCTCAAAAGAACCTTCGACATGACAGATTTGGGGCTGCTACATTCTTGTCTTGGCCTGGAGATATGGCAAAAGGAGCATCACATTTTTGTCTCCTGACAAAGTACGCCAAGAAACTCCTAGAAAAGTATAGAATGTCGATTGTAAACCTATATCCACTCCCATGGAAAAAGGCTTGCAACTTTCAAGATTCTAGGACTCACCTCAAGTAGATGCTACTCTCTACAGGCAATTTGTTGGAGGGCTCATCTATTTGACATATACCAGACAGATCTCTACTATGTTGTTAGCTATCTTTCTAGGTTCATGCAGGAGCCGAAGAAATGTCACTGGAATACAACAAAGCATGTTTTGAGATATGTCCGAGGAACAACTGATTATGGTTTGGAATATAAGAAGAATGATCAATTCTTCTTACAGGATACGTCAACTTGAACCATGCCGGATTTTTTGATGACAGGAAGTCAAGTACTAGGATACATATTTCATCTTGGATCTGGACCTATCTCATGGATAAGTAAAAAGTAGAATGTTGTTTCTATCTCATCCACAAAGGTAGAATATCATGCCGCACGAGGAGATGTGTGCGAAGTGATATGGTTACGTCACATTTTGGATGACCTGGGAATTCCTAAAAAATAGTCACCTATTCTCTATTGCGACAATCAAATTATGTTGAAGCTCGTGCGAGTAATCCATTATTTCATGAATGAACAAAGCATATTGAAATTGACTTCCATTTCATTCGAGAGCACATCTTGAACCATCAAATTCAGCTCCAGTACTATCCTACTGAAGCACAAGTTGCCGACATTCTCACTAAATCTCTTGGCAAAGTGAAATTTGAACTTTTCAGGGGTCACATTTGCAAGAATAATGTAATAAGGGGGAATGTTAGCATATGTTGAATAGTTCATATTTTAGGAGTGTTTGTTCTGTTTTTATCCCTTTATTTTCTCTTCCTTGGTGTATTCCATTATTCTCTCTCCTTCATCCAAATCTTCCTCCTTCAGTTTAGGGGAATGTAGTTGATTATTTCTCCTATATAATGTACACACTTCTTCATAATAAAATAAGTGTGTGTAGAGTACTTCACTCCACATTCTTCTCTCCTCTCGCCTTGTACAATTTTGTAGCTGGGGATGAGATCTAATTAGCCCTTTGCTACTCAGATTTGTGGAGAGATGGATAACACCTTTAAGAGGATTTGACTGTCCTCACTACTTTAGGCCATGCCTCTTCGACCAGGGTGACAGGACCCTTAGTGTAACCTTTGTTTGATAAAGGAGACAGAGATATCCTTCTTTTGAAAAAAATTCTATGAAGAGAACCTTGGGAAAATACAAATCAATACTCCATAATTTAACATTTAAGAGTTGTCACTTCTAAACGATGGAGATACTTTAAACACAAGGATAAGGTTACTGAAGACATTAAGAAATCCTGATTGTTCTGCATATTTTTACAAGTAGATTTTGTTCCTTTTTTGATACACAGGGCAAATAGGGGTAGTTCAAGGTGGATTAATGGTTTTTGAATAAATTTGGTGGTAGATGAAGCAGGATAAATTTGATTATACCAGATCTTTGAAGGGACTTCACAAAAATGAACAATTCAACAACAGAAAGCTTTAGAACAGTTAAGATGTTCCTTCAACCAGAAGGTGTGCTTCAATGGAGGCCCAGATTAGCACGTTTTCACATAATCTTTGAGACTCCAACATGAAGGCTCGAATTGAAAGACTCAATTAAACACCAAATTTTTGATAAATCAGACCTAAGGTACACCAAAGACTTACAGACAATATTTATCAACATATGATAGTGAATTGATTTTAAATTTGTTTATCTCATCAAGGATGATGACTCTTCTTCAAATGAAATTGTGAATACCATTAAATTGTCACAAAGTAATGAGATCCTATGTGATTTCAAAAAAAAAATTAATGTAAGATTGCAATAGGAAGGAAAGAAATTGTTTGCAGACATTCTTAAACAAAGCGGAGACACAAATTTCTAGAGATTGGACATAAATTAATTTCAAAATTACTTAGATTCATCAGTATGGAAAGCTTCTAGAGAAATATCGAGTGCTCATCAATGGCTATACATATGCAAGCAACTTGACACAATATAAATTATAACACATAAGAAAATAACAACTTATCTCAGATTTCATCTCTCACGAAGACAAATTTCTCAAATTTTCTCTTAAGAATTCAAACTTCAACCATTTGGAAGAGTATTCTCATTACATTTATACATTTTTATCACTCATTTTCCCCCAAAAGAGAATAATATTCGAGGTACCTTTTCTTGTTACCAATTTGTTTCAGATAATGATGTTTAACAAATTCAGATCTGAAATCTGCCAAGTGGACCAATTATGAACTGATCACATTTCTTGGGCCCTCGACTAATGACTAAGATGCCATGCCACAACTTTTCAGGAGTCCTTTTAATCATTCTGATTTTTCATGCGATAAATCCCCTTTTTAATCATTTTTGAAGCCTTTGCATAGATGGACTTGATAGGTCATCCCTTTTTGCACTCGAGGAAATGCCTTTTTCACCTTTTACGCCTAAACTTTCATCATTTTACCCCTTTTCCCTCTCTTTCCTCTACAATTCTGCCCCGCATCTATCTCCTCTTGTAATTCCCCTTTTTGCAAGTGCTTGAGAAACTCCAACTTTAAAATATCGAACTTAACAATCCTTGGACTCATAATTTAAGTTTCAAATCCCTTTAAAGGCACTTTACAGATACAATCTGACAAATAATTTTATCAAAGAACGTTGAAAAATAGTGTGTATTCACGTCTCCAGAGTCTTGGAGAATTTTTTTGGAAAAATAGGTGAAATACACAGCAATCATTGATCGTGCCCCTTTTTCAACTTTATATCACAACCGTCGACTTGTTTCCTTAGCGCAACTGCAAAGGAGAAGCACTGAGGAAAGTCTCAAACTAGCGCGAGCCTTCCACGTACCTCAGGCCCAAGAAAAACACCTTTTGGCCTTTGAAAATTCTTAGTGAAAAAAGGAGCCAGCAGAAGCCTCCACATGCCTCAATGGCATATTTTAAGATGGTCCCCAAAAGTAGAGACCCCAAACAAGTGCGGGTTCAACATGTGTCTCATTTTAGTAGATTCTGTTAAAAATTTTAAGGTTCAATCAGAAGGTGCCATGTGTCTAGGGTCCAAGATAGTCTCCTTTAGCTATTGAAAAGTCCAAGCAAAGGGCAGAGTGAGCGGAAGCCTCCAAGTGTCCTCTTGATGCTTCTTCAAAATAAAACCTTAGCGATCATTCCCCAAATAGGCGCAGTCCCTCCACGTGTCCCAGGCCTTTAGGAAGTTGCTTGAAAAGTCTAATTATGGGAAGACACGGTGGAAGCCTCCACATGTCTTCATGGCACAACTTTGAGACGGTTCCCAAGAGAGAGACCCTTAACAAGTGTTATCACCAAATCACAGCACCCTTCTATGGTTTATACAAGCGCATATATTTGAACTCACGGTGTGATTGGATAACATGGGTACTATCTCCAAGTTGTTGGACTTGCTACTTGAGATAGACCTCCAGAGAAAGTTGGTTCTTGCTCCTAAACTACCTGCCACAATCTACTCTAATGCAGGGGAAACTAACTATTCGATATAAATTTCAAGGGACCAGGAGAGAGAATGCATAAAATGAAAGCCTACACTAAAGCGGTGATACACCAGAAAAGGAGGGTGTGAGAGTAGTCTTCAAATGCATGAAATACAGAAGCAAAGTGCACACTAGAAGAGGTGATGACAGTTCTCCATAATCTAGCAAAACGCATTCACAACAATATTTCAAACATACACAATGATAATGGATCCTTGCATGAACATAATAATAGACACAATATTCTTGTAATCAAGGTTGAAGGGGCAAGAAGAATGCAAGAAAACACAATAGGGGAAGATACATCCACAAACTTATATTTTATTGCTTCATGATATGCACAGTTCAATCTATTACAAGATAAGGGCCTGGATCACCATGCAAGGAGTCCACAACAAGGGCTGTAACACATCAGCTTCACAAAGCAATTTTGGCAGAGCTTTGCTACAAAAACTACCCCCCCTTACAATGAGCCCAACACTCCAATTTATAGAAAAATGAGAAGAGAGAGAGGGAAAATGGAAATCTCGAAATATGTCCTTCAACCACTTGTAAGAGGCATTAAATGGAGTAAAATGATTGTATATTACTTACAAAATGCTCCCCATACTGTCCCAGGTGCTGCAGTCAGAGAAAGAATGATGACCATGCCTCTTAATTGCACTCCCAACTACCAAATAAAACACTGTTATGAACCCGGCCACGTTTTATGAAAAATCCCCACCAATATCTCATCAAATCTAGAATTTCTTGATTTCTGTGTGTCGGGCTTAGAGCCACGATTCCAACGGTACCAATTTTGTGTGATTTTGTTGAGAAATGCAAAAGTTATGGCCTTCTGAGTGTGGGCAGCTATTTTGGGTCTAGCAGGCGTTTTCTGTCATTTGACAGGAATGAGCATTAACTGACTAGAGCCGAATATATTTATTTTATTTAAATATATCTACCCTTGTTAAAAATAAGAAATCTAGTTTTGTGGCGTAGAGGATGTCGTGCTCATTCCAGAAAGTCCAATTTTGTGAAAATCGGAGCTCGGAGTCAAAAGTTATGGCCGTTTGAAGTTCACGGGTCAAACATTGACTTTTCTTCTTTGCCTTCGGCTATTTCAGCTTTCGTGTCCCACACGTACTTTTGTCCCAATTGTCCCAGACACATTCTCCCGCATCGGCTGATTCGGGCTTCCTTGTCTCTTTTGCGGCCTTTTCGCCTTTTCGCGTCCGCGTCCCTCACGTACTTTTGTCCCGGCTGTCCCGGACAAAAATCCCCGAACTACCCGAAATGGACCATCTTTCGGCAAATCAGCCGATTCGCCCCGCATACCTTTGGCCTGGATGTCCCAAACCGCATGAAAACAAAACTTGACGATTTTTTCCACTTTCGGTCGTTTCAGCTTTTCACGTCCCTGCCCCGTCGACGTCCCAACTGTCCCGCGGACCGCCTGGGACAAATGTCTGACTTAGCTGATTTTCTTTGCATTTCTGCTCCAAACTTGGTACGACAAACCCGAGTACGACCCGAACTGGTACGACCTAAACCCTTTAGACCTGAAATGCTTTAAAACAATCTTTCAACCATATTTTTACATTTTTTCCATTTTTTCTAACTCGTTGGGATTTCTTCTTGGATGGGATAGTTAGAAAGAAGCCGAGGGGACCCTAAAAACATGATTTCAGCCTTGAACCAATCTACTTGCTCGTGGATGAAGAATTTGATGCATGTTTTCAAAATTACCTTGAGGGTGAATTTTGGATAACAACAAGCACGAGATCACCACGTGTCCCAAGCCTTAGAAAATTGCTTTGAAAAGTTTAAGTACAAAGCGGAGCCGGTGGAAGCCTCCACATGTCTCCTTGTCGCAATTGTTAAGGTGGGACCCTGAGGTGTATCCTCAAATGTGGGCAAGCCCACCACTTGTCCATGGTCCCCCAAAACTATACCGGCTACATGAATTTTTTTCTAAGTCTGGGAAAAGTAGCGGAAACCTCCACGTGTCCCCCTGTGCAACTCCAAGGCCAAACCAAAAGGTGAATTTTCAAATGAGTGTTGTTCCTCCACGTGGAAAAGTTTTGGGTTGAAGTGATCCTTAGAGTTTTAAAGTGCCTCGCTAAGCCACATCCAACCAAAAAGGGCCACGTTTACACTGATGTAGAGATGTAAATTTGATGGGGAAAACTCACCCGTCAAACCGTAAAAATGTAGGAAAACCACCATTTGAGCCCGGAAATGAATTTTTCTTCAAGGATAGAGAATTTGGAAATGTTATAAGGCTCAAATATGATCCTCCAAGCTACATCCAATCATGTTTCCTCAAGTATTTGGGACAAAAATGACAGGGACAACAACACGTGACTATGGAAAATGGAAGGAAAGGAACAACCCAAGTTTTACGCCCAATTTACAGACTCCTTCAGATGGACAGAGAAATGAAAAACAAATTCTAGACCTTTAAGTGATCCTCGACCAAGGAAGGGACTGATCATGGCAACCAAATGGAGGACAAAGTATTCAAGCACCAACATGGGGAGATAGAAAACATGACAGAGGCCGTAAACTAAGGAATTTCAATGACAAATGGGGTGAGACTAATTTGAGCACCAACAATATGTTATGTTCAATGTGTGGTAGAAATAAGGCATCGTAACTATGTTTATTTTGTTGTGTGTGAGGTTCATGTGTAACCAAGTGTGAACCAAAGCACAAGAGTGCATCATTCAAGAATGACACCATGATCTTGTATCAAGATGTGTATGTTGTAAGTGAGAGACTAGATGTGAAATGATGAGAATATAAGACGTGTGTAGATTCTATCGGAGGTATAAATAAGTGTGAATACCCCGAAGTGTGTGATGATAAGAAACATCAAGTAACGTTAGGTAAAAGGTCATTCTTGTTATGGTAAAAGCAGAATGGTGAAACATTTGAGACTTGATAAGCGATAGTGTCAAGTTGGTTGAGTAAGGAGCCATTGAGGAAGAAATTATACATGCCCATAGAATATTCTTCATTAGTGAAGGGAGGTAGTGGACAAACATGTGCATACTAGTGAGTATGATTTTTTAATAGCCAAAAAATGAGTTATTGTAAATAAAAACATGGCCAAACAAAACAAG
Source organism: Taxus wallichiana var. yunnanensis (assembly GCA_018340775.1). NCBI lineage: Eukaryota > Viridiplantae > Streptophyta > Pinopsida > Cupressales > Taxaceae > Taxus > Taxus wallichiana. The sequence continues at coordinate 457,063,533 of CM031239.1, read as the reverse complement.
GAATGATATTTCAAAGTGTAATCATGGTCTAACATACCCCCAATGTAATCAAGCCAACACTATCTAAGTGTAAGTGGAGAAGTGCAGAGACTCAAGAGAACGTGTAAGAAACACTATGAGATAAAAGATGCGAAGACCATAAGAAGTGATAATGTGAACAAATCCATGGTACAAATGAGGATCATAAGTTAGAGTAAATATGTCACCAACTATAAATCCTATCCGAGTCGACCCACAATGTATCCCTATTGTATAAAAGCAAGTAGGATTGAATGGAATGTGTTCCCAATAAGATTCATTCATGAAAAGTGTACATGTAAATGGAGGACATGCTAATGGAGGTTGCTCATGAGAAGGTGAAGGAGATGGAATGACATCCAATGTCTAGACATGCCCCGATAAAGAATCATAGTAGTAGTAGAAGTAGGAGGAGGTGATGTTATAGATGAGACAATATCTAACATGAAAATAACACCTTCAAGTGGTGGAAAATGAGTCGGAGTATCCATAGGTTGTGATTCATTGGTGGTATTAGATGTTGGAGCACGAAGTGTAGTTGTGGGATCATGTTTGTAATAATATTATTAGTGACGATCATTAGGTATTATATATTCAATGCCATCATGGAAGAATTTGACACATTGATGTACCATAGAAGGCACTAATTGAATGGCATGAAGCCATGGTCTAGCAAGTAAACAATTATACTTTGAAACAGAAGTCAATGACAAATAAAATTTTATTAAGAGTTTTTGGCCCAAAAGTTATAGGAAAAGTAATGTGGCATATGCATGGATGAATATATCCATCATAACCATGAAGAGAAAGATATGAAGGATTTAATATTAGTAGTAGACAAAATGATATTTTAAAGGAATGACATAGTGAAAATATTCGAGTTGAGATCCATTATCAACGATGGTGCATTTAACAATGACATTAAAAATGTGGAGCATGACATAAAAAGGTGGATCATTGTTGAAAATAGATAGATCAACATTTAGATTCAATGCAAAATAAATGTGTCTTGAGAAGAGGAATCTACTAATTTGTTGTATACTTTATCTAGATGAATATCAATAGGAATGTGAGTATTAGTTAAGAGATTAGTGATTTTAGCTATTAATTAGGGGTGGAGGAGAAGGAAATCATGAATAGTCATGATGAGAATATCCTAGGAAGATAAAATAATTATAAGTATGAGGACCCTAAGAGTGTTTATATCGAGTCAACTTCACCAAATGATTAAGAAAAATATGAATAATATGTCTAATCTAAATCTATTATATCATTTTATAATAAATATGTATTGAAATATAGAATGGACCCAATTAAATTAAGCTATAAATTATGAAACCCTAGTTAGAAAGAGGAGGTAAGGAGACATAGATGATTGACAACCAAATATGGACTGTGTCAAATTGATGACCTAATGAATAGAGAGGGAGAAGTGTCGCACATAGCCTCAAAACAATTTGTGACTAGAATATTTTCCTAGATTAGCGTGCCTATTATGGGTCGGGGAACCTACAGCACTAAATACTTGCTCTAGGCAGCCATGCTAATTAAATATTTAAGAAACGTCCTTCCCGTGGTTGCGAGATTTTCATTTTCCTTCGCTTCTTGTCACTAGTATGTCACACGAAGATATCTAATTTCACTAATAACCTGCAATGAAAGAATGACATAGAAAAACCTCAAAAGTACATCAAATCCCAAAAAGAAAATAATGCAAATGAGGGTTTAAACTGTCCTCAATCACAAACGAGTTAACTTACAACTGAGAGTTACACTATATTTCAGACCCAATGTTTTTCTCTGTGTGTGGAAATTGTGCCCTAGGTGGCTCTTGTGTGTGTCACACCTACTAGAAAACGAGTAGTTAAATGTAATAAATGTAAATAGATGTGTGCATGAAAGAATGAACTTCCCCTCCTATGAAGCGTATGAAAAATAATGCAGTCCATCATCATTGTGTGGATGCTAGATGGATGCTTGAATGATCTTGATAATGGCCTTTGGATGCAACCTTAGGTGGTGATAGTTAATGCTTAGTGCTTTTTCCCTTATTATGATCACATAAATTTATATTTAAATGATTTTCTTTATTGAATTTTATAATTAACCCCAAAAGAATAAATACCAAAAATATAAGATGCTAAAATAGATAGAAAGGAACCAAAAGATGTGAATAAACTACAAAGAGGTTAGGGCTGCCTAGAGGGGACTAGGGTACCTAACACTTACATCCTGGTTGGGCACTAATGTCTAGGATGATAAATGCCAAGGTATCACACCCTATATTTTTTTCTTGTTCATGGTTAGGTAAATTCGGAAAATGTTGGATGGTTTATGACTCAAGCCGTATAAACATTGTTGTATAGTTGGGTATGCAGCTACACACATGTGGATATATCCTAAAAATGATAAACACACCTATGTGTAGTTGCATGTGCAACCATATAACAAATTTTATCATCCAATGTTTGTAAAAGTGTTTAAGATTTCATGAATTATCCTTACTTTGATGTATCACGCCATATGGATCCATGGTTAAGAGGTTTCCTTTTGTTTTCGTGATTGTTCATGGGTCAAGGAAATGGATCCATGGTTGTTTTGGGAATGTAAAACTGGGTTGTCCCATGTTTTCCATTTTCCACAAAGGATTTGTTGTCCTTGTCATTTTTCCCTAAATACTTGAGGAAAATGAATGGATGTAGTTTGGAGGAATGTATTTGAGCCTTGTAACATTTCTAAATTCTCTGTCCTTGGAGAAAATTTCATCTCCAGGCTCAAATGGTCATTTTTCTGCATTTTATGGTTTGACGGGTGTTTCTCCTAGTCAAATTTACATCCTTGCATCAACAGAAATGTGGATTCTTTTGGTTGGCTAGGGATGGTGGAAAATGCTTTAACTTGTCACTTTTTGCTTTTTGGCAAAAGGAAAATTTGGTCCCGTAGCTCCGCTCAATTCTGATTGGTTCTTTTGGTGCTTACGTGGCTTCTTTTGATTGAATGGGGCACGATGGGTTTTTTTTGAACTTGTTATTTTTGGCTACTTTGGCAAAAAGTTTGAACCCGCCCCGTGGCCCCGCCAGGATTTGATTAAAGAAAATTTAGTGGCAGGGAAAAAGTCTTACTTTGACCCCCATAGAAGGACACGTGGCAAGGTTAAAGGTGGAGATGTGGGCCTTTGAGGCAAGTTGGATGTTTTTCCTTCTAGAAAAATGGAGTAAAATTCTAAAATGGAAGCGCACCCCCACCGAGTCATTTTGAAGCCTTGAGGTTTTGAAGTTGTGCCATAATGACACGTGGAGGTCTCCATCGGGTCTTCTTTCCTTAGACTTTTCAACAACTTCTTAAAGGGCCCGAGACACATGGTGAGCCCGCGCTCATTCAAGGTCTCAACTTTTGGGGACCATCTCAAGATGCACCATTGACATGTGGAGGTTTGAAAAGTTAAAATACGGGGAAGTAGCCCATCGGGGGAAACTTGATTTTACCTCCTAAAGGATTAAAATATCAAAATGGCCTACAAGCCCGATAAGAGAAAGGTCAAGGTTGGCTTTGAAAAGTCAAAGGGGGGGGAAGTGGACCATCGGAGGAAACTTGGATTTTTTTCCTCTTGTCACCAAAAGGATTAAAACATCAAAATGGCCCATAGACCCGACAGAGAATAGTCAAAAATTTTCCTCGGTCAATGGTGGAGGTGTGGACTTTCGGGGGAAATTTGGAAAATTTTCCTTTGTGGAAGAAAGGAGTTAAAAGTGTAAAATGAAGCGTGGTTCCAGCTGGGACCCACATCAGAGGCTAGAAGTCGGAAGGGCGGAGCTGCAGGGAAACTTGGAAAATTTTCCTTTTTCCAAAAAAGAGGTGAAATAGCAGAATTTGCCCGTGGTTCCTCTGGGACCCACTTTAGGACACGTGTCAGGCTCATTTCTCAAAGGTAGAGGTGCGAGAGAAAATGTGAAAATTTTACATTTTTCCAAAAGTTGTAAAAAGGAAAAGGGGAACCCGTAGCCCATCTTAAAAGTAGATCTCCCACGTGGATGGTCCAAATTCAAAATAGAAATCAACGGAAATTGTGCATTGTATCTGATTTTTCTACCATTTTCACTCCAGAGCTCCTGGGGATGCATATTCTTGTGGTTTTTTATCATTTCTTGGAGTCTCTGCATGCCAAATGAAGAGGAACATTAATCTGGTAGCCTGGTTTGGTGGGGAAGGTCTGTAAACATATCTCACCATTAAATATGCAATCTTTGACTATTGGATTCGACCCGATTTTTCTTTCCTTGGCACGTGCAAAAGACCTGTTGATATCTTGGTTTGGTGAGGAAAATCCTGGGGACGTCTTTTACCATTAAGATGAGATCTGATCTCTGGGCTTGATCTGATCTTCCATTTTTCCTTCCGGGCATGCAAAGAACCAGATTGGATAGATTAGGGGCGGAAGTGGTTGGTGAGTAAAAGGAAGAGTGATCTACTAGAGGAAGGAGTTGAATGTGGGAGATGTTGAAGAGATCTTCCCTTGAGCACCTGACAAATTTTTACAGATTTGATTTTGGGAATCACGATCGGGATCATGGCGAGCACTGGTGCACTCAATGTTTGGGTTTTTTTGGGGGAAAAACTTTGTTGCAAAATGTTATAAATGGCATGATTTTTTCCATGGAAGGGGTTGGAGGTTGGAAGGTTGGAGTGTTAGAGGTCAGAACTGATTTTCTAAGAAAAAGCTTGATAGAACCCGTCTTTTTGAGAAACTATATGAAGAAACCTATTTATCTCTTTGTGTTAAATTTGATCATGTCAAGGTGGTTGTGAGTGTACAACCATTGACAAGCTCTGAGATTGTTCGAGAAACTTTCCCCCTTGATAAATTTAACCAAACTTGAGTTAATTTGTGTTATTTTTGGGAAAAATTTGTGTTTGCTTCATTTTTGAATGTCTGCAAGTAGTTTTTCTTGTTCCCATTGCATTCTTACATTGAAATCTGTGTGAATCACACAAGATCTTATCTTTGTGATAGTTTGGTGGCATTTACAATTTCATTTATCAGAAGAGATTTCATTTGATAGTGAAATAAACAAATTTAAAATCACCGTGACTCCTAGCATGATTATAAGATTGTTTGTTAGCCTTTGAGGGTATCTTAGGCATGATGAAACAAAGATTGATAATGTTCAATTAAGTTTCCCAATTTGAGCCTTCATTTTGGATCCTTGAAGTTTGTGTGAAAAGTGTTGATCTGGGCCTCCATTGAAGCACATATTCTAGTTAAAGGGACATCCTAACTCCTACTCTAAAGCATTTTGTTGTTCAAGCTCTCCATTTTTGTAAAAATTCTCAAAGATTTGGTATAATCAACTTTATCCTGCTTCACCTCCCACCAAAATCATTCAAAACAATTAATCTTACCCATACCACCCCTGTTTGTCCTGTGTGTATACAGATGCACAATTTCTATTACCAAAACATGTAAAAACACTTAGGTTTTCATTGTCTTTAGTGGCCTGAACCTTGCTTAGAAAATATCTCCATTATCTAGAGTGACAACTCGTGAGAGTTAGGTTTTTGTTGCATTGATCATATTTTCTTCAAGGTCTTCTTAAACACTTCACAAGGAAGGAATTCCCCATCTCCTCCATAAAAACAGGCTACAAAAGGGTTCTCTCACCTTGGTTGAAAGGCACAACCATAAAGTAGTGAGGATAGATCAAATCCTCTTTTCAGGGTGCTATCCATTTCTCCACATCTGAGTGACAAGAGGGCCAGTTAGATCCCATCCCTAGCTACAAAATGACTCACTATGATCTATTTGTCTCTAAGCTTCCTGCCAAACCTGTGATGTTGCTCAAGACTTTGAAGGAGAATCAATTTGGGTACCAACACCTTACTAGTGGCATCGCTTTCAGGGACATAGTGATTATAGTTCATATTCAAACCCTGGTAAACACTTCTTGTATGCTCAAAGTGCTAATACATCTTTTCAAGCATCATCTTGTGTTCAAGCCTATAAGAAGTTTCAAAGTTACAAGTGCTATGTGCAATATTTCCATTTTCTATAGTTATTGCACTAAGTTTCATTGATAAATCTGGGTAAAGAAAAGTCAGATCTTTCCATTTCCAGTTTCTAGTATTGACAGACATTTGGCAGATCATATTTTAGTGCATTTGCACAACTAAGGTGGAAATCCTTAGTGGCGAACTCCCGTTGATTTGATTCTTGATGAATACCAAGTGTCTTAACCTCTGTCAAGTGAGTTTTGTTACTAAACTTTTGCAAAGATGGAAGGAAGAAGATCTTTCTTTGCTAGAGATCCTACTAGGACATTATTTCAAGAGCTAGGAAAACAAAGTCAGAAGGAAGAAAAGCTTGGAGAGTTGTTGGAGATCAGCAGACAAGAAAAGGGATCTCCATTGATGAAAGTGATCGGCCTATCATTGAAGACTGCTATTCAAGTGATTTTGAATTAGGTAGTCTTTTTGTGGAATTAAATTCTCCATCTAGAGAGGGGCCTTCATTTGATTTTGAAAATTTTTCTTCTCATTCTCCTGTCTTTTCAAAATTTGATAGGGATTTCCAAGAAACAAGGCCTTTAGGGGATATCCATTTTGGAAGTTATACTCTTGTGTTTCAAAGACCCTCTATCCCTTATCAATTTGTCTCCCCTCCAGGGTCACCTCCTCACAACAACATGGCCTTGCCCCCACCCAAGACCTCCTTTTGTTGTAAACACCTTTGGTCCTATAAATTTTATAGGGATAGTTGGTTATCCAAATGCAGTTCCCCAAGATGTAAGAAATAGATTACCAAAGTTCCAAGGAAACAACGCTATAACTGGTGATCAACATTTAAATATTTTTATCAATATGATGGAAGATTTTGAGATTGAACATGAAGATGTATATATCAAGTTGTTTATCCATACTCTGGAAGAGGATGCAAGGGACTAGTATAAAGCTTTTCCAGATAATTCCATTGATTCTGGACAAAGATGAACAATGCATTTAGACTACAAGTATGGTGATAGAACTGACCCTAGGTTTCTTCTATTAGAATTTGAAAATATCAAGAAGAATCCTAATGAGTCAGTACATGATTTCAACACAAGGTTTAACAAGACCTTGAGAAGATTTCTGTTAGCTTAAGGCCATGTGATGAATCATGTTTGATCAAATATTAGATGCATTTGATAAAAAATTTACTTACTACTTGAGGGACAAAAACCCTACTAATTTGAGGCAAGCCTTCACCATGGCTCTGCAAATTGAAAACAACATCAAAGCAATTGGAAAGCCTCCAAAAAGGGAGGGTGTAAAACTAATTAACCTAGAAAATCCCCTAGACAAGTAAGGTTGCTGATTTGGAGGAAGTTGTGAAAACTTTGGCAGGGTCATCAAAGAAATATCATACAAATTAGCCCAGTAGAAAAGGGAATTGGGAAGAGTTCACAAGGTCAACACAAGCAACAAGGCCAAGATAGGTTTACAAATCACCAAAGATCTGATGACAGAGGAAAGGGACCTATTGGATTTGGAAATAGATAGTCCAAGCCAAGGGAAAATAGAATGGTACCTGATCCTTTGGCTACTAGAGTTGTTGTTGTGGAGGAGACATATGTCATTGATTGGTGTGACAGATGTTTCATGCCCCATGCTCCATGTGAGGAAGATCAACAAGAAGAAGAAGAAGTTGATGATGATAATGATGATGATGTTTGCATGGTGGGTTGCTCCATGAGCTCACAACAAGGGGAAACTTCAATTGAGGTAATAAGTGCTAGGAATGTTGTTGAATTTTTGGGATTGCATCCACTGGTACCTATTCTTCCTCCCTCTCATACTTTAGAAGTAGATGTTGTACAAGATTTTGAACTACCCAATAATGACTTTGAATATCTAAGAGATTTAATGATAAAGAAGTATGATGGAGGAATCCCATCTGAGGAGGACATGAAGTTATTGATGAATGTTGTTGTGGCTCAAGAAAAGGAACACAACACAAGAAGTAGGGTTGTCAAAGGACAGGCCTCAGGCCAAGCCAAAAACTCCATTGCTTTCAAATATTCCTAAAGAGGCTCCTAAGAAAGATGCATCTTCCAAAGGCCTTGCTGTCCCAAACAAAACTCATACCCCTCCTCATGCCCAAGTTATCAAAAGTCTTGTGCCATCTAATGAGTGTGTCAGCCTTCCTTCCAATGTTGCCTTGCCAAAGTATTCCCCTTATGATATTGCCCAAGTCTTGAGTCAGATCAAGATCTCAGTTCCAATTGTTGAGTTGCTTAGGATTCCTGAGCACAAGAAAAGGCTTTTGAATATTTGGGGCTGAAAGAGGAGAAGACTACCTTGGGTAGAAATATAAACATTGTGGAAACTCCCCAATCATTGAAGAGTTAGAAACACCACCAGTGTTGGAGGAACTAGGTGAACCACCTGAGGTTTATTTGGGGACATCCTTGGTGGACTCTCAGCTAAATGTGGATCCATTCTTCACCACTCTAATCATTAAGGATAGACTTCGCACAACTGCATGTTTGACTCAGGGGCATCATGCAATGTCATGCCTTTGGAAGTCATGAATGAGCTGAATATTAAGGTAACAACAACATATGGGAAGTGTACTACTATGGACTCCAGAGAGGTGCCAGTGGTGGGATGTGTGAAAGGTCTGGTGGTACAACTTGCAGCCTATCTAGGAAGGGACCTGAAGCTTGATGTAGTTATTGTTGACTGCCCAACCAAGTGGGGTATGTTGTTGTCTAGAAAATGGGCTGCAAGTGTTGGTGGGAGTGTTCAAATGGATATGTCCTATGCCACCATCCCAATTGAGGGAAGCCTTGTCAAGTTGTATGGGGAAAAGAAGATGTTGCACCTTATTGAGGATCCCAACAATGCATCCTATGAGGTATTGTACACAAGTGTTGATGCTGATAACTTCATAGGATATGCTGATGGAAAAGAGCACAAAATTGAAGAATGCAAGTATCTTGAAAGGGAAGGCTCTCCTTGGACTTTATTGTTTGATGGAGCTTGCTCCAAGTTTGGAAATGGTGTTGGTGTTGTTTTGATCTCTCCAGGCTAGGAAAAGTTTGTCTTTTCCTTCAAACTCAACTTTGAGTGTACTAATAACATTGTTGAGTATGAGGCATTGTTATTAGGTCTGAGGATTGCTTGGAAATATGGTGTTAAAGACATCATTGTCAAAGGAGATTCAAATTAATTGTCAAGCAAGTCAGAAAAACTGTATGCCACAAAAATCAGCGAATGAAACAATACAAGCATGTAGTTTGGGATTTCATTGAGATGTTTGATTCATTCAACATTGTGCATCATGATAGGAGGTTCAATGATTTGGAAGACAAGCTTGCTGTGTTGGGATCTCGGTTTGATAATTGTGTAATGTCCCCATATTGTGAATATGATGTTGAAGTATTGACAAGGCCATCTGTCCCTGACAACATTAAGCATTGGCAAGTTTTTGATGATGATGCTCAGGTTAGAAGATTTCTATAAAATAAAGAGTTTTCCAATCAAAATATTGATTGGGAGCCAATGGTGTGTATAGCAGAGGGTAAAGAAACCTTGTTTGGAAAAGGCATTATCCAACTAAAGACTAATACCATTCCTAGAGGGTTGGTTGCTCTTGAATCCAACTTTGATAATGTTGATCGCATTATTAACAGATGCATGGCAACCTCAAGGGATATTGAGGAGCATGATCTTGGCACAAAGGAGAAACCAAGGAAGATCTAGTTAGGAAGCAATCTCAACAAGGAGGAAAAATAGTCCTATGTCCAATTGCTAAAAAATATCAAGATTGCATGGCTTGGACTTATTTTGAACTAAAGGCATACAGAGAGGATCTATTTCAACATGAGATTCCCTTGGAATCTAATGCAAAACCATTCAGTAGAAACAGAGACCAATCAATCCACTCCTATCTCTCAAAATGCAAGAAGAACTGAAGAAACTAAGAGATGGAGGGATTATTCAGCCCACAAGGTATTCTTCCTGGGTTGCAAATCTAGTACCAGTTAGAAAGAAGAATGGTGACATCAGTGTGTGGATTTCAGAAATTTGAATAGAGCATCAATGAAGGATAATTATCCTTTACCAAACATGGAAAACATGCTATGCAGCTAGTGACTGGTTTTAAGTTACTTTCTACCCTGGATGGTTTCTCTAGTTATAACCAAGTTGTGGTGAAGGAATCAAAAAGAATTAAAACAGCCTTTACCACTCCTTGGGGGACTTATGTGTATGTCAGGATGCCCTTTGGTCTGATGAATGCTAGAGAAACCTTTCAAAGAGAAATGGATGTTGCTTTTTTCAGTTACATCAATGATTTTATTATTGTTTACTAGGATGATGTGACTGTGTTCTCAGAAAGTGAGGTGATCACTACGCACTTGGAAAAGATGTTGATAAGATGTAGAGAGTATGGTATTTCACTCAATCCAAAGAAGTGCCATTTTGGAGTGCAGAAGGAAAAGTTTCTTGGTCACATTGTGTCACAAGAAGGGGTGATGATTGATCTAGAAAGGGTAGAGGCCATCAGCAAGGTCCCAATTCCAAGAACCAAGAAGGGGATTCAGTCCTTCTTTGGGTAGATAAACTTTATCAAGAGATTCATATCAAACTTTGCTTGAGTTGACCATTCCAATCACTAGCATGCTAAAGAAGGACCAGCCATCAAATGGGAGGAGGATGTCATTCAAGATTTCAATGGGATCAAGGAGGCATTAAAGCATGCCCCTATTTTAGCAGCTCAGATTATAAGAAGCCTTTCCAATTGTTTTCTTTTTCTTTGAAAACACTATTGCATTTGTCTTGTTGTAGAAGGATGATGAAGGGGTTGAGAGGCCAATTGCCTTTTTAGTAAGGCATTGCAGGGGCTGAGCTGAAATACACTATTATGGAGAAACATGCATTTTCCTTGGTGAAAGAAACAAAGGTTTTAGGCCTTACATTATGAGTTCCAAAATTGTTGCTTATGTTCCCCACACCATGGTCAAAGACATCTTATCAGAGATGGAGGTCTCAAGAAAAAGATGCAGATGGGTGAACAAGTTGTAAGAATATGACATGGACATCCAAACCACAAAGTTGGTGAGAGGTTTGGGCTTGGCTAAGCTTATGGCTGAGAGAAACTTGCAAACTATTGAGGTGAATGAGGTAGAAGAAGGAAGGGTAGATGTCTTTGAAAAATTGATGAGTTCTGAGTGGTACAAGGATGTGATTTTTTATCTCAGACATTTATACTACCCTGAGTATTTGAGTAAGAACTAGAAAAGGGCCCTTAAGTTGGCTTCCCAAAAATATGTCATTACTGATTATGGGTTAGCTTGGAAGAACCCTGAGGGAGTCCTCTTAAGGTGCATCACTGAAGATGAAGCCCCCAAGATAATTTTGATCTCCATGGAGGAGTTTGTGGGGGGCATTTTGCTGGAAAAGTCACAACACACAAGATCCGAGGGCTGGTTATTGGTGGCCAACTCTCTTTAAGGATGTAACTCTTTTGGTTAGAAGATGTGAGAGTTTTCAAGCTTTCTAGAAGACTCGAAAGCTTCAGCTGCTCCCTTCTCAGCATCATGTATCAATTGAAGCCCCATTCAAGCAATGGGGAATGGATTTCATTGGTGAGATTTCAGACCCTTCAAGTGTTGGCCATAAGTGGATTCTTGTAGCCACTGATTACTTCACCAAGTGGGTGGAGGCAATCCCCACCAAGAGAGCAACACACCAAATTGTCATGGACTTCATGCTGAACCATATCATCTGTAGGTTTGGGGTGCTAGTCAAAATTGTTGCTGATAATGCCATGAGCTTCAGAGCTAAACCTTGGTGGAAATGTGCAGAGAATATGGGATAAATTTGACATATGCCTCTAATTATAATCCCCAAGGAAATGGACAAGTTGAGTCTAGTAATAAAAATTTTCTAAAGATTATCATAAGAACCTTGGAGCTTAACAAGAGAAAATGGGGTGAGCAGTTGAAATTTTTTGTCTGGGCTGACCAAATTACTATTAAAAGAGCAACTGGGAAGAGTCCATTTGAGTTGGTGTATGGAACTCAGGCCCTGCTAGCCCCTACATATGCAATTATCCTCATATCAGTTCATGCAACAACTGGAAGATCAAGAAGTAAGTCCATATGATGCCCGCATTAACCAGATTGTTGAACTTGATGAAGAAAGGAGGGCATCCCACCAAAGGCATGTAAGGTTCAAAGAAAAGTTGAAGAAGTTGTTGACAAGAAGGTCACTCCCAGAGCTTTCAATGTTGGAGATCTCGTGTTGCTATGGGATAAGCAGGCATGAAGATAAGGGAAAGCATGGAAAATTTGACACATTATGGATGGGCCCTTACTCCATTGATATTAGATTGGTGAACATACCTTCTTCCTGAAGGACTTAGATGGGGAACTACTCGAACTACCTATTAATGGCAGGAATTTGAAGCATTTCTTGGATTGATTCCCCATAATCAAGGTGAGCATCATCTATACAATGTATAGTTTGTTGGTTTGTTTCCTATCTTTTGTGTTTTTACTCATTTCTGGTCCTCGTGACCTATTTTTGTTGGTTTCTCTGTTCATTTTTTGGGAGATGGCTCTATTTTCTCTCGCAAGATGACTCCTTTTCCCAATGGATATTTTTGGCACTTGGTCTACCTTTGTTCTTGTGGCACTCACAGGGAGTGCCCATCCCCGAGTCGGAGCCAATGTTGGTGCTCAAAATAGTTTCACCCCATTTTTCCATTGAAAATCTATCAATTTATGGCCTCTGCCATATTGTATCTCCTCATGTGTCATGCCTAAGAGGTCCCGCATTCCTTTTGTTTCCATAATCAATCTATTCATGGGTCGAGGATCATGTATGGATCCATGGTTGTTTCCTTTTTTCTTGTTTGTCTGGAAAAGGTCTGTATTTGGGTGTAAAACTCGGGTTGTCCCATGTTTTCCATTTTCCATAGCCAAGATTTGTTGTCCTTGTCATTTTTTCCCTAAATACTTGAGGAAAAATGAATGGATGTAGTTCGAGGAATGTATTTGAGCCTTGTAACATTTCTAAATTCTCTGTCCTTGGAGAAAATTTCATCTCCTGCTCAAATGGTCATTTTTCTGCATTTTATGGTTTGACGAGTGTTTCTCCTAGTCAAATTTACATCCTTGCATCAACAGAAATGTGGATTTTTTTTTGGTGAGGGATGGATGGGGAAAATGCTTTAACTTGTCACTTTTTTTCTTTTTTGGCAAAAGGGAAAATTTGGTCCCGTAGCTCCGCTCAATTTTGATTGGTTCTTTTGGTGCTTACGTGGCTTCTTCTAATTGAATGGGGGTGCATGGGTTTTTTTTTTGAACTTGTTCTTTTTGGCTACTTTGGAAAAATTTTTGAACCCACCCCATCTCCAGGCTTTGATTAAAGAAAATTTTCAATGTAGCAGGGAAAAAGTCTTACTTTGACCCCGCAAAAGGACACGTGGCAAGGTTAAAGGTGGAGATGCGGGCCTTTAGAGGCAAGTTGGATGTTTTTCCTTTTGGAAAAATGGAGTAAAATTCTAAAATGGAAGCGTGCCCCCCGAGTCATTTTGAAGCCTTGAGGTTTTTGAAGTTGCGCCATAACGACACGTGGAGGTCTCCACCGGTCTTTCTTTCCTTAGACTTTTCAACAACTTCTTAAAGGGCCCGAGACACGTGGTGAGCCCACTGCTCATTCAAGGTCTCAACTTTTGGGGACCATCTCAAGATGTGCCATTATGACACGTGGCAGTTTGAAAAGTCAAAAGGTGGAGGGAAGCGGACCATCGGGGGCAACTTGGATTTTTGCCTCCTAAAGGATTAAAATATCAAAATGGCCCGCAAGCCCGATAAGAGAAAGGTCAAGGTTGGCTTTGAAAAGTCAAAGGGGGGAAGTGGACCATCGGAGGCAACTTGGATTTTTTCCTCTTGTCACCAAAAGGATTAAAACATCAAAATGGCCAAAGACCCAACAAGAGAATAGTCAAAATTTTCCCTGGTCAACAAATGAGAGGTGCGGAATTTTGGGGAAATTTGAAAATTTTCCTTTTGTGAAGAAAGGAGTTAAAAGTGTAAAATGAAGCATGGTTCGCTGGGACCCACATCAGAGGCTAGAAGTGGAAGGGGGTGAGCATGGGGAAACTTGGAAAATTTTCCTTTTTCCAAAAAAGAGGTGAAATAGTAGAATTTGGTCATGGTTCCTCTGGGACCCACTTTAGGACACGTGTCAAGCTCATTTCTCAAAGTGGAGGTGTGGAGAAAAATGTGAAAATTTTACATTTTTCCAAAAGTTACAAAAGGAAAAGGGGAACCCGCAGGCCCATCTTAAAAGTAGATCTCCCACATGGATGGTCCAAATTCAAAATAGAAATCAATGGCAGTTGTGCATCTGTATCTGATTTTTCCACCATTTTCACTCCAGAGCTCTGGGGATGCGTATTCTTGTGGTTTTTTATCATTTCTTGGAGTCTCCTCACATGCCAAATGAAGAGGAACATTAATCTGGTAGCTTGGTTTGGTGGGGAAGGTCTGTAAACATATCTCACCATTAAATATGCAATCTGACTACTATTGGATTGACCCGATTTTTTTTTTCCTTGGCATGTGAAAGACTTGTTGATATCTTGGTTTGGTGAGGAAAATCCATGGGGATGTCTTTTACCATTAAGATGAGATCTGATCTTTGGGCTCGATATGATCTTCCATTTTTCCTTCCTAGGCACACAAAGAACTAGATTGGATAGATTAGGGGTGGAAGTGGTTGGTGAGTAAAAGGAAGAGTGATCTACTAGAGGAAGGAGTTGAATGTGAGAGATGTTCGAAGAGATCTACCCCCTGAGCACCTAAATTTTTTTACAGATTTGATTATGGGAATCATGATCGGGATCATGGCGAGCACTAGTGCACTCAATGTTTGGGTTTTTTTGGGGGAAAATCTATGTTGTAAAATGTTATAAATGGCATGATTTTTTCCGTGGAAGGGGTTGGAGGTTGGAAGGTTGGAGTGTTAGAGGTCAGAACTGATTTTCTAAGAAAATTCTTGATAGAACCATCTTTTTGAGAAACTATCTGAAGAAACCTATTTATCTCTTTTGTGTTAAATTTGATCATGTCAAGGTGGTTATGAGTGTACAACCATTGACAAGCTCTGAGATTGTTTGAGAAACTTTCCCCTGCTGATAAATTTAACCAAAATTGAGTTAATCTATGTTATTTTTGGGCAAAATTTGTGTTTGCTTCATTTCTGAATGTCTACAAGTAGTTTTTCTTGTTCCCATTGCATTCTTACATTGAAATATGTGTGAATCACACAAGATCTTATCCTTGTGATAGTTTGGTGGCATTTGCAATTTCATTTATCAGAAGAGCTTTCATTTGATAGTGAAATAAACAAATTTAAAATCATCGTGACTCCTATCATGATTATAAGATTGTTTGTTAGCCTTTGAGGGTATCTTAGGTGTGATGAAACAAAGATTGATAATGTTTAGTTAAGTTTTCCAATTTGAGCCTTCATTTTGGATCCTTGAATTTTGTGTGAAAAGTGTTGATCTGGGCCTCCATTGAAGCACATATTCTAGTTAAAGGGACATCCTAACTCCTCTAAAGCATTCTT
Source organism: Taxus wallichiana var. yunnanensis (assembly GCA_018340775.1). Taxonomy (NCBI): domain Eukaryota; kingdom Viridiplantae; phylum Streptophyta; class Pinopsida; order Cupressales; family Taxaceae; genus Taxus; species Taxus wallichiana. Next base: position 457,047,894 of record CM031239.1, on the reverse strand, counting down.
ATTCAAGCTCTCCATTTTTGTAAAAATTCTCAAAGATTTGGTATAATCAACTTTATCCTACTTCACCTCCCACCAAAATCATTCAAAACAATTAATCTTACCCATACCACCCTGTTTGTCCTGTGTGTATACAGATGCACAATTTCTATTACCAAAACATTAAACACTGTGTTTTCATTACCGAACCTTGCTTAGAAAATATCTCCATTATCTAGAGTGACAACTCGTGAGAGTTAGGTTTTGTTGCATTGATCATATTTTCTTCAAGGTCTCCTTAAACACTTCACAAGGAAGGAATTCCCCATCTCCTCCATAAACAACAGCTACAAAAGGGTTCTCTCACCTTGGTTGAAAGGCACAACCATAAAGTAGTGAGGATAGATCAAATCCTTTTCAAGGTGCTATCCATTTCTCCACATCTGAGTGACAGAGGGCCAGTTAGATCCCATCCCTGCTAAAAATGACTCACTATGATCTATTTGATTTTGGTTGTGTAGAAATATAGATGAACCAATTAATTTAAATAGCGCAAACGTGAGGTCTAACCTTTAAAACATTTCAATATGAAAAAAGTGATATAATTTACAAAGCTTTGTGAGAAGTCAACTTATGTCACGGAGGTCAAAATTTTGCAAAAACAAAGTTGCGGTGTAGTGGTTCTACTCGTTTAGCTGAATTGTCTCCTTCAAATTGTATTTCTAGTCAGTTTGTGCTACCATATACTTAACAAATTTGGCATATCGGGAATACAGAGTTGTTGAGGCATTTAAATATTTTTTAATAAAAAGAGTTATGACAAGATGGAAAAATGTGTTTGAAAAGTGTAACTCTAAAAATTACTTATAAATACACATATTTAACATGCATGCACTAACATGTGCATGTCCAATGGAGAAAATCAGATATTGAGACTTATTAGGCAGTTTAATAGAATAAGAAGATACACAAAAACTGTGATTCCTTGGCTTATTTTATAAAAACAATTCCACTTGAATACATGGAAAGCTTGTCGCAAAATACATAGGTTTACATTGAGTAAATGTGTTACCAAATGCTTATGGTTTCCACTATCAAATTAATAAATATCTTACATAGCATTATTTCAACCATTTTTTGAATGCTTCAATATGTATTTGTTAAAACTTTGCTCCTAAACTAAGAAGACATATATAAATCCTCCAATTTCTCTGTGACCGTAACATTATAAGGGAAATACATATGGTCAATAGGTTTGAAGTTTTGTCGATTGCATGTTACATGATACCCATGTTTGATCCATGTCTGAGCCCCATTTATATGCTATTGGTAGCCAGTAGTTTTCATTTGTGGAAATTTCAAATTTCACTCATGTTTGTTTGAATGATGCCTTGTATTGGCTAATCTAACGTAGTGGTTCTTTTGTGTTTTTCCTAACTCTCACACATTTGCGAGAAGTCAACTTATGCCACGGAGGTAAAAATTTTGCAAAAACAAAGCTGCGGTGTAGTGGTTGGACCCGTGGCATTGAACCTCGAGGTCACAGGTTCAAGTTTTGCCGATCCCCACTGCTAACGTGCATGAGGGATAGGCTCTTCCATTCTTCTGCTTTTGTGCATGCATTTGCATATTGACCAAATTCTTAAAAACATCTTTAAATTTATCAATCTAGTAAATTTTCTATAATCTATATGGTTATTTCTGCTCTTCATGGAATTCTGGTTTCAAAATTTGTATTTGTATTTGTATATGAACGTCCCTTATTTTCTCCTTAATTTTTGATCTTCATATTCAGGTCTCGCTTCCTCCCTAAGCTCAAAATACTTGTTGTGTGATTTTGGCACCATGGCTCAAGAATGCAAAGGATCAGATAAAATAGATCATTCACTGCCTCTTTCATTTGTTTATGATTCTAGGGACTTTTGTTCTAGAACATGTGTAAAGTCGATTGTAATGAAGAGCAGTTTTCTCATTGTGAGTCAGCTACAGGATTTGGTGGCTATTGTCACAATAAGGTTCCTATAGGACCAAAATTTCAAGCCTGCAGAATCCTTCAACCTCATTCTTCTATTTCACATGCCATTTGGGGGCAGCTTGTGCATCTGTGTTGAAACCTAGTTGATGATTTGAAACTGTGTTAAAAGTTTAAATAAATAGATTTCAAGTTTAAACCTAAACTGCATTATATGTATACATGGAAAAAGAAGGAACATATATCATATTTGGATTACAAATGTAATCATTTTTTGAATGCATTTTCTGTTTATGCTCTACTTGCACATGCAACCCATAGACATTCCAAAGATACTATTCTCTGGAGAATGTTTTCAGAATGTGGCTTTAGCCTTAAGATTTGAAATCAATCGCTTATTCGATGTGCTGCACGATGTTGCGTCGGGAAAAGACATGAATTTTTTTGTTGCGGTATGGGCATTTTCCTTTTATTTGAGGTGAGAAATTTTAATTTAATCTAGTTGCTTACCCTACAATTGAATGCAGACTGTTGCAATAAATGTTATATACATCATCATAAAATGTGTTATTGCCAATTTTGTATATTACTTGTAAGAGTCTTCCCTTTTGAACTGTGTAATGATGAATGGATTGGTTCAACCATATTAGAAGTAATATTCATCAGGAAAGGTTTTCTAATCCTTGAATTTTTACAGGTTATCACAGGTCTCTGGATACTCTCTTGGATTGGCAGTTGCACAAATTTCTTGACCCTCTTCTATGTTGGTAAGAATGACCTATACTACTTTTCTTTTAATGATTGGGATGGCTTCTTGAAACTGCTTACAGTAAGTCTTGGGTGGGTTTTTGATCCTCAAAAATTGTTTCTAGACTACTATGTTCATCACAATTCTCAAAAGTACACATTTGGCATTTTGTAATTTTCTAATTTGAATGGTGTAAATAGTATCTCAAATAGACCCGATATTCTCTACTTGTATTCTTAATATTTAGGGCCTTATCCAGTATTATGTTTTCCGATTGGCAATTCTTACAATTTGAAGAAACTCTAGATTGTTTACATTATTTATTAAACTACTAATACCCATATAAATAAGGGCCATTTCTTATTTGACCTCTGTCAATTCTATAAACAAATGTTCTGATATTTTCTACCACTATTTTATGCAACATTTATGATAGCCCACACAGTTCCCAAATCAACCTGCCCACATTGCACCCATTCGCTACCCGCTCACTAAATATGGAATCTACAAACTCTTTAGACCATACCCATTTTAGAATCCACATAACCAAGTTCCAAAAACATCTGATGCAAAGAATTACCTTGTCTAAAGACTGAATCAAGAAACTACTGAAATTCTAACAATTCAGACAGACAGTTCTAACAATTATTATAATGTAATTTGTAAATTGGATTAATAACAATTAACCACAATGCAACTTCAGTTCGCTAAAATTGAGATGAAAATGTGGCATAAGAAGGATGAAAATTACCATAGACACTTATAATAGGATTGGGAAGGAAAAACATCAAGACTACCAGTAAAACCCAACAAATTATCTTCACAATCCATCCACCATGATGCCAGCCATTTCGAATATCCTTTTGGGTCTTAATTCCAATCATCACAAGGGAAAATATTGCGAAAAACAAAAAGCTTCCCAGACTCACACGCATTACAACATCTATCTGAAACCATTCTTTTGTAGGGGTAAGAGCAAAATGGTTGATCCTGCAATATTCAAAAGGAGTGGATGATATACATTTGGCCCTTTTGTGGTGAGGGACATGGAATCTGGGCTCCTTTGGGATGGTTGGACTCTTAGAAGACTGTTCAAGTGAAAACCATTTAATGGACAAGCTTCACAAATTCTTTTTCCAACTACAAAATAAGAATATGCATACAAATTTAACTTCAATAGAATGCAAAGACTTGAAGAGTGTTTGGCCCTGTAAATAGTCATACCTTCTGGGAATAAAAGGTGATCAAAAAATGGCATGGGTTGAGCACAAGAATCATCTCCTTTCTTAACCTCTTAATCTCTTCTTCTTCAACCAACTGTCAAATTGAATTATTTTGATCAGGAGCATGCATCACTTTGCTACCCAATACTAATATGAGATAAACAACTATAGAACAACATAAACATACCTTCTAGCCTTTGCTGCTCCAAGGCATTGAGCTTCTTCTGCCATCTGTTTGAGACACAACAGAGGAAATGAATAATGGTTTTCAACTTTTTATTTCTGCAAACAAATTTCTATGGCAGTTTTCTACTAGTTTAAAGTTGTTAAAAAAATCAAGAACATTTGTCCAAAATTATTTAGAATCCTTACAATCTGATCAAATTCAGCACGGTCAACTGAAAATCTTGATATCCAATGGCTTAGTGCATTCTTTCATAGGGGGCTTGGCCAAATGCTACTATATTAGAAACAATTGCAAAAGTTTCAGAATTGTGTCAGAGATTTTCATTAAATCAAATAAACTAAACAATTTTCCAAAAGAGAGAGCGAATTCATCCATATATTTAATTACATGATCCTCGTTGTCTAGGACACAATTTTTAAAAATTCAACATTCATTCATTTAACATAGAATTTAATTCTATCTCTTTTAGAGGGATCTCTATAATATGCTTCAATCTATTATACTTTTAGACATTTTTCTTTTCCAACTAAAAAAAACTTATTCTTCCAAATCTATACTCACATGAATATGGCAAAACATGAGGGCTAGAAGATGAAGGAGGCTTGACTAAGGTCATTGGTGATACTCCATGTCACTTGTGCTTCCTCCTCACTTGATCTCTCTATTTCTGCACTTGATCTACACTCCCTGAGCCTTGTTTGAGACACAACAGAGGAAATGAATAATGGTTTTCAACTTTTTATTTCTGCGAACAATTTTCTATGGCAGTTTTATACTAGTTTAAAGTTGTTAAAAAAATCAAGAACATTTGTCCAAAATTATTTAGAATCCTTACAATCTGATCAAATTCAGCACGGTCAACTGAAAATCTTGATATCCAATGGCTTAGTGCATTCTTTCATAGGGGGCTTGGCCAAATGCTGCTATATTAGAAACAATTGCAAAAGTTTCAGAATTGTGTCCAAGAGATTTTCATTAAATCAAATAAACTAAACAATTTTCCAAAAGAGAGTGAATTCATCCATATATTTAATTACATGATCCTCGTTGTCTAGGACACAATTTCTAAAAATTCATCATTCATTCATTGAACATAGAATTTAATTCTATCTCTTTTAGAGGGATCTATGTAATATGCTTCAATCTATTATACTTTTAGACATTTTTCTTTTCCAACCAAAAAAAAACTTATTCTTCCAAATCTATACTCACATGAATATGGTGAAATAAGAGGGTTGGAAGCTAAAGGAGGCTTGACTAAGGTCATTGGTGATACTCCGTGTCACTTGTGTTGCCTCCTCACTTGATCTCTCTATTTCTGCACTTGATATGCGCTCCCTGAGCCTTCTTACAGCCTCATCAGCCTTTGTTCAACCACATCACCAAACCACAGGCTTAACATCTCATATTTCCTCATAATCTCTTTAATCATTCTAGATTACCTGTCTTTGAAAATACCCACAAGATTACACAGTTTTAAAATTGCAGATAACTGAATACCCTTTACAAACAGTGGTATATTTGGATCAAAATTAGAAACATCCTGAAAATACACATAATCATTTGTTCTATTTAATGAGATTAACTGGCAATAGAAAGATCAGAGTCCACCAAAAACATTGTACAGGATGGATCTTCTGAAAAAGGAAAAAAAAACATTTGTAACAAACCAATGCAACGTCTGATTAATTAAACACAACCTCTATCAAGCACTTATTCACCTTTACAATAGAATAATACCGATTGATAAGCACAAAATATACGAAGAATTCAATCCGACCACATGGAATGGTAGGCTCCTCACCTGCACCCCACCGTAAGCTCTGTTAATCGATTCTTGCTCCATCACGTGATGCAGAGTGGTACTTCTGTTAATCATTGTGAGCATGCTTTTGAACTTTACTCCAAACGTTCCAAATGCACAACATATGATCCCTTCCTCCAGAAGCAAGAAGGTGTCCATGATTCAAATCTAAATTTCATTGGGGCATTGTGTCAAACAGTTCACATGCATTCTCGTGTCTATAAAATTAGCAAAGATGGGACAATTGAATATCTAATCTTCAAAGCTTTGAAGCTTTTCTAATTCAATCTCTTGATAAGAGAGGCTTTGATGTACCATATTGCAGCTCGACTGAATTGAATATCAGAAGGATAACACTATGGAAGCCACTGCTCCAATTCCTCTGCCTATGTACGATGCACGCTTGTCGAGCACACAATAACTACTGGACCTTCATGTATGTGACAAGATGCCATAGAAATTGGCTGTTGATACACATAATGCAGACCCTTCTTATACAATTAGAGCAGGCCGAAGTAAATTTTCCATTTCCTTGGTTTCGAAGGCATCATCGGGCTCTGTTGAAAAAGAAAAGGATTGTTTGAAAAATGCGATTTTAATTGGCACAAGTTTGATTCCCCAAATTTAACTGGGAAACACAGGTTTGAAATATCACGGTGGGGGCATGCTAGGCATTCCATTTTGACTTGCATTTTTGCTTTTGAGCTTTGCGTGTAGTCGAGGGGGATTAAGCCTTAGGCAAACTAGGCAGTTGCCTAGGGCGCCAGCCATCAAGGGGCGCCTGAATCTAAAAATTTCCTTTTTGTCCATTAATTTTAGAACTTAACTTTAAAATAATTTATGTGAAGACTTAATATTGATCAACCCATTTATAGATATTATTGTATAGTAACATAAATTTCACACATACATATAAAAAAGTTTGGTAATATTTTTCAAGTAAAAGAAAATATCACATATTTATAAGCATATATGATTTTTTGGTATTGTTACCCATTCTCTGATATAGCTCCAGATTATATAGGTGTGTAATTTGTTTTAGAAAAAGGTTAATGTATTTTTTATAATGTTGTTGGTGTATCTAGTAGAGGTGAGTATAATTAAAGAAAACAAATATTTAATTTTCTATTCTTAATTTTGTGGGGAAATTTTCTATTATTTTTTTTATGGAGGAATCTGTAGGCCTAGTCCAAATACGACTCTTCACGAAACCATGGGAGCTACATAAACATTTTTGTTTCTTTGGAAAAAAATGGTGCTTTATTTCAGGATAGAGTTCATATCACCTACTTGATAAGGCTAAATTAGACTTGTAAGAAGCCTTGTATAAAATATTGTATTTTTTGTATTCTGAGCATCTCCTATGATTAAATTTTTCTATACACAATATATTTTTCATCCTTCCATGATAATTTAATTATATATTTTTATTATTATTTTATTATGACCGTGATGTAAATTTAAAAATACAAAAATGTAGACATATTTTATTTATTTACTTTATGGAAAAAATATTAAATAAATTTTTGAGGAGGGCGCCCACTCAAACTATTGCCTAGGGCGCTCCCAACCTTTAAGTCGGCCCTGAGCCTATACATGTCCCTATGAGATGCAGCTAGATAGTATGATCTTCTTGGATGCTTGGGAAGCAACTTGACATGTTTAATAACATTTTTTGAGGGTGTTTAAGCACTCACAAAAATGTTAAGGTACAAGTATATGTGTTCACTATGTTACATGTGCTCATTGAGATTAGGTATGGTAACTTGGAGGTGTGACTATGTGGTTTGGAGATTTATGAGCTCATGGAAGGATTCATTAATGTATATCATGATGTATCAAGTATGATTGGATCATTTTTAGAGGTTTCTTGATGAGTTATTGCATTATTTCAATTGACCCTAACATATAAAGTGAGGAACATGGACGTTTACATAGGTAAGTATTAATGAATGGAGAGATTGAGGCATGGAATTCACATTATGATGATTGGATATGTTATAGGGATTATTATTAGTGATTTTAGAAAAATTAAAGTTCCCTGTGATACGTATTTTCAAGATATGATTGTTTATGTGCAATAGGGTGAAAACAAGTGAAATTCTAGCTTGAAGTTCAACTTCGATGTTTATTGTGAAGATTGTTCTTTGCATGGGAAATTTTTAATTTTAGGTAATATTTAATGATTATTTTATAATGTCTCACTAAAATAATGAGGTTGTTTTAACATCAATATTTTATAAATGAACGTTAAGAAACTAAAGAGGTCTAAAACCCTAATTAAACCCTAGCTAGGAGAAAGCAGCAAAGAAGTGAACTATAGTAACCTAGTTTTAAATTTATAATAAAATGTGGTGATTAGATGTTGTATAGGTATATATTAGATTTCCAGTAATGTATGGTTTAGGTCATGGTCATCAGTGGGCCCCACCTAAATATATCAGTTTTTGAAGAAGAAGGTTTTAGGACAAGATGGTCCAAAAGAGTAGCATGAAAAATTAATGGTGCATGATGACTTGGAGTATTTTTATTGATTTCCATGAATTTAAAAGAAATTTCATGTAGGTACATGGTGTTTTGAGGTCCATATAGGTTTATTGGTCAAAGGGTAGTTTTGGGGTCTCAAATAGCAGGGTTTAGTAAAATGAGCATAACTTGAGCTACAGGTGGAGTTTTAAGGTGATTCAGGATGTTTTTGGAAATTGGATTAAGTTATATTTCCATTGATATGTATTTTTCCTCATGATGAGGTCACTTGAAAGGGTTTCTAGGGCAATCTTTGGATAGGAATATTTTTGGCAGTTTAAGACAAGGTGTGTTGAGTGAAATTTTTATGTTGTTTGAAGCATGATATTTATGGGTTTATGATTTAGATATTTTGTAATATGAAGAGGGACTAATTTTACATTGAATGAATCCATTTATAGGTATTTACTGTATGTGAAAAATATTTTATGAGATAATATTTGGAAATAACATTTTTGGCAGGTTGATCTGGTGAAGGAAGATGTAGTTGTGGTTTGAAGAGATGGATGTTTCATGACTTATAATTTTTTTATAAGTGTTATACATGTTATGTAATTTTCATCAAGTGGCTACATGACATGATTTTATCGTGTTGATGTTATTTGGTGATCAAATGAAGTATACATGGTGCTAAAGGGTGTAGGAAACAATTGTTTCAAGATTTGTAAAGGAATTGGGCCCAAGAATCGAAATCATTTAATTGGTTGATAAAATGCACGACCATGTATGAATTTTTATGATATTTTATTCCTATGAGATGGTTTTTTGGTCATGAATTTTTATACATTCAATGTAAGGGCATTTTTAAGAATGTGCCCATGGGGTTTTGAGACATTTTTGATACATGTATTGAGGGTTTTAGCTAGGCCTACCTAATTGGGTCTCTTGTGACTTTTGTATTTAAAATTTTTATTTTTTTCTTGATGCATGTATCCTACTAAATGGAGGGAAAATGTTGGGCCTAAGTTTGAAAGGTGGAAAAGCTTATAAAAGCATGTTTTTGGGTGCTTTTTGGAACTTGTTATTTTTGTGAAAGTTAAGTGACCTAGATGAAATTTTTTTGCATGTGTTTGAGAATAAATTGAGGCTTATTAAAGTTTTTTATAGATGGATAAAAATTATAGGAAATGAGAGTAAGAATTTGATAATTTTTAAAGTAATTGTAGAGTTTGTTTTGTGAAGTGTGATCACTTAGGGTTTGGTTGAAGAAGTGAGAGATAAAAATTAGATCTCCATCATTTGTGGCAGACAAAAATTAGAGATCAGATCATCATAAGGTTTTTGAGGGGTTACTGATCATGTTTGGGGGTCGTATTCTCCTTATGGAGTTGGTGCTTCACAAAATTAGGGATTGGTGCTCCTTGTGGGGTTGGTGCCTCACTAAATTCTAAAAATATCAAATTAAGATTGTGTTTTGGTTGTTTTTCTTTCCCTTGATTGTTTTCGCACTTATATCATGTGTCTTGTGTTAATCGCGCTTATAGTTCTTGCACATATGATTATTTGATGTATGCACATATTAATGGATGGTTAAATGTTCATGATTATTTATATATGCAAGTTTGAAATATGAATTTAAAGTTTTTAAAGGAATTATTCACCCCCTCTCAATCCATTTTTCTTCTAACAATTGGTATTAGAGTAGGACCTTCTTGAGAATCTTGACAGCTTGAAGGAGATCTTTGAAGCACAAATGGGTGGTAAGAAGAAGAATTCTTAGAAATTATAGAATTTCAAAGATGATTGTTGTTATATTTCAAGTGAAAGTAATAATTGCTGAGGAAACATTCCTAAAATTTATTCTCCCCTAGGAGTTGTAACTTGTGAAGTTGGAGAAGGGTTTAGTGATTGAGATTCAAATTATGAAAATTCAGCTTGGGGTATAGTACAAAGGGAACTTAATCTATCTAGAGATGCAAATGAAAATATCAAACAAAAAATTGTTGAAATGAAAAGAAATCATGAAGATCAGATCAAGATCCTTGAAGCCAAGTTGAAGAATGAGAGTAAAGAACATAATGAGATCACAAAGCATCTTGAGGAAAAATTAGAGAAAGTTGCAATTAGCCTTGAATCCAAGGAAGATGCTCATGAACATAGTCATACTATTTATATTTGGGAGTCAAAAATGGAGGAGTTGTCAGAAAATCTAAAGATCAAAGATGAAGAATGTACTCATCTAAAAACACAAGTTTATTTACTCAATGATAAACTCAAGACTAAGGAATATGAGTTCATCAAGTATGAAATATCTACATTCAAGACTTGATCTAGTTTCAAGAAAGCTGAAAATGTTTTAAAAAGTACAAATGACCTAGATAATATTCTTAGCCAACAAAGATCAACAGGTGATAGGGATGGTTTGGGATTCAATGAGGATCTCAAGGACAAGGAATTGAAGCAAGAAGACATGGTTTCAAGCAAGGAAGATGGTGAACCAAGTACCAAGGAAGAAAAGAAATATACTCAAGCCAAGGACAATGAGAAGACCAAGCCTATTAAGCAACCTAATGCATTAAGGTATGAAAGATCATTTAATGGCTATTGTTTCTTATGTCATGTTTATGGTCATAGAGCTAAAGAATACAATACAAGGTCTCCTAGGAATGGTGTAGGATTCTTTCATGGTGAATTTCATTCATGTTATGAGTATGGACACAACTCCTAGGATTGTGGATGAAATCTAGGAGTATTTGATCCAAGAAAAAGTAAGAGGATGTTTATCAAGAGATCAGATCATAAAATTACTCACTCGGGGAAGGCAATAAAGATAAGATTGGTAAGATTTTTGAATGCTAAGATTGCAATAAACAAGGACATGTTTCTAGGTTTTCTGTGAATGATCCACCTATACATATTCATAGCTTCAAGGGGAGGAATACAATAGTGTGCTACAATTGTAAGGAGGTTGGTCATATTGTAAGTGATTTCTATCAAGGTCTCTCAAGTAAAAAAATGGTTTTCAAGGTCCTAATGTACAAGGATGGGGTCTTAAAAGACCTATGATACATGAAAATCGTCAAAGGACTTTGAAACCAATAAGATATCTTCATACCTCAATGAGAATTGGTGCCTATGAGAGAAGTGTTTCTTAGTGATCAGATCATAAAAGAGAAGAACAAGGAGTTTCTCAAGCATCTAAAGGGTCTTGTGACCTCTGCAAGACCTTATTTCAAGTATTCTTAGTGATCATATGCCTTCATTATGCTTCTTGAAGGTGTACATGTGCATAAGAAGAATTCAGGAGAGGGGGAGCTATCTAAGTTGTGTTGTGTCTCTTCCATAAGATCAAGCTATGTCAATTTGTGATATTATTCATGGTATTGTTAATATATGATGGATGTTCTTGTGTAAGGAGTCTTGTTCACAGTCTTGAGTTATTAGTTGTACATGTATGATGTTCTTATGATATATATTTTCATCATCATGGTGTGAGTTGATTGTACATGTTCTTGAGTCTATTTGACATGTCATAATGGTCTTTGAGCTCATGATGTATGTTTAACAAGTCCTTGTGTTGTTGTTGATGTCTCATGCTTTGTCAAGAATTTTCATGGCTTAGGTTAAGTGTGTCTAGAGTCATTGATATGTAAAAGTATCTCAAGGTGTTATCAAGGTCTTTATAATTTTACCTCATTGTCATCTATGTGTTTGAGGCTCAAATGTTCTCATTGTATATGAATTTGTTACCTTCCATATGAATTCAAGTGTGTAGTCAATATCTTGAGGTGTGTTGTCAACTTAAAGAGTGTACTCTTGATGTTTCTCAATCTAAGTTAGTAATATAAGTCATAAATTGTGATAAGTATTTCTGATCTTTAAATAACATGAGATGTCTAGGTCTTTGTATGGAGGATTTATGTCATGCTCGCTCATTATCAGTGATAAAGATGGTGCTTAATCGATAAGAGTGTCTCAATTATTTTGACTCTTAGCCTCTACATAACATTTTGGTCATATTTTACTCTCTATGCAAGAAGGTCAACATAACTCGAGTCAGGTGTAAAGAAAGGATATAAGGTCTTGAAGAAATGATATGGCATGATGTAGTCTCATGGAAGTCACTCAAGATGTTTGTGCATGGTTCTTGTTAAATCATTAGTTCTTATTCATGAAGCCATATGGATTCATGTATTCCTATTTTGTATTTGTCAAAGTAGCTTAGGTATATCATCTCTAGTAGATGGAATTTGAAGGTATAGAGGTTTTGAATACTTGTTAAGATAGTGCAAGTATTTCACAAAACTAGTGTTTCAAATTTAAAGCATATGCTCCAAAGTTATCAAATGTGTAAGTTTCTTGGTTAAATAGTTTTGGTAAAGTTTCCAAGAGTGTTCCATCTAAGTTATGATGGTTTCTCTATGAGTCTCAGTTACAAATGGGTCTATAAGCCAATCAATATGTAAAAGTGTACAAGTTATGGGTAGTAAAGGTCTAAGGTCACTTCAAGGAATTATTTGAAATCTATCTCAAAGTATGTTCCATCATGAGAAGTTTGACCATGTTTTGAGTATGTCTTGATTTGAGTCATGTACCTTGTCAAGAGTTGTAAGTTTCACTCTTGTCCATCATGTCAAATGAATAATTGTATCTAATTGTCTCAAATTCCAAAAGAGAAAGTAATCGGTTCTTAAAGGTTCTACAATTGTGTTTGAAAGAGTGATTCTTAGTTAAAGATGTGAAATTATTTATCAAGGTATTATAGGTTGTTTGAAGATACGTGCCCCTTTTTTAAGCCCCGAAAGACATTGATTGAGCTCATGATCTGACCTATCTAACAGAATATTATGTACAAGAAATGGAAATAGCATCTTAAATGTACATAAGGCTCTGCCTAGTTCATGTATGATTGATTTGGCAATAGTAGAAGGATGAATGGGTTTGTGCAAGTCAGTGGAATATAGATTTGACTTCAAGATGCTTTGAAGGAGTTCGTCAACTAGTTACAACTATGCATGAGTGTTAAGGGTTCTCATAAATCTGTACTATTTCTTGACATCTCTGTGGGTGTCAATGTTCTTAGTAAGCTTTACACTCACATGTATCAGAAGTATAAGGTATTGTGACTTCAAGAGACTAAGTCCTTCAAGCTAAGAAAGATGTTATAATGGACTAAGAGAGCAAGGAAGAAGTCAAACTCAAAGCTCCATTTTGAAGTGATTTTCTTCATTCATGGCCTGTAATCAATGCTCTTCTTTCACTACTTCTTCAAAATATGTAGGTTGACAAGAATAAAAGGAAAAGTGAACTTGTTGAGCCATCACGCTATTTCCTTCATAAATGTCTCTTAAACTCTTTGTTCTCTAATTTCTTGCGGGAGAATTTATTTGATTGCTAGAAGAAGAAATATTTCTTGGTTATTCTTCTTATCCCTACACCTATAATATTGGTAGCCAAATTGAAGGAGCTGGATGTCCTAGTCATCACATCTTTGGATCATCTTCTTTGTCAGCCCAAGCTTTATCTTCAAGGAACTTGACATCCCTACTCACCGCAATTTTTTTGGAGATCAGATTGTATAGTCTATAGTCTTTGAACTATTCACTACATCTAATAAAAATACACCTCTCACTCCTATCATCTAGATTTATTCTCAATTCCTCTACTAAATGGGCATATGCAATGCATTAAAAAAAAATTGAAATGGGAGACACTTGATTTAGTGCCACTTCATGCTTCTTGAGGAACCTTGTCCTTCACACTAGTTGTAGGAGATCTGTTCAATATATATACTGAACATGCAATAGATTTAGCCCATTAATCATTAGACAAATTATTTTGTTTAAGAAGGCTTCTCGCCATATTCCCGATAGTCCAATTTTTCCTTTCGGCCTAATCCATTCTACGTGGAGTGTACCTTGTTGTTAACTTCCTCTTGATTCTCTGTTGCTTACAAAAACCTATAAATTCATGTGAACCATATTTACCTCCTCCATACAACATGAGAACCTTGATGTATTTTCCACTCTTCTTTTCAACCAAAGATTTGAACTGTCTAAACTTTGAGATTGTTTCATATTTGATCTTAAGAAAAAGACACGAGATGTTCCCGCTAAAATCGTCAATAAAGGTTAGAAAGTAAAAACCTGCCCCAATGAACTAAGTTTTCATAGGACCAAAAAGGTCTCGTATGGATTAGTTTTATATTCTCTTTTTCTCTATAGGAGTCCATCGAAAACCTGTTCTCGTGATGGTTTCCTAGGATACAATTTTCACATTGATTGGACTATTCATTCATCATTAGAAATCCCTTGACCATTGGTGATTTTGTAAGAGACTAAGACTCTTAGATGATAAATGACCATACCTACAATGCCACAACCAATTCTCATTTGTGTTTGATATGTGTTGTGCATATGATTTTGATAGATTGATACTTCTCAAATATAGTGGGAACATTCTATTTTTGGTCATTTCCACCTTAGCTAAAAGTCTCCTACTAGGTGGCTTATCTACGATGATGTAAGTAGAGCCCTTGAATCGACATCATAGCCATTTTCATTTAATCTTCCTACACTAATAAAATTATGCTTAAGATGTGGTACATAGAAAACATCATGAATTGATTTCAGTTCATTTTGTCTAGTTAGGATAGAACAATACCTTTACCCCGGGCTTGAACTTGACAGAATGTCCATGTTGATCCGATTGTCCCGACTGCTCAGGAGCTGAAATCTCAGTGATGAGAACCTTTACCTCTTCGGCCTCCTGCCTCTACCTTAAAGGGAAATGAAACGAGGATATATGGAAACGGCAGAGTCTACGGAATCTATAGAATCCTTGACAACAATAGAAATATATGTTGATTTAAATAATGAAAAACAAGGGAAAATGTAAGAAAGCACACAAAAATTCATTCATACATAAGATAAAAACATGCAATACAAAAAATGATAATGAACAGCAGGAATTCATGAAAATGAAGGAATTCTGATCAACAAAACCAGTCAGACTTGAGTGGGACTGGAAGTGCATTTTTCTTCTTCTCCCAAATCTGAATTTTCTCTTCTTCTTCTTCTTCTTCTTTTCTGCTTTCTTCTTTCTCTTCTTTTTTCTCTTCTTTCTTCTTCTACTTCTCCCAATAAAACAAATGCATTAATAATAAAAACTCCTACACAACAAACTTGCCTTGCAAGTCAACACAAAATCTCTGACAAGAGATAATCAGGGAGAATAATCAACCAAAAATAAATGTGCAGCAGTCATGATTAAATGCAAATCTGATAGCTAAATCTGGGAAAGTCAAATAGTAGTTGCACAATAAATTCTGATTTGAATTTCCAACACTCCCCCTTAATTATGAACTGCTGCAGATCATTAGAAATATGAATCAAGTTTGTTCAAAAACTATTGTAGCATTTCCGTAGCTAACTAACAGTTTTCCGGAGCTGCTAACTTGTGCAAAGTCACAAACTCCTAAGCCACTTCGTAAATACTCAAATGTCTCTTTTGCCAGTGCTTTTGTAAATATGTCACGCTGATCTTCAGACATGCAAAAATCAAGACAAATTTCTTTGTTGCTTACAAGCTCTCTGATAAAATGATACCTCGTATCAATATGCTTAGTTCTCTTGTGAAACACATGATTTTAGATAATGTTATGGCTGAACTGTTATCACAGAATATTGTAGTGGCTTCCTTTTGATCATGCATCAAATATTTCAACATCCTTCACATCCAAACAGCTTGACACGCAACACTAGTGGCTGCCACATACTCAGCTTCAGCTGAAGAAAGAGTCACAATGGGTTGTTTCTTGATGCCCATGACACAACACCTATACCAAAGTGAAAAGTATACCCAGAAGTACTTTTCCTATCATCTATGCTGCCTCCACAATCACTATCAGTGTACCCAACAAGACTGAAATCATCTGAAGTGGAATACAAAATACCAAAATCCTTTGTACCACTTACATACCTCAATATCCTCTTACCGGCCTGCCAATGTGAGTCTTTTGGAGACTCCATAAACCTTGAAATCAGGCTTACACCATACATGATATCCGGCCTTGTGGCTGTTAAGTACATAAGGCTTCCAACCAACCTCTTGAACAATGTAGAATCCACACATGCTCCATCATCTTCCTTGCTTAACTTCATCCCTATCATAACCGGTGTTGGGGATACCTTGCACCTTGCCATATTAAATCTCTTCAAAACTTCATTTGCATATTTAGATTGAGAAATAAATATACCATCATTGGATTGATGGACTTCAATCCCCAAGAAATACCTCATAAGACCCAAATCAGTCATTTCAAATTCATTCTTCATTACTGATTTGAAAGAATCTATGTTTAGATCACCGGTAAAGATTAGATCATCCACATACAAGCAAACAATCAAAATGTTACCTTGCTTGTTGACCTTGATGTACAATGTCGGTTCACAACCGCTCCTTTGGAAACCATTTTGAATGAGATAGGAGTCAATGCGGTTGTACCAAGCTCTTGGAGCTTGCTTCAATCCATAGAGTGCCTTCTTTAACCTATACACCTTGTCTTCATGACCCGGTATCTCATAGCCTTGTGGTTGTTCCACATACACTTCCTCCTCTAAATAGCCATTTAAAATGCAGACTTTACATCCATTTGATATACAGGCCACTTGTTGTGGGCAGCAATAGCTAAAATAGTCCTAACTGTATCCAACCGAGCAACCAAAGCAAATGTCTCATTGAAGTCTATACCGGGATGTTGTGTAAAGCCCCTTGCAACTAGCCTTGCTTTATGCTTTTGCACTTTCCCATCAGCATCTTGTTTAGTCTTATAAATCCATTTGACACTAATTACATCTTTGCCTTCCGACAAATCAACCAACTCCCATGTTTGGTTCTTTTAATGGATTTAATATCCTCATCCATGGCTTCTGCCCATATATCACTACTCACAACCTCTTCAAATGTTAATGGATCATCAATATGAGAAAATAAAGCAAAAGCTGAAAATGAATTAGTTGTGTCAACATTATACAACTCACTCAAACTCCTTGTTTTTTGTGGCATCATGCTTGCTAGAGTTGGATCTAGAGGATGAAGAACTACTTGGAGTGCTAGATGGTGTTTCTCCAAGGATGCCAATTGATGTAGATGTTGGTGTAGATGCTTGTGAAGTTTTCTGTCTGTTGGTGTGGAAACAGCCTTGAAGATCTCCTTGGTGTGAATGAAGGTGTAGCTTGAGCTGCAACTTGTGGTACCATCCTAGGATTGGAAGGAGCTGTTGTTGGAGTTATATTTGGTGTTGGAAACACTTCATCCACCATATTATCATTTGGGACAGCAGCTGCAATTCTGATAGTCCTCTCTATGCTTCCATCCCATGCTTCATCCTCCACAAACTGAACATCACGGCTGATTATAACTTTCCTATTGATAGGATCAAACAACTTATATGCTTTTGTTTCCTCTGAGTAACCAAAAATATACATTTTTGTCCTTTATTATCTAACTTCCTTCTCAACTCATCTGGAACATGCGCATATGCTATGCATCCAAATACCTTCATATGAGAAACACTATGTTTCCTTCTTGTCCAAGCCTCTTGAGGGACTTTGTTTCTTACACTCTTTGTTGGGCACCTATTCATGATGTAAACAGCAGTTGCCACTGCCTCAGCCCAATATTCATTTGGTAGATGTTTGGCTGCCATCATGCTATGAGCCATCTCCATAATTGTTTGGTTCTTCCTCTCCGCCACACCATTTTGCTAAGGTGTATAGCGGGCTGTAAATTACTTGTGTATGCCATGAGATCTACAAAAATTTATAAATTCATTAGATATAAATTCACCGCCTCTATCCGTCCTTAGAACCTTGATGTAGTGGCCGCTTTGCTTCTCCACAAGTGCCTTGAACTGCTAGAAATAAGAAAATGCATCAGATTTGTGTTTTAAGAAATAAACCCAAGTTTTTCTTGTGAAATCATCAATAAAAGTAAGAAAATAAGTGCAGCCTCCTATAGACGGTGTTTGCATTTGCCCACAAATATCTGAATGCACAATCTCAAGTGGAGTTGTAGCTCTATTTGCCTTGCCAATCGGAAATGACTCTCTATGTTGTTTTCCCATAATACATCCTTCACAAACTCTTTCCGGTTTCTCAATTAATGGCAAACCTTTTACCATATTCTTCATATGAAGTAATTTCAGCGCTCCAAAATATAAATGCCCAAATCTGAAATGCCAAAGCCAAGAATCATCCTTTACTACTGTTTGAAAACGTGCTGCTGGAGTTTCTACAGAAACATCATTTTCCTCTTTGGAGCTGTTCTAGCCATTTCCGTAGCTGTCTTGGAAATTTCCGTAGATTTCTTGAAAATTTCCGTAGAAATTTTGAACCTTTTTGTGACTGTTTTGAACATTTCCGTAGTTGTCTTGGACATTTCGTAGTTGTCTGTGGCTACTGCTGATTTTGTATCTTCTACCTTAAAAGCTGCTCCAGAATTTACAGTATGTGTCTCATGAACAGCTTGAGCTATTTTTCCTTTCATGGCTGGCCTTATTTTTAATGGAAACATGCGGTTTATAGTCATTTGTACCTTGGCAATAAGCATATTGCTTGGAAGCTTGTCCAAAATAACACATTCATTATTTTCCATGTACACTCTATATCCCTTTTGTATCAGTTGTCCAATGCTCATCAAGTTGTGTTTTAGACCAGCAACATAATATACATCAGGCATAAATTTGGCTCCCCCTTTTTGGTTAGAATATTAACCGTACCTTTACCCAAAACAGTGACTTTGTTGTTGTTACCAAGTGTAACATCAGTTTGAACTGATTCTTCCAAGCTAGAAAACAAATCTTTATTACCTGTCATGTGATTACTGCAGCCCAAATCTAAATACCATATGTCACATGGGCTTTCTTGAACAACATTGCACTCATTTGGAGAGTTTGTAGGGATTGCTTCAAAGCAATCTTCGTGCATGCTGATGAACATGTTGCTGAGGAGTGCTACTTGACTGATTTTGACCTTGCTTCTTACTGGTCATATTGTTTTTCTTGCATTCATGAGCATAATGCCCAAACTTCTTACAATAGTGACATTGAATGTGTGATTTGTCAAATCTTTGGCCACTTGGGTAACTAAAATTCTGATTTTGACCTCTACCACCAGCATTTGCATAAGCTTTGCTACACGTCCACTTCTAGGAGAACTTCTCCCTCTAGCTCTAGGATTGAAACTCCTCCTTCCTCTTCCATGATTTACATAAATATGAGATGAAAATGCATTTTCTATTGAACTATTTGATCTATTCAGTCTATATTCATGATTGATAAGAGAGGCATGTAGTTCATCCACACTAAACTGGCTCAAATCTTTGGTTTCCTCTAGAGCCACAACTACAACATCAAATTTAGAAGGGAGACTTCTAAGTACCTTTTCAACAACCTTCCTATCCTCTATGACCTCTCCATGGGACTTCATTTGATTTATCAAACCAACAACATGAGTAAAGAAAGATTCTACTGAATCTGAGTTTCTCATTGATAAATTTTCAAATTCTCTTCTAAGGAGCTGTAATTTAGCAGTTTTAACCTTGTCCATACCTTGATATGCAATCTGAAGTGTGTCCCATGCTTCCTTGGCTTGCTTTGCTACTATAACTCTTGGGAGTATGCTCTCATGCATTGCTTGATGGATATAAAACAATGCTTTCCCATCCTTCTTCGTTGTTCCTTCAAGACATCCTTTTGAGCTTGTGTAAGAGCATTGTATGTTGCCTAGTCTGCTGGTTCTGGTAACCATTTTCAACCATTTCCCAAATGTCTTGAGACCAAAACAAAGCTTTCATGGTCAAAGACCAATACTCATAGTTCTTTCCTGTGAAAATCAGAGTTTGCACACTAACCAGCGATGCACCAGACGTAGAAGCCATTAATGGCTGCCAAATGAAAAAACTAAAAACCCAGAAATGAAATAGAAGAAGGGTTTAGCCAAGCTCTGATACCAGATGAAGGGAAATGAAATGAGGATCTATGGAAACTGCAGAGTCTATGGAATCTACAGAATCCTTGGACAACAATAGAGAATAAAATGCAGTGGATTTAAATGATGCAAAACAAGGGAAAATGTAAGGAAAGCTACAGAAATTTATATCAGCAAAATAAGATAAAAATCTTGGCTGCAAATAACACAGATCTGGGATTGAAATTGCTTGAGCAATACAAATATATTTGTCAATAATGAACAGCAGCTACAGCTGCACACAAAACATTCATTCATACATTAACAACATGAAAATGAAGGAATTCTATCAACAAAACCAGTCCAGACTTGAGTTGGGACTGTGCACTTTTCTCCTTCTCCCAAATCTGATTTTTCTCCTTCTTCTTCTTCTTCTCTTCTTTCTTCTTTCTCTTCTTCTTCTTTCTTCTCTACTTCTCCCAATAAAACAAAATGCATTAATAATAAACTCCTACACAACAAACTTGCCTTGCAAGTCAACACAAAATCTCTGACAAGAGATAATCAGGGAGAATAATCAACCAAAAATAAATGTGCAGCAGTCATGATTAAATGCAAATCTGATAGCTAAATCTGGGAAAGTCAAATAGTAGTTGCACAATAAATTTTGATTTGAATTTCCAACATTTGAATTACGTATAGATGTTAATAAATTTCATGCATATGGTTATTTTGGATATTTTGACATGGCCGCAAGGCCGAAGGAGGTATTTTACCTTTTGCAGGAAACACAACAGGATCACAACCATGAGGGGGATTGGGAACCAAACACAACAGGATGTCGGGTGGTTACAACATTTGGTCGTCAAGGCAACTAGTAAATTGTATTGTGTTACCTTTGTTCTTTTATGTGTTAAAAAAATTTCCATGAGGGGGAAATTTTCTAATGTGACCAAGGGGGTAAGAATTTTAATTACTTGTTTTAACTTACTTTAGTAGGTGATTTCATTTTTGATATCTTTTTTAAATTTCTTTTGCTAAGTGTGTTTAGAATTAATTTAACACCTTGTTTTAAATTTTAAGTTTTGGAGGGAAGTCTAGTGGATGTAATTAATTTTGATGGTTGGCTCCTTGAGCCTTGTGTTTCCTCTTGTATTGAATGCTTGTTTTGAGTGTTGACCACTCCAAATCTTTTGAATCTCGAATTTGAGATGTAGGGCAATTTTGGGGGACTTGTGGGACAAGTTGAACTTGTCCCACACTTCCCAAAACCCCTTACCAACCATATCTATGGGTTGGGAATCCAAAAAGGGGATTATTTATTGTTTTGGGAAGGGAAATGTGACTTTGGAGTGCACTTGTCTTCCTTTTGCATTTAATTGTGCCTTAAGACACATGGGAAGGGATGGATGTGGAAAAGAGATGTCATTCAACCCAACCACCCATTTATGGTGTTTTGGGATTTGAGTTGACTAAAGGAAGGTGGTCTTGAGGATGTGTGATGTGGCATCCTACAAGGAGCCACATCACCCTCACTCTTCCCTTTTGTCTATTTATGGAAACTTCCTCTCTTGTTGAGGGGGTTGGAGGTTTTTTGTTGGAGAGTTTCTTTTGTTATTTTCTTTTGGGGAGAGAAAAGATTGGGGAAAAAGAAAAAGAAGGAGCTTGGACTTGCATGCTTGGATTGTTTTGGAGGGAGCTTGGACAAAGCTTCTTGGTTTAGGCTTCTCCAATGGAGAGGTAGGAAACCTTCTCCCATTTTTGCTTTCATATTGTTGTTGCTTCTATGCTAAATTTGTGGATAATGTATGTTTACTTGTGTATTGTGAAAAATGGATAGCATGCTTAATGTGTAGTGTAGGAGAGGTCTATGGGAAAACTCATGAGGGAGGCATAAGAGTAGAATAGGAAATTGTGGAGGGAGTTTGAGAGGGATGCCCATCTTGGGTAAGAATGTTCACATTCTTACCTTGTCCTTGAGGGAGCCATAAGAGGAGGGAGGCATAAGAGTATGGGAGGAAAAAGGGGTACTTGAGGGAGGCATAAGAGTCATAGGGGCTTGAGTTTTATTGTGGAGGGTTTGGATGGGCATCTCATCTCAATTGGGAGGCATAAGGAAAACTTTCCCATAGTTCCTTCTCTTGTTGGCTTGGATGAAAGCCTTGTTGTGAAATGTTTGGTGTTATTTGTGTGTCTCTTTGTTTCTTCTATTTTAGCTTTGAATGTTGTGAAGAAATTGTATTGTGGAAGCAAGTATTGTTGCCTTGAGTTGGAGACCACCCTTCATTGTGTTGTGTTTGGGGCTCGGGGGTCAATGGAGGAGATTGCTTCTCTTCTCCATTGAGTTTTGGTTGGGAGGAGAGTGTTGCCTCTCCCCCTATCTTGGTTGTGATTGAAATACTTGGAATTTGGAGCATGGATGAAGAACACCTTGGAGCTTGTGAAGACTTCTTCCTTTTTCCTTTATATGTATTATTTTGTTGTAAAATTTGTATGTGAAAGAAAGTTGTATCATCTTGTTTTCATTCCAAAAAAAAGGGGACATTGTAATCTATATTTGCCCAAAAGTTCACATGGTTAAAATGTTGGTAGATCTTGTTTAAAACTTAATGAAAATATTGATGGACTCTTACGTGGAATGTTAGTATATTTACAAAAATATATATACATACTAGATTCCATTTTGTTGCAAAAAAAAAAGAGGTATTGATAAGTGATATTATTAGCGTATATCTTCTTCTTGTAGTATGAATGGAAAGAGTTAAGTTTTATTGAATTTCCAATATGCCAATAGAGTAGATTACACCCTAACTCTATCATGCTCTCTCTTCATTTAAGAATTTCTTGTGAATCTTTTGCAAATCGTAAAAAGGGAATTGAAATCAATTCTTTTGAAAACCCATGTTATGTTTATTGAATGGTGTGAAAGGAGATTTTAATGCAAAATTCTTAACTTAGTGTGACCGAGGTGCGTAGTTTCATGGGTCTAGCAGGATACTACGGGAGGTTTGTTCAGATTTTCCCGGATTGCGTACTCCCATCACTTCTCTTGGCGGAAAGGGAAGAAGTTTGTATGACAGAGATAGATGTGAGAAGGCCTTGATACATCTTTGAAGGAGTGCCTCATGAGAGCACCTATTCTTAAAGTGCAGATCCTCATGGAGAGTTTTTTGTTTGCATGAGATGCTTCCTTGGCGGGACTTGGAGGAGTGTTAATGCGGGGAGGGTAGAGTAGTTGCCTTTGAGTCCCGCAAACTCAAGGATTATGAGCTCAATTATCCGACCCATGACCTTGAGCTTGCAGCGGTGGTACATGCCTTAGTGCGGTGGAGACATTTTCTTCTTGGCCGAGATTTACACTCAGGACTGATCACTTGAGTCTTCGCCACCTCTTCACGCAGCCCAATCTCAACGCTCGTCGGCGGTGTTAGATGGAGCTACTCGTGAGTATTACATGGAGATAGAACATGTGAAAGGCAAGAGAATGTGGTTGCAGATGCCTTGAGTAGGCGGAGACATGTGGCTATGGCCACCTCAGTGGGCACAAATTTGTGGAGTAGGATCTTGCAGCAGCTTCCTCAGGATAGTTTCTACCTTGCAGCCAGAGCAGAGATTGAGTCTCAGAGACCCCTTGAGGGGAGATTTGTTGGATTGTCATTAGAGGCAGATGGTCTTCTCAGACACAGAGGTCGAATTTATGTTCCTAGAGATGGAGGCTTGAGACATGACATTTTGACAGAGGCTCATCGTGCACCTTACTCAGCCCATCCCGGGGTGAAGAAGATGCACGCCACCTTGAGACAGTTGTATTTTTGGAGAGGACTTCGGAGAGACATAGCCTCATTTGTATCCCGCTGTTTAGAGTGCCAGAGGGTAAAGGCCGAGCATCAACATCCAGCTGGCCTCCTCTATCCTCACGCCATACCAGAGTGGAAGTGGGACACCATTTCTATGGATTTCATTATTGGGTTCTTGACGTCAAGATACCACCACGACGCCATCATGGTCACAAAGTGGATAAATTGACGAAGGTAGCTCACTTTTTCCGGTGAAGACCACCTATACAAAGCAAGTGTTGTGGCACACAGTATACCTTGATGAGATTGTCAGATTACATGGGATTCCGCAGAAGATCATTTGCGACCGCGACCCTTTGTACACTTCCCACTTCTGGACCACCATGCGGTATGCCCTCGGGGACGAGGATTAATTTCAGCACGACTTATCACCCGGAGACCGACCATGAGACGGAGAGAGGGTGAATCAGATTTTGGAGGACATGCTCAGGATGTACGTGATGGATCATCAGTCGAGATGGGAGGAGTATCTGTATTTGGTGGAGTTTGCCTACAATAATAGTTTCCAAAGTTCTATAGGCATGGCTCCCTTTCAGGCATTATATGGTAGAGAGTGCAGGACACCTCTTAGCTGGGATAGGATTGAGGACAGGGTTTCTCTTGGGCCAGCATTATTGCAGGACATGGAGCAGCAGGTTTCTTTGATCAGACAGAGATTGCAGGAGGCGCAGGATAGACGAGAAGAAGTATGCGAGACTCAAAGCAGGACGAGATCACGATTTTGAGGTAGGCACGAAGGTGTTTCTTCGTGTCGATCGCATAAGAGCCCTATCCGTTATGGAAAAGGTTCTAAGCTTGCTCCTAGATTTGTGGGTCCCTTTGAGATCTTGGAGCGCCTTGGTCCCTTGGCCTATCGTCTAGCATTGCCACCTAGCTTATCGTGCGTCCATGATGTTTTTCACGTTTCTGTGCTTAGGAGATATGTTTCGATCCTTCTCATGTGCTAGATTGGACCGCATTGCAGTGCACGATCGAGGCGCAGGTGATGGTGGAGCCGTGCGTATTTTAGATAGCAGGACCCTAGGCCTTCGCGGCAGAGAGATTGATCAGGTTCGGGTCCAATGGGACAGGTACGATGAGACTGCTGCCACCTGGGAGGATGCTACATCATTGTGAGCTCAGTTTCCACACTTATTTCAGTGACTTCCAGGAGGAAGTCTAGACTAAGAGGAGGGGGATGTAATGCCCACTTCCCTATGACACGTAGTTGATTATCATTTTGAATTATGCAGACTTTTGGATATGGACATGACTTATACTTACGTTGATTAGTAGGATGTTTTGTGAGTAGATGCATTTGGGTTATGATTAGATTTTGTTTCAGTATGATCTACATTGACTCATGGACAGACTATTGGATACCGATATTATTTTTATATGGATATATTGCATGTGTTCTAACATTGGATTTCTTCGCCATGATAAGTAGAATGTAGTTGTTGAATTTACATTACTATAATTTTGGATAATGATGAAATGCATAATTAAGTTGTGATTTAGACCTAGAAATAATGATTGATTGAATTACGTATAGATGTTAATAAATTTCATGCATATGGTTATTTTGGATATTTTGACATGGCCGCAAGGCCGAAGGAGGTATTTTACCTTTTGCAGGAAACACAACAGGATCACAACCAGCAAATGAGTTCTTATGCGTGCCCACTTACTTGCAGCCAACACAATATAGTAAATCAATGTGTGTTGCATAAATGCTCATATATATACCCATGTATTATAATGATAAAATCATGTATGTACTTAACAAAGTGAGAAATGTATACCCATGTAAAATCTCAAACCTTCTTTTTGTTGCAATGTTTACAAATATATTTAAACGTTTTTTTTTACAGATTAAGACACTGCGAGTGGCCTTAGCTTCACAAATATCAAGCGCATGGCATGAGCCTCGCAACTTGCCCAAACAAATGTAAAGTTAGTCTCAAAATCAAGACCATTCAATCACCCTTAAATCGTGTCTAAGAGAATAGCGCTAATATAAAAAAATATGATGATACGTTTGAGTAGATATGCACGATAGATAACTTGATACACAAAGCACTACATCACGAGAGAATATTTAAATTGTTGCAATGCTTGCAAAAGCGAGTTTTGTGGTCGTCTATTGAAGAGTGTTACAATAGACAAGCAATAGTTGTTGGTATAAGAGATCCATAGTTGTGAGATAACCACATGGTGGACAGGCGCTATCAAAACACTTTCACTTTGTCCCCTAATCGATTTGATTTTCCTTTGGGGCGCCTCCCTCGTCCCACAATCTTTTTGATAAAAATATCTTGAAGGTGAAATCCGATTTTGAGGATGCATTCAATACTCTTGAGCAGAGATAACAACATAGTTGGGACGACACTGGCACAGTGCGCCTCCACTATCGACCGTCCGCGCGCCTGGGACCCTTTTTATTTGCCTCCTTGTACCATGCGCGGCCAGGGCGAGGAGAACAGGGAAAAATGCCGAGATAATGCCCGTATCTTGCTTAGAATACTCCTCACTGTATCCATGCGGCACAGGCGGTATGCGCAAAAGTGTATCCATGTGCAAAATAACGTGTTTCAATGTTGTGGCTATTTGGTAGAGGGAAGCATACACGCAAGGTGAAAGAAGAAGGTATTAATGGTGGACGAGGTGGTTGTTGAGATCCACCGCCCCAACCAAAGAGATTTAAACATGGTTGAAATATTTTCCCCCGATTTGACCCTTGATCATTTATTTTCAAATTTCAAAATGTAGGTAGAATCTTATAGACTGATTTGTGTTTAAATTTGTTAATATATCTATATATATGCCACCTATATTAAAAGTGTCTAATCCCTTTTAAGAGATATCTAAGAAACCAAACCACTTAGTATATCAGGGAGTCTTTTCTAACATTAACGAAAAACCATAAAATTGCCCAAACTAGTCTTGATCCAACTTAGCCATTCATTGCATTTCACTACAGTCAAGAATTCAAATGAGAAATTAAATTTAACTTAAGAGACAATCGTAGTATTTTCCTTTTCTTGAATATCACATAAGTTCCTATAAGCCCTTTTTTGAACCTTGGAGAATAAGTATCATTATACAAATTACAATTTATTTAAAACTCACACTCTTGAATTACTTCATCGATGTGTAACTGTGTTTGGCCACTTCATATTGTAGCCTTCAAATTTTCCTACTACCACTTAGGATATGGTCAAATAAGGTTTCACCATCACTACCGATAATGGATCTTTTATTAGAAGTGTACTTATTAGGATAACACATAATAATATACATATCTAAAAAGAAATTTTGCACAACTAACTTTCTTAGGTCATTGGTTCATATATTTGTTATTGTGACTAGACGTTAGCTACCATCCCAATCATGTTACACAACACCCTTACCCCAACATCTTTTTGTTCACTATAGAAATAAGATTCCCTAATGTGATTAAGTATGTCAATAAAAAAATTCAGAGGGTATGGGGTCTTTGGGAAGAGCTTTCTTGGTACGAAAATAGTTACCATACACATGATGGTATCCTCATAGTGTGCAAATTCGAGAATGGGGACAATAGGGTCATGAGATGGACTGGATATAATTAAAGAGGGATTTATTTGATATCTAACTGTTATATCATGAGACGAATACAACAAATATTGAAGTAAATCTCTAGTGAATGGAATTGCGACAATCATGTAGTTCTAGTTTTGCGACCGAAATACAAAGTAAAAGATTGAAGCTTATCAGTTCCCAAGATCAAGCAGGCCACAAAACTTGTAGATAAAATAAATCAAACAAGAACTACTACCTTGCAAAAAAACAAAAATTTGTCGCATTTTTGGGTTGCATGGTTGTGGCGCACCGTCGTCGTCGGGAGCGTGGCGTCGCGTCTTTTAGCGACGTTACACTTTGGTATCAGAGCCAGGGGTTCGAAGCTGGGACCCTTGGGCACACGCTGAAAACGTGAAATAGGAACACTTAACTTAGTGCAGAACATTATTCTTTTAAAATATAAAACCATAATGTTGATAATTATAGTAAACAACAAATTTTGAAAACTAGCACAAGACCTAGAACGATGAACTAACTCTTGCCTTGATGCATGCGGGAGGCGCGGATTGGTCGAGGGTCTCTTCATATAGACCTAGACATACCACCGCCGGAGCAGCCGTAGCGGCCCTTACGCCTCGATCTTGCAGACACTCGGGATGTCAATGTCATTTATACGCGGAGAGCCCTTGGGAGGACGACTTGCTAGACATAGTTTGGAGCCATCAGTAGATGCCCAGGCATCCCCTCGACACAGCGAGGAGCACAGAGCAGAGAATTTCTGTGCAGAGTCGGCTAGGGCAGAGTCACCACAGAGAGGACATGGGGACAGGATCTCAGGACATAGGGATAGGTCTCGGAGCCCTAGACAGAGGGAGGAGCATACAGAGAGACCTAGGATTCGTCATACATCAGCTGCAGACCATATCAGGGAGATCCTGAAGCTACGACCATCTCACTATTCGGGTGATACAGGCGGTTTTCAGGCAGAGGCCTGGTTGGTGAGCTTGAGCGGATGCTTTAAGCTCTGCCCTTGTACTAGCAACACGAAAGCTCGTGTTGCAATCCATCTTCTGAAGGATGGAGCAGAGTGCGGTGGAGGACCGAGGAGAGAAACTCCATGTTGACTCGAGACGATTACTGGGAGCTGTTTGAGGAGCATTTCGGGAGCGGTATTTACCAGAGATTTATTTAGAAGCACATAGAGCGAGTTTCATGACCTCGTCGGGCGTCGATGATGATAGCTAAGTATGAGAGTCGATTTCTAGACCTACTCCAAGACGTCGACTATATGCGAGGATGGCAGTGCGGATTCGGGTTCATCGGGGGCACGAACTTGGATCTAGGTGGCACAATGCGCATTCACCGCCCACTGAGTACGTTAGCAGAGGTCGTGGAAAAGGCCTATATTGCGAGAGGAGACACGGGGAAGACACAAGCAGGCTAGAGACGAGTTCGGAGCCAAATCCAGCAGATGCGGGATAGTAGCTCGAAGGGGTCGGGATTCCTCCTCCATGGGGTGGACAAAATTCAGGGCAAGCTTCATTCGAGGCCACGCAGCAGCAAGTAGCAGCAGCAGACCCGCCCACCTTACCAACCTCCTAGAGATTTGATGCACTGAGAGAGGACGTAGTATGGGGCCTCCTCTGGGGTCCCATCGGGACACAGGGTGCACCGAGAGCTCAGTCAATAGGAGCTCGTTAGCAGAGACCTCAAGCATCCATAGCCGGATCGTTAGGATCTCAGTATCTTAGTCATCTAGAGTACTGGTGGAGCCGCTTCCCACCTTTGGAGAGGACCAGCATTTGTTATGGTTGCGGTGTTGTTGGACATCTTTGGAGAGATTACCCACATAACCCTACCAAGGGTAAGACACAGAGCTCAGAGCCTACTGTTGGAGATATGGCACGGAGTCATCGGATCTACGCAGTAGTCGAGAACCGCCAGGCTGAACATCAGAATATTGTGATTGAGACGACAGGTAGTATTGGTGGTATTTCCACCTCTATATTATTTGATTCTGGCTCTTCTGATTCTTTTATTGCACCATCCTTAGTAGAGCGTTGTAGGCTAGTGGCAGTTAGGCAGGGCCGTAGTTGGGACGTTGAGATGGCTTCTGGAGCCAAGATTTCTGTAGACTCCTTAGTCAAGGAGTGTGTAGTGGATTTGGGACCCTTCACCACTACTTCTGATCTTCGGATCCTTCCATTAGGATCTTATGGCATCATTTTAGGCATGGATGGTTGTCGCTCACGAGCTAGAGTGGATTGTTACCATAAGACTATTTCTTGCATAGATGATCTTGGAGTAGAGTCAGTGATATCAGGAGTTAGGAGGGCCGTATCCATTCGCACTATCTCCGCTATGCAGCTTAAGCGGTGTGCGCGATAGGGTTGTCAGATGTTTGCTATTACGGTCAGTGACAGATCAGAGGATGAGTCGAGAGGACCTTCCCTCGATGATCATCCCATCTTATCAGAGTTTGCTGATGTGTTCCCAGGGGAGTTACCGGGATTACCTCCCCCACATGAGATCGACTTCCATATAGATCTAGTTCCGGGCGCAGAACCTATCTCACGAGCACCTTATCAGATGACTACTCCTGAGTTATGTGAGCTCAAGTTGCAGCTTGAGGACCTTCTGGAGAAAGGCCTCATCCACCCTAGTGTATCCCCTTGGGGTGCACCAGTTATCTTCGTGAAGAAGAAAGATGGATCTCTTCGGTTGTGTATTGACTCTACCGTCAA
The DNA here is from genome assembly GCA_018340775.1 of Taxus wallichiana var. yunnanensis. Classification (NCBI taxonomy): domain Eukaryota; kingdom Viridiplantae; phylum Streptophyta; class Pinopsida; order Cupressales; family Taxaceae; genus Taxus; species Taxus wallichiana. The sequence goes on along the minus strand of CM031239.1, from coordinate 457,017,405 downwards.
TTTGAATAAAGTAACGATCAAGAATCGTTACCCCTTCCACGCATTGATGATTTGTTTGATCGGATGAAGGGGGCTATAGTTTTCTCTAAGATAGATCTTAAGTCGAGGATACCATCAACTCGGGATTGTGGAGACAGAGATATTCACAAGAGACTTTGACTTTCCGCACGAGATATGGCCACTACGAGTTCACGGTGGTACCCTTCGGTTGACGAATGCCCCCATAGTGTTTATGAGTTTGATGAATGGGGTATTCGGGACCTTCCTTGATCGCCGTACTCATCTTCATTGATGACATTCGATTTACTCACGCACACGTCGGGAGCACGTGGAGCACCTTCGCTAGGTTCTTCGGTGTCTTCGCGACAGCGCCTTTACGGGAACTTGGAGAAGTGTGCGTTCTTTCGGCTGAGGTGCGGTATTTGGGCCACGTTATTCTGGGAAGGTATCGCAATCGATCCTTCTAAGATTCGAGCCATCATGGATTGGCCAAAGCACCCACTAGTGTGACCGAGGTGCGTAGTTTCATGGGTCTAGTAGGATACTACAGGAGGTTTGTTCAGGATTTTTCCCGGATTGCGTACCCCATCACTTCTCTTCAGCGGAAAGGGAAGAAGTTTGTATGGACAGATAGATGTGAGCAGGCCTTCAGTACACTGAAGGAGTGCCTCACGAGAGCACCTATTCTTGCAGTGCTAGATCCTCATGGAGAGTTTTTCGTTTGCACAGATGCTTCCTTGGCAGGACTTGGAGGAGTGTTAATGCAGGAGGGTAGAGTAGTTGCCTTTGAGTCCCGCAAACTCAAGGATTATGAGCTCAATTATCCGACCCATGACCTTGAGCTTGCAGCAGTGGTACATGCCTTAGTGCGGTGGAGACATTTTCTTCTTGGCCGGAGATTTACACTCAGGACTGATCACTTGAGTCTTCGCCACCTCTTCACGCAGCCCAATCTCAACGCTCGTCAGCGGTGTTGGATGGAGCTACTCTGTGAGTATGACATGGAGATAGAACATGTGAAAGGGAAGGAGAATGTGGTTGCAGATGCCTTGAGTAGGCGGAGACATGTGGCTATGGCCACCTCAGTGGGCACAAATTTGTGGAGTAGGATCTTGCAGCAGCTTCCTCAGGATAGTTTCTACCTTGCAACCAGAGCAGAGATTGAGTCTCAGAGACCCCTTGAGGGGAGATTTGTTGGATTGTCATTAGAGGCGAGATGGTCTTCTCGCACACGAGAGGTCGAATTTATGTTCCTAGAGATGGAGGCTTGAGACATGACATTTTTGAGAGGCTCATCGTGCACCTTACTCGGCCCATCCCGGGTGAAGAAGATGCACGCCACCTTGAGACAGTTGTATTTTGGAGAGGACTTGAAGAGACATAGCCTCATTTGTATCCCATTGTTTAGAGTGCCGAGGGTAAAGGCCGAGCATCAACATCCCGGTGGCCTCCTCTATCCTCACGCCATACAGAGTGGAAGTAGGGCACCATTTCTATGGATTTCATTATTGGGTTGCGACGTCAAGATACCACCACGACGCCATCATGGTCACAGTGGATAAATTGACGAAGGTAGCTCACTTTTCTCCAGTGAAGACCACCTATACAGCAAGTGTTGTGGCATGAGTATACCTTGATGAGATTGTCAGATTACATGGGATTCCGCAGAAGATCATTTGCGACCGCGACCCTTTGTACACTTCCCACTTCTGGACCACCATGCAGTATGCCCTCGGGACGAGGATTAATTTCAGCACAGCTTATCACCCGGAGACCGATGGATAGACAGAGAGGGTGAATCAGATTTTGGAGGACATGCTCAGGATGTACGTGATGGATCATCGATCGAGATGGGAGGAGTATTCGTATTTGGTGGAGTTTGCCTACAATAATAGTTTCCAAAGTTCTATAGGCATGGTTCCCTTTCGGGCATTATATGGTAGAGAGTGCGGGACACCTCTTAGCCTGGGATAGGATTGAGGACACGGGGTTTGTCTTGGGCCAAAGCATTATGCAGGACATGGAGCAGCGAGGTTTCTTTGATCGAAAGAGATTGCAGGAGGCGCGGGATAGACGAGAAGTATGCACGAGACAAAGCATAGGACAGATCACAGTTTTGAGGTAGGCACGAAGGTGTTTCTTCGTGTCAGACCACATAAGAGCCCTATCCGTTATGGAAAAGGTTCTAAGCTTGCTCCTAGATTTGTGGGTCCCTTTGAGATCTTGGAGCGCCTTGGTCCCTTGGCCTATCGTCTAGCATTGCCACCTAGCTTATCATGCGTCCATGATGTTTTTCACGTTTTTGTGCTTAGGAGATATGTTTCTGATCCTTCTCATGTGCTAGATTGGACTGCATTGCAGGTGCAGGATCAGGGGCAGGTGATGGTGGAGCCGTGCGTATTTTAGATCGCAGGACCCTGGGCCTTCGCGGCAGAGAGATTGATCAGGTTCGGGTCCAATGGGACAGTGCGATGAGACCGCGCCCACGGGAGGATGCTACATCATTGTGAGCTCGGTTTCCACACTTATTTCGGTGACTTCGGGAGGAAGTCTAGACTAAGAGGAGGGGGATGTAATGCCCACTTCCCTATGACACGTAGTTGATTATCATTTTGAATTATGCGAGACTTTTGGATATGGACATGACTTATACTTACGTTGATTAGTAGGATGTTTTGTGAATAGATGCATTTGGGTTATGATTAGATTTTGTTTCAAAGTATGATCTACATTGACTCATGGACGAGACTATTGGATGCCGATATTATTTTTATATGGATATATTGCATGTGTTCTAACATTGGATTTCTTCGCCATGATAAGTAGAATGTAGTTGTTGAATTTACATTACTATAATTTTGGATAATGATGAAATGCATAATTAAGTTGTGATTTAGACCTAGAAATAATGATTGATTGAATTACGTATAGATGTTAATAAATTTCATGCATATGGTTATTTTGGATATTTTGACATGGCCGCAAGGCCGAAGGAGGTATTTTACCTTTGCAGAAACACAACAGATCACAACCAGCAAATGAGTTTTATGCGTGCCCACTTGCAGCCAACACAATATAGTAAATCAATGTGTGTTGCATAAATGCTCATATATATACCCATGTATTATAATGATAAAATCATGTATGTACTTAACAAAGTGAGAAATGTATACCCATGTAAAATCTCAAACCTTCTTGTTGCAATGTTTACAAATATTTTAAACGTTTTTTTACTGATTAAGACACTGCGAGTGGCCTTAGCTTCACAAATATCAAGTTTCGCATGGCGAGCCTCGCAATTGCCCAAACAAATGTAAAGTTAGTCTCAAAATCAAGACCATTCAATCACCCTTAAATCGTGTCTAAGAGAAGAATAGCTTGCTAATATAAAAAAATATGATGATACGTTTGGTAGATATGCCGATAGATAACTTGATACACAAAGCACTACCTATCACAGAGAATATTTAAATTGTTGCAATGCTTGCAAAAGCGAGTTTTGTGGTCGTCTATTTAAGAGTGTTACAATAGACAAGCAATAGTTGTTGGTATAAGAGATCCATAGTTGACAGATAACAACATGGCTGGACAGGGCGCTATCCAAAACACTTTCACTGTCCCCTAATCGATTTGATTTTCCTTTGGGGCGCCTCCTCTGTCCCACAATCTTTTTGATAAAAATATCTTGAAGGTGAAACCCGATTTTGAGGATGCATTCAATACTGAACAGATAACAACATAGTTGGACGACCTGCTTGCTGGTGCGCCTCCACTATCTGACTGTCCACGCGCCCAGGACCCTTTTTATTTGCCTCCTTGTACCATGCGCGGCCAGGGGCGAGGAGAACAGGGAAAAATGCCTGAGATAATGCCTGTATCTTGCTTAGAATACTCCTCACCTGTATCCACGCGGCCTGGGCGACTGTGCAGTGTATCCATGTGCAAAATAACGTGTTTCAATGTTGCAGGCGGTGGTAGAGGGAAGCGTACACGCAAGGTGAAAGAAGAAGGTATTAATGGTGGACAGGTGGTTGTTGAGATCCACCGCCCCCAACCAAAGAGATTTAAACATGGTTGAAATATTTCCCCCCCGATTTGACCCTTGATCATTTATTTTCAAATTTCAAAATGTAGGTAGAATCTTATAGACTGATTTGTGTTTAAATTTGTTAATATATCTATATATATACCACCTATATTAAAAGTGTCTAATCCCTTTTAAGAGATATCTAAGAAACCAAACCACTTAGTATATCAGGGAGTCTTTTCTAACATTAACGAAAAACCATAAAAATGCCCAAACTAGTCTTGATCCAACTTAGCCATTCATTGCATTTCACTACAATCAAGAATTCAAATGAGAAATTAAATTTAACTTAAGAGACAATCGTAGTATTTTCCTTTTCTTGAATATCACATAAGTTCCTATAAGCCCTTTTTGAACCTTGGAGAATAAGTATCATTATACAAATTACAATTTATTTAAAACTCACACTCTTGAATTACTTCATCGATGTGTAACTGTGTTTGGCCACTTCATATTGTAGCCTTCAAATTTTCCTACTACCACTTAGGATATGGTCAAATAAGGTTTCACCATCACTACCGATAATGGATCTTTTATTAGAAGTGTACTTATTAGGATAACACATAATAATATACATATCTAAAAAGAAATTTTGCACAACTAACTTTCTTAGGTCATTGGTTCATATATTTGTTATTGTGACTAGATGTTTGCTACCATCCCAATCATGTTACACAACACCCTTACCCCAACATATTTTGTTCACTATAGAAATAAGATTCCCTAATGTGAGTAAGTATGTCAATAAAAATATTCGAGAGGGTATGGGGTCTTTGGGAAGAGCTTTCTTGGTACGAAAATAGTTACCATACACATGATGGTATCCTCATAGTGTGCAAATTCGAGAATGGGGACAATAGGGTCATGAGATGGAGTGGATATAATTAAAGAGGGATTTATTTGATATCTAACTGTTATATCATGAGACGAATACAACAAATATTGAAGTAAATCTCTAGTGAATGGAATTGCGACAATCATGTAGTTCTAGTTTTCGACCGAAATACAAAGTAAAAGATTGAAGCTTATCAGTTCCCAAGATCAAGCAGGCCACAAAACTTGTAGATAAAATAAATCAAACAAGAACTACTACCTTGCAAAAAAACAAAAATTTGTCGCATTTTTGGGTTGCATGGTTGTGTCGCACCGTCGTCGTCGGGAGCGTGGCGTCGCGTCTTTTAGCGACGTTACACTTTGGTATCGAGCCGGGGTTCAAGCCAGGACCCTTGGGCACACGCGAAAACTCGAAATAGGAACACTTAACCGTATGAGAACATTATTCTTTTAAAATATAAAACCATAATGTTGATAATTATAGTAAATGACAAATTTTGAAAACTAGCACAAGACCTAGAACGATGAACTAACTCTTGCCTTGATGCATGCGGGGAGGCGCGGTTGGTCGAGGGTCTCTTCATATAGACCTAGACATACCACCGCCGAGAGCATGCCCATGCAGTGCCCCTTACGCCTCGAGATCTTGCGAGACACTCCAGATGTCAATGTCGCTATACGCGGAGAGCCCTTGGGAGGACGACTTGCTAGACATAGTTTGGAGCCATCGGTAGATGCCCGAGGCATCCCCTCGACACGGCGAGGAGCACGAGAGCGAGAGAATTTATGTGCAGAGTCGGCTAGGCAGAGTCACCACGAGAGAGGACATGGGGACGGGATCTCAAGACATAGGGATAGGTCTCGGAGCCCTAGCGAGAGGGAGGAGCATACGAGAGAGACCTATGATTCGCCATACATCAGCTGCAGATTATATCGGGAGATCCTGAAGCTACGACCATCTCACTATTCGAGTGATACGGGCGGTTTTCGAGCGAGAGGCTGGTTGGTGAGCTTGAGCGGATGCTTTAAGCTCTGCCCTTATCATACTAGTAACACGAAAGCTCGTGTTGCAATCCATCTTCGAAGGATGGAGCGAGGAGTGCAGTGGAGGACCGAGGAGCGAAACTCCATGTTGACTCGAGAGACGATTACACGGGAGCTGTTTGAGGAGCATTTCAGAGCGGTATTTACCCGGGAGATTTATTCAAGCGACACATAGGACGAGTTTCATGACCTCCGTCAGGCGTCGATGTGTAGCTAAGTATGAGAGTTGATTTCTAGACCTACTCCGATCACGTCGACTATATATATGCGGGATGAGCAGTGCAGATTCACAGGTTCATCCGGGGCCGAACTTGGATCTAGGTGGCGCAATGCGCATTCACCGCCCAGACGTTAGCGAGAGAGGCGTGGAAAAGGCCTATATTACGAGAGGAGACACGGGGAAGACACAAAGAGGCTAGAGACGAGTTCGAGCCAAACCAGCAGATGCAGGATAGTAGCTCGAAGGTCGGATTCCTCCTCCACGGGGTGGACAAAATTGAGGCAAGCTTCATTCGAGGCCACCGCCGCAAAGAAGAAGCAGCGGCAGCAGACCCGCCCACCTTACCAACCTCCTCAGAGATTTGATGCACAGAGAGGACGTAGTATGGGGCCTCCTCCTAGGGGTCCCATCAGGACACAGGGTGCACCGAGAGCTCAGTCAGTAGGAGCTCGTCAGCAGAGACCTCAGCAGTCCATAGCCGGATCGTCAGGATCTGTATCTCAGTCATCTAGAGTACCAGCTGGAGCTGCTTCCCACTGGAGAGGACCAGGCAGCTGTTATGGTTGCGGTGTTGTTGGACATCTTTGGAGAGATTGCCCACATAACCCTACAAGGGTAAGACACAGAGCTCGAGCCTCTTGTTGGAGATATGGCACGGAGCCATCGGATCTACACGGTAGTCGAGAACCGCCAGTGAACATCGAGAATATTGTGATTGAGGCAGTGGTAGTATTGGTGGTATTTCCACCTCTATATTATTTGATTCTCGGCTCTTGATTCTTTTATTGCACCATCCTTAGTAGAGCGTTGTAGGCTAGTGGCAGTTAGGCAGGGCCGTAGTTGGGACGTTGAGATGGCTTCTGGAGCCAAGATTTCTGTAGACTCCTTAGTCAAGGAGTGTGTAGTGGATTTGGGACCCTTCACCACTACTTCTGATCTTCGGATCCTTCCATTAGGATCTTATGGCATCATTTTAGGCATGGATTGGTTGTCCGCTCACAGAGCTAGAGTGGATTGTTACCATAAGACTATTTCTTGCATAGATGATCTTGGAGTAGAGTCAGTGATATCAGGAGTTAGGAGGGCCGTATCCATTCGCACCATCTCCGCTATGCAGCTTAAGCGGTGTGCGCGACAGGGTTGTCAGATGTTTGCTATTACGGTCAGTGACAGATCAGAGGATGAGTCGAGAGGACCTTCCCTCGATGATCATCCCATCTTATCGAGTTTGCTGATGTGTTCCCTGGGGAGTTACGGGATTACCTCCCCACATGAGATCGACTTCCATATAGATCTAGTTAGGCGCGAGAACCTATCTCACGAGCACCTTATCGGATGACTACTCCGAGTTATGTGAGCTCAAGTTGCAGCTTGAGGACCTTACCGAGAAAGGCCTCATCCACCTAGTGTATCCCCTTGGGGTGCACATTATCTTCGTGAAGAAGAAAGATGGATCTCTTCGGTTGTGTATTGACTAAAATCAATTTGAATAAAGTAATGATCAAGAATCGTTACCCCCTTCCACGCATTGATGATTTGTTTGATCAGATGAAGGGGGCTATAGTTTTCTCTAAGATAGATCTTAAGTCGGGATACCATCAACTCGGGATTGTGGAGACAGATATTCACAAGACTGACTTTCCGCACGAGATATGGCCACTACGAGTTCACGGTGGTACCCTTCGGTTTGCGAATGCCCCATAGTGTTTATGAGTTTGATGAATGGGGTATTCAGGACCTTCCTTAATCGCCGTACTCATCTTCATTGATGACATTCTGATTTACTCACGCACACGTCGGGAGCACGAGGAGCACCTTCGCGGGTTCTTCAAAGTGTCTTCGCGACAGCGCCTTTACGGGAACTTGGAGAAGTGTGCGTTCTTTCACCCTGAGGTGCGATATTTGGGCCACGTTATTTACGGGGGAAGGTATCGCGATCGATCCTTCCAAGATTCGAGCCATCATGGATTGGCCAGCACTACCACTAGTGTGACCGAGGTGCGTAGTTTCGTGGGTCTAGTAGGATACTACGGGGAGGTTTGTTGAGGATTTTTTCGGATTGCGTACCCCATCACTTCTCTTCAGCGGAAAGGGAAGAAGTTTGTATGGACGAGATAGATGTGAGCAGGCCTTGATACATGAAGGAATGCCTCACGAGAGCACCTATTCTTACAAAGTGCTAGATCCTCATGGAGAGTTTTTCGTTTGCTGAGATGCTTCCTTGGCGGGACTTGGAGGAGTGTTAATGCGGGAGGGTAGAGTAGTTGCCTTTGAGTCCCATGCAAACTCAAGGATTATGAGCTCAATTATCGACCCATGACCTTGAGCTTGCAGCGGTGGTACATGCCTTAGTGCGGTGGAGACATTTTCTTCTTGGCCGGAGATTTACACTCGGGGATCGATCACTTGAGTCTTCGCCACCTCTTCACGCAGCCCAATCTCAACGCTCGTCGGCGGTGTTGGATGGAGCTACTCGTGAGTATGACATGGAGATAGAACATGTGAAAGGGAAGGAGAATGTGGTTGCAGATGCCTTGAGTAGGCGGAGACATGTGGCTATGGCCACCTCAGTGGGCACAAATTTGTGGAGTAGGATCTTGCAGCAGCTTCCTCAGGATAGTTTCTACCTTGCAGCCAGAGCAGAGATTGAGTCTCAGAGACCCCTTGAGGGGAGATTTGATGGATTTTCATTAGAGGCAGATGGTCTTCTCAGACACAGAGGTCGAATTTATGTTCCTAGAGATGGAGGCTTGAGACATGACATTTTGACAGAGGCTCATCATGCACCTTACTCAGCCCATCCCGGGGTGAAGAAGATGCACGCCACCTTGAGACAGTTGTATTTTTGGAGAGGACTTTGGAGAGACATAGCCTCATTTGTATCCCGCTGTTTAGAGTGCCAGAGGGTAAAGGCCGAGCATCAACATCCAGCTGGCCTCCTCTATCCTCACGCCATACCGAGAGTGGAAGTAGGGCACCATTTCTATGGATTTCATTATTGGGTTGCGACGCGTCAAGATACCACCACGACGCCATCATGGTCACAAAGTGGATAAATTGACGAAGGTATCTCACTTTTCTCCGGTGAAGACCACCTATACAAGTAAGTGTTGTGGCACGAGTATACCTTGATGAGATTGTCAGGATTACATGGGATTCCTGAGAAGATCATTTGCGACCGCGACCCTTTGTACACTTTCCCCACGGACCACCATGCGGTATGCCCTCGGGGACGAGGATTAATTTCAGCACCTGACTTATCACCCGGAGACCGATGGGGCAGGACGAGAGAGGGTGAATCAGATTTTGGAGGACATGCTCGGGATGTACGTGATGGATCATCGATCGAGATGGGAGGAGTATCGTATTTGGTGGAGTTTTCCTACAATAATAGTTTCCAAAGTTCTATAGGCATGGCTCCCTTTCAGGCATTATATGGTAGAGAGTGCAGGACACCTCTTAGCTGGGATAGGATTGAGGACAGGGTTTCTCTTGGGCCAGCATTATTGCAGGACATGGAGCAGCGAGTTTCTTTGATCGAGACGAGAGATTGCGGGGAGGCGCAGGATGGAAGAAGAAGAAGTATGCAGACCACATACAGGACGAGATCACGGTTTTGAGGTAGGCACGAAGGTGTTTCTTCGTGTCAAACCGCATAAGAGCCCTATCCGTTATGGAAAAGGTTCTAAGCTTGCTCCTAGATTTGTGGGTCCCTTTGAGATCTTGGAGCGCCTTGGTCCCTTGGCCTATCGTCTAGCATTGCCACCTAGCTTATCGTGCGTCCATGATGTATTTGACATTTCTGTGCTTAGGAGATATGTTTCGATCCTTCTCATGTGCTAGATTGGACCGCATTGCAGTGCACGATCAAAGGGGTGATGGTGGAGCCGTGCGTATTTTAGATCGCAGGACCCTAGGCCTTCGCGAGAGATTGATCGGAGTTCGGGTCCAATGGGACAGTACGATGAGGCTGCGCCACACTGGGAGGATGCTACATCATTGTGAGCTCGGTTTCCACACTTATTTCGGTGACTTCCGGGAGGAAGTCTAGACTAAGAGAGGGGGATGTAATGCCCACTTCCCTATGACACGTAGTTGATTATCATTTTGAATTATGCGAGACTTTTGGATATGGACATGACTTATACTTACGTTGATTAGTAGGATGTTTTGTGAATAGATGCATTTGGGTTATGATTAGATTTTGTTTCAAAGTATGATCTACATTGACTCATGGATGAGACTATTGGATGCCGATATTATTTTTATATGGATATATTGCATGTGTTCTAACATTGGATTTCTTCGCCATGATAAGTAGAATGTAGTTGTTGAATTTACATTACTATAATTTTGGATAATGATGAAATGCATAATTAAGTTGTGATTTAGACCTAGAAATAATGATTGATTGAATTACGTATAGATGTTAATAAATTTCATGCATATGGTTATTTTGGATATTTTGACATGGCGCGAGGCCGAAGGAGGTATTTTACCTTTTGCAGGAAACACAACAAGATCACAACCAGCAAATGAGTTGCTATGCGTGCCCACTTGCAGCCAACACAATATAGTAAATCAATGTGTGTTGCATAAATGCTCATATATATACCCATGTATTATAATGATAAAATCATGTATGTACTTAACAAAGTGAGAAATGTATACCCATGTAAAATCTCAAACCTTCTTGTTGCAATGTTTACAAATATTTTAAACGTTTTTTTTTCAGATTAAGACACTGCGAGTGGCCTTAGCTTCACAAATATCAAGCTGCATGGCAGGCCTCACAACTGCCCAAACAAATGTAAAGTTAGTCTCAAAATCAAGACCATTCAATCACCCTTAAATCGTGTCTAAGAGAATAAGCTGCTAATATAAAAAAATATGATGATACGTTTCAGATAGATATGCACGATAGACAACTTGATACACAAAGCTTGATCGTCACGAGAGAATATTTAAATTGTTGCAATGCTTGCAAAAGCGAGTTTTGTGGTCGTCTATTGAAGAGTGTTACAATAGACAAGCAATAGTTGTTGGTATAAGAGATCCATAGTTGAGATAACCACATGGTTAGACAGGCGCTATCAAAACACTTTCACTTGTCCCTAATCGATTTGATTTTCCTTTGGGCGCCTCCTGTCCCACAATCTTTTTGATAAAAATATCTTGAAGGTGAAATCCGATTTTGAGGATGCATTCAATACTGAAGAGATAACAACATAATTAGACGACCTGCTTGCTGGTGCGCCTCCACTATCTGACTGTCCACGCGCCCAGGACCCTTTTTATTTGCCTCCTTGTACCATGCGCGGCCAGGGGCGAGGAGAATAGGGAAAAACACCTGAGATAATGCCTGTATCTTGCTTAGAATACTCCTCACCTGTATCCATGCGGCACAGGCGGCGTGTGCAGTGTATCCATGTGCAAAATAACGTGTTTCAATGTTGTAGGCGGCTGGTAGAGGGAAGCATACACGCAAGGTGAAAGGAGAAGGTATTAATGGTGGACAGGTGGTTGTTGAGATCCACCGCCCCCAACCAAAGAGATTTAAACATGGTTGAAATATTTTCCCCCGATTTGACCCTTGATCATTTATTTTCAAATTTCAAAATGTAGGTAGAATCTTATAGGTCGATTTGTGTTTAAATTTGTTAATATATCTATATATATACCACCTATATTAAAAGTGTCTAATCCCTTTTAAGAGATATCTAAGAAACCAAACCACTTAGTATATCGGGAGTCTTTTCTAACATTAACGAAAAACCATAAAAATGCCCAAACTAGTCTTGATCAACTTAGCCATTCATTGCATTTCACTACTGATCAAGAATTCAAATGAGAAATTAAATTTAACTTAAGAGACAATCGTAGTATTTTCCTTTTCTTGAATATCACATAAGTTCCTATAAGCCCTTTTTGAACCTTGGAGAATAAGTATCATTATACAAATTACAATTTATTTAAAACTCACACTCTTGAATTACTTCATCGATGTGTAAGCTGTGTTTAGCCACTTCATATTGTAGCCTTCAAATTTTCCTACCACTTAGGATATGGTCAAATAAGGTTTCACCATCTCTACCGATAATGGATCTTTTATTAGAAGTGTACGTATTAGGATAACACATAATAATATACATATCTAAAAAGAAATTTTGCACAACTAACTTTCTTAGGTCATTGGTTCATATATTTGTTATTTTGACTAGATGTTAGCTACCATCCCAATCATGTTACACAACACCCTTACCCTGACATCTTTTTGTTCACTATAGAAATAAGATTCCCTAATGTGATTAAGTATGTCAATAAAAATATTCAAAGGGTATGGGGTCTTTGGGAAGAGCTTTCTTGGTACGAAAATAGTTACCATACACATGATGGTATCCTCATAGTGTGCAAATTCGAGAATGGGGACAATAGGGTCATGAGATGGAGTGGATATAATTAAAGAGGGATTTATTTGATATCTAACTGTTATTTCATGAGACGAGTACAACAAATATTGAAGTAAATCTCTAGTGAATGGAATTGCGACAATCATGTAGTTCTAGTTTTGCGACCGAAATACAAAGTAAAAGATTGAAGCTTATCAGTTCCCAAGATCAAGCGAGCCACAAAACTTGTAGATAAAATAAATCAAACAACAACTACTACCTTATCGAAAAACAAAAATTTGTCGCATTTTTGGGTTGCGTATGGTTGTGGCGCACCGTCGTCGTCGGGAGCGTGGCGTCGCATCTTTTAGCGGCGTTACAGGCCTCTCTTGAAGGAATCTTGTGTGCGGAAGGCAATTTTGAGGACTCTTCCTCCATGATGAACCTTGATTCATGAGACGAAGGGAAACCATTAGTTCATCAATGATCAATTTGAACAGATCTTTAGACTCTTTTATGGCTATAAACATCATGGAAAATTTGTTGGTTAAGCATCGCAACACTTTCTCAACAACCTTTTGATTTGTTATATCTTCAACATGAATGACAAGTTGATTCACAATTCCAAGCACCTTCGTCATAAACCGATCAATAGTCTCAATTTCTTTCATCTTCAAGTTTTCAAACTCTCTCCTAAAAGTTTGAATTCAAAATGTTTTGACTTTTTGTTACCCTAGTATGCTAGAGAGCAGTATTCAAGCCTCTTTTTGCACATGATGCTCTGTGATTTTTGGAAAAATTGCATCTTTAAGCGAACTCTTGATAAAAAAACTTTGGATGTGTATCCTTTTTCTTTTGGGATTCGAGAGAATTCTTAGAGTATTATTCATAGCTATTAGAGTAGCTTGATCGGGTTCGCATGAAGCCACTCTAGACCATTTCCCAACATTCTTGAACTTGCATAAATGTCTTCATTTTGATAGACCGAGAATTCATAGTTTATGCTTGTTAACATGGGCCCTTGCATTTTCCATATATTGTTGTTGGATGCCATTTAAATTGTTGTTCTTCTTAAGAGCTTGAACCTACTTTTTCTTTGTATGGTGATTGCTACAAATTTCTACTGATTCAACTTGATGGCAGTCTTGTCCAAACGAACATTCAAAGTAGGTCTTCACTCAAAGTATTCTTCTATTATTCTCCGATCTTTGAAGAGTCTTAACACCAAATTTTGGATCAATCTAATCTCCACTCTGTGAAGAGTCTTAAGCTGCTCTATTACCATGATAAAATGGGGGAAAAAGGGGCAACTCGCACCCTTCACATTATTCACAAAAGCATAAAAATATTACAATGCGGTCTAAGGACATGGTCCCATGGAAGGGGATCCTTAAATATCTCGGTGGGTGATATCTTGAGAAAATTTAGGAGCATTTTAACATTTCTAAGGTCCCATGATTTTTTATTAGTTTCTTCAACAATACCCGCTGAGATATTATAGGATCCCATTGGATATTTATGGTTATTTATAGGAAAATAAAATCATATTTCTCTCTAAAATCACCAAAAAATAATGGCGGGAATGCACATTAAATTCTATCAGCCCTAAACTCTAGGGCAGCCCCCTCTCCGACCACCTCTCAAGTTTAGGGGCTAGAAAAGTGGAGCTCCTATTTTTATTATTTCCCATAGTTGGCTTTAAAAATAAGCGTGGGACATTCTCTGCAAGAAAATAGGAGCCCAAGCCCCTCCATTGGACCATGCCCTAACTATGTAACCAAATTTACTAAAAATAGCCAAACCTAACTAGAACTAGCTCGAGAATGTCATAAATGCAATTACAACCTAAGCTGCTAGAGCAAAGTGGAGATTAGTTAGAGATATTTCAACAAACAATTCATGTATTTTTTTATACATGCATATAATTGAATGTGAAAATGATTCAAATAAAGTATGGGAAAATTTGGAGGTTGGAATAAACAACATAGCAAAAAATACCTTTGCAAAAATGTAAAAAGAATCTAACATAATAATGAAAATGAAAATGAACAAAATAAATTTATAGTTTAAATATGTTAAAATTATGTAACACAAATATTGATTTTTTTGCATTTTGATAAAAATGCAAAGGCCACCAAAAAAGAAATTAGCCCCTGCAAAAAAACACAAAACGAATCTAACACAAATGAAAATGAAAACTGAAAAGAATGAATCTGCAGTTTAAATTTGTTAACAGAATTAAACACAAAAAGAAAAATGGTGCATTTTTGTACCAACATCCAAAAGTTACCCAATAAAAATCAAACATTGACCATCTCCAATGGTATACCATTCAAAAATATTATCCGCTGATGCTTCTGAATATTGTCAAATTTCCGGCCAAAAAAATTGAGCCGGTTAGGAAAAAAATAAAAACAAAACTCAACATACTTTTCCAATTGTTCCATAATAAATTCCCAAAAAAACAAAAAAATATAATCGATACTACATATTCAAATCGAGAAGCTACAAAAAAATCCACGTATCGGGTAGGACACAAAGAAGCACCAACTTCAACCGGTAAAGAATAGATTAACCTAACATGTGACTATAATAGATTATGCAAACATATCGAGAACAACACACACCCAGAAGAAATATCTAACTCTAAACTAACCTGCCATTTCAACATACCATAATATTATACCATTTTATTCATTTAAAAAAAAATTGCATCCACATCCACATGAGTAAGTTATCCTCAACAAGTAAGTGTTTAGAGAAAATGATACCAACATAAACGTGGCCTATTGTAAAAACAGAAACAAAACATACAAACTGAGTGCTTTGAAAAGAAGAGTTCTAATTTTGTAAAATTTAAAAACTGAAGAAATGGGAAAATACATCGTGTGCCATCAAACATTGCAGATATTACTGTTAATGAAGTCTGTATATAAACAAATTATGCAAAAATAAAAAAAGCTGCAAAACAAAAAATAAACTGCAAGAGTATACCTTTCAAACTTCTATTGTACATATAATGATTTGTGCGACTTGGATAAACAACCATTATTATCTGAGATCATAAGAGAACATTCAGTTAAGCCATCCCATTCTGAAATTTTTTTGCAAGAGGACATTTAAAGGCAACAATGAAATGCATATGTTATAAAAAGAATTTGCAGATGATTTAATGTATGCACATTGCAATCAAAATTATTGCAGCAATAACACAAAATATAAACAAATATTCCTTGGATAATTCTTCTAAAGACAACACTCTGATGGTAAAACTAAATAGTACATAAATAATAATTCAACCTTAACTACTAAGCTATTTCATTAACCCCTAAGTAGTATAGTCTTTGAAACCGTAAAAATAATTTCTTTGCAAATGTCAAATGAACTACCTAGACACCACTATAAAGAGTAATTAACAGATCCTGCAATTATTTTTTTTTATTAAAACCACCGAAATCGAAAAATATATTTATCTTAAAAATAATGTAGAGACTCAAAATAAAAATAAAAGAATGCAAACAAATAAAGACAATCTTCTCAACCATCCTTGTTGACAAGAGTCTTCATCAACTTTTTGTATAAGCCACGAAGTTAAGGAGATAACCGTGAAGAGATAAAGGCAGTTGCGAAGGCAAAGGAAAGCTACGGAATAAAGGCAGAAGCCACAATAAACTAAGGAGACCACATTAAATTTAGTAAAGCCGTGAGATAAGGAGAAAGACATGAAAGATTGGAGAAAGCCGCATAACACTGAAAGAAGCTGCGGAAGCCAACAAGATGTCACGTAATGAACACAAATCAAGTCAGATCGTGATAGAAGCCAATAGAGACACAAATCAAAAGAAGTGAGTTTTGAAATGTATTGAATTTTGTATATTTATTATAATTAACATTTTTGTATAGTGCACATCACAAGAAATCTATGTGTGAGTGCCATTTTGAGAGACTATGTATGAGAGTAGAGTTAAGATAGAATGAGAAGAACATGCATGTAATGAGGATTGATGTAATCATTATTGATGAATAAATAAAGAATGGAGTTTGGAGTAAAATTTGTTATGTGTTTTTATTTACATTTATGTTCTTAGAGTACAAGTGGTGTATTTCCGACAACATCCTTAACAAAGATCGATTTCTCCTAAACCTCACGATCGTGATGGGGTTTTAGTACATTCCCAAATTACGGAATATGATCATACGACACTCGAAGTGGAGAGAGAGTTGATTTTAGAGGAAGATTCAAATGCAAAGGAACTCATGTATAAGAAGAGTTCTAAAGTTATTATAGAGCTAAAAATTAATGCTTGGAGCCGAATACCAAACTTTCCTAGGGAAAATTATGTGGTTCAAGTTCATTTAAGTTACCTCCACAATTAGATGCTATACTTGGATCAACGAAATCAAATCAACACGGAGTTAATGGCTAGGGTTACTAGTTTATGGGACAAAGGGTGCTCAAGAATTTCTAAAAAGAAGACAACACTAAAAGAAACAACCCAAGCAATGGGAGCAAAAAAACAAAGCACGAGTATAGATAACAAACATCGCAAATCATACACTAAGGTATGCTGCTAAATTCATATGTCTAAAAGTCTATCATCCCAATAGAGAGGATGGTGCCCACATGCTTAGTACACAAATTGCTCTAGATATGGTTCGGTTCCATTGATTATAACCTTTCTTAATTATTAGCGGCAAAATTCCATGAAAATACAAGGAAGATAAAAGAAGGAAAGCACACATTTTGTTATGGCTCAATATTGATATGTTTGGCTATGTACTTCAGAGAGAAAAACCTTACCTCACAAGACAAAGGAAGTAGAATGACAAGCGAGATAAAAAAATAGCAGAATGAATTTGGGATCATATGGCCGGTCTCGATGCAAGTAACCCAAATCACATCACTGTTAGCATGGATTAAAAGAATTAGGAAAATCATTGGCAATAAAGCTAGGGTATCAGAGAAGATTGTTGCAAAATATGAAAAGGAGGTATATTTTATCACAGATATCGATTACACTTTCATTTGGACCACAGTTCCACGCACAAAATACATACCTCCATTACCTTACAAGGATTCGGATGAGCTTGTGGTTACTTATATTGAAGAAATTAGAAGTATTCATGTCGATGCTACAAAAGCTACACCTTTGCCAAATTTTGATGAAGTAATTGAAGAGACATTTGAGGAATATAGACATAAATTATCAATGCAATCTGACAAGGAAAAACCAAGAAAAGCCCATTCTAAATCATAAAAATGGAATAAATAGCCTAGCATTGGAAAACCAATTACTAAATGAAAAAAGATTTAGCAAAAAAAAAAAGTTGAAAGAAATTGCGACCAACAAACAAAAAGAGGAAACAAAATCGAAGAAACAAAAGAAACTTCTAAATTAGAAGAAGAAGAAAAACCATATACTCCATTGCCGCCACATCCAGAGGACCAATCAGAACCCTTGATTTGAGAAAAATCGTAGCCATTGGAAGAAACATGACTTAGTAAACAAGCACATAGTTATTATAAAAATGTTTAACTACTGGTGGAATTTTACAAATTTCACAAGAGTACATCGCAAGTGCATGAGCGAGAAAAAATGGCCATAACAAAATCCATAGTACACTACTTCGATAAATATGCCTTGGTAATTGAAGATATAACCCATTTACTTACACAAACACTAGCGTGAAGAAGTACAAGACTAGATAGAGATGGAGAAAACACCTTTGTGTGGCCGTTCTTCAACAAGAACAAACTAATTTAAAATAGAATAAACTCCTCGCAGTAAGAGGGAGTAATATAGGATAAAAGAAGTGGTACAACTAATTGGACTATTGATCAACAAAAAGATGAGAGAGAAGAACAAAAGAGGGAAAAATAAAAAACAAAAGGCAACGAGAAAACCATTAGGAAGAAAGAAATAACTAGAACAAGAAGAAAAGACATAGAAGGAGCAAAAAGAAAAACAAAAAAAGTGGAGTTGGATAGGAAGGAAAAAGAGGAATTAATACTAAAACATAAAGAAGAGAAAGACAAGAAGCTGAAAATAGAACAAGTAGAGAGGGAAAGAAAAGAAGAGGAGGACATAAAACAAAAATTGAAAAATGACAAGAAAGAGAAAGAAAAGCAGAGTACAAGAGGAGAAAATTAAAAAGGAAAAAGAAGAACAAGAAAAGAAAATCAAATAAGAATAGGATAGAAAAAGAAGAACCAAAAAGAAGAGGATAAGCAAAGATAATAATAAGCACATAAGAAGAAGGAAGAATAAGAGTTGAAAATAGAAAAAGTGAGAAAGGAGCAGGAAGAAAAAGAAAAACAAGAACAGGAGAGGAAAGAGAAACAAGAACAAGAAAACAAGGAAAATGAGGCGGAAGATACGAAGAACCAAATAGAACTTAAAAAAACATTACAATACCATCTACTCCAAATTATAAGAAACATCTTCGTGTGTGATACCAAAAGTATAAGTACCAAGAGATTCACTAGCTCGAATCAAATAGGCATTATTCTACGGTGGAAGAAGGAACAATCAATTCAATTAGTAGCGAGTGGTAGTAGAAAAAAATCGAGAAGGTTACAAGGTAAACTTAGATAAACTTACTCCCCTGCAAAATATTTCATGTAACCAAGTCTTGGAACATATTTCAAAGCATGTTTGGATGCAAAGATGTGTGGAAATAGAATAATAAATGCAAAATATGCTATCATCCATTCAAACTGCAAAGCCCCACATCAACATTCCATCTAGTCCACAAATATAAGTACAAACATAGAAAGAAGTTGATGAAATACTAAAAGAAGATAGGGATTTATCAGAAATAGAAAAAAAAATATGTTATGCATGGATGTTGTGGAAGACTATAAGTAACAAATTTTGAAGCCATAGCAAGGGGAGAATCAACAATTAAGGATGGAAATGAAAGCCACAGTTAAGAAGTTAGAATCAGAACTACAAAATGGTGTGTCCTATTACACTTATAGCATAGGTTGGCCTGGTGAAACACAACAAGAGAAAATAAAACATGATTAATTTGAAAAATAGATAAATATCAAATCTCGCATATGATATCAGCATAGATAAAGATAGAACACAAAGATCAAAGCTTGCAGAGCTCACAGAAACATATCAAAACAAGTAGAAGACACAGATAGAAAATATCACAAAGATGCAAGAATGCAATCATATGATGGAAGTAACTACAATTCATATGTAACAAGAGGTTACAACCACTCATCAGAGATGGCATCAATTCAAGCAAAGCCACCACCATTAGAAATACTTCCCTTGATCAAAGAGAATGCATAAGCTGCAAGAATGGGTAAAACAAATCAACATTCATCTTGATTTATGGTATAATTTTGAGAAAAATATAACTCCTCAAATTACAAAGTATATTCCTCAAGCACCACCATCGAATAAAGAATGAGGTATCCGAAAACCTAGTTGGGTGAGTTAAGTGAAAAAACCTTTCCTTACACCGGTCGTCTAAATGTTTGGGGAGGTTGATGCTTCTAAAATTTTGCGTCCCATAAATCCATCGGGAAATTCAAGTGATGAAATCCTTCCCTATGCCAAACGCCCAATTTTGGTGGTTGATGCCCACTTAAGAGGATTTTGAAGAAATTTTTGGAGGATACAACAAGAGTCTTCATCATTTGTTGTCTCGAGGATGAGACAAGGTTTAAGATGGGGATAACATTGATAGTAGTCCTCGCCGTATTTTTATATAAGTGTGAAGTTCGGGTGATAAACATGGAGAGATAAAGTTAGCTATGAAGGGAAAGGAAATCCATAGGATAAAGGAAGAAGCCATGATAAACATAGGATAACATGTTAAAATGAGTAAATCCATGCAAGATAAGGGGAAAGATGTGAAAGACTGGAGAAATTTTCATAACACGAAAGAAGTCATAGAAGCCAACAAGATGTCATGTAACAAAGACAAATCAAGTTAGATTGTGATAGAAGCCGATAAAGGCATGAGTCAAAAGAAATGAATTTTGAAATGTATTCAATTTTTGTATTTATTGTAATTAACATTTTTGTATAGTGCACATCATAAGAAATGTATATATGAGTTCCATTTTGAGAGATTATATATGAGAGTAGAGTTAAGATATAATGAGAAGAGCATGCACGTAATCAAGAATGATGTAATCATTATTGATGAATAAATAAAGAATGGAGTTTGGAGTATACTTTGTTATGTTCTTTTATTTATAATCTTGTTCTTAGAGTACAAGTGGTGTATTTCCTGAGCACATCCTTAACAAAGATCGATTTCTCCTAAACCTCATAAACTTGTTGGTGTTTTAGGCAAAACTATTAGTAGTATTATTAACACTTGCCATGGATGACATTGTAATATGATATATGTAAAAAATTATATTTCCATTTTGTGTTATGTACAATTATGTTTATAGTTATTTAATGGTTCAATACATACTATGTTTGATGTATTTGTGGAATGGTATACATATCTTTTTTATTGTAGGAATAATGTGGGTTGTCGGAGATATAATATGACCAATTATTATTGTAAGACTCTTGGAGCTTGGAGTCATCATACTTTTCTATGGTGTGTACTCTTAGAAAAATACATGTATGCACTATATCTATCAATTTTGTTATTGTTAATCTAAATTATGATTGTTTGTGATTTTTTGTTATTTATCTAGCATCACGGTCATATTTGTCAACAATGCATTTTGCGAGACATTGTGTCTTCACTTTGTAGGTAAGAATACAAGATTTTCAATTGCTACAATTGAAAAATAAATAATTGTATTATATTTTGTGTCGAAACATATTTATAAGTAATTAACGGAATCTTATTTCAAACACCTAAGCTGCACCTACCATCAAAAGATCAAAATGTCAAAGGAAGATATTGTACCTTTAGATATCTTCTTTGATACGTGTGTGTAACTTTATATAATAATCATTCCAACATTTCTTTTTTAAAAATATTATAATTTGGTATTATTTATCATGTCGATAACGATTTTTATACGGTATAGATTGTTTAGTAAAGGACGAAAAGGTGGTTGCGGTGAAATTTGGTTTTGTCCTCTTAATTTTGAGAAAGGTAATTAAGAAATATTTAATTTGAATATGTGTAAAATGAAGTGTATATAATAGCAATGTGTTTAATTAAATTTATTTTGGATAAAATATTATGTAAAAAAATAAAATATGTGATTTTTAGAAAAAAATAAAGACTTTATTACAAGTAATTAATGATCAAAACCTTAATTTATTTAGGTTTTATAAAGAAATATGTAACGCCCGCAAAAACGACGTTCTAAGAACATGCCTCAACCTAACACTTAACTTGAAAATGTGACTCATTTTTTTCTTTAAGTTATAACGAAGGTTAAGGTATAAGGATGTTCAAGATGCTTAGCCTTTATGGTTCATTAACTTACTTACGCTTACTTAACTCAATTTTACGATTAAAGAACCAAGTCTAATTAAAAGTTACATGTTAGCATAATTATCTCTAGGGTCCATTAATCAATTGTCCTATAGGAGGGTAACAAGGATTAATTTACTTAATTAAATATTTTCTTCTCTTGAATTAATGGTTCAATCCTAACAGGGTTAACCCCATGCTAATTTATTAATTTCATTACCTTAATAGCTTAAAGGGTCCTTTATTAAATTTCTACACATACTAAGGGTTTAAAAGGGACATTACACCCCTAGGAAATCAAATGGCCCCACTCACTCCTCTACACATACCTTTAAGTATTTTAAATTAAACATTTAAAATACATTTCTTCTTAATAAAGGTAGGGTCAAACCTCCACCCTTGGATCAAATCCATCTTGGCCACTAGATCCTAGGGTTCCCAACTTAGACCTAAAATCCTCATGAAATTCTATTAAAACCTTTTCTCATTCTATTCTTCTCATTTTGTCCATTTCCTTTTGTTAAAATGGCAGGTTGGAGAGGAGGAAACCATGGGAGCAAAGAGGAAGAGCCATGAAGGATTATACATGAAGATTTAGTCTAGGCTTAGTTTAGTTTTAGTTTAATTTATGTAATCTATTTCATTCAAGGATTGGGAGGGGTTTTCCTCCACCAATCTGGTGTTTATTTCAAGATTATTAGTGTATTGAGTTTTAAATTTGGGGCAAACCCTACCCACTTTTGTTATAAATGAAAGAGTACTTTTAGATTCACCATTAGTGTGTTTTTTGTTCTATTCGATAATGTTTCTGTTTAATTTACTTGCTGGTAATAATATGTTGAATGTTTCAACTTAGAAATAAGTGCAAACATGTTAAATTTCATGCATAGGTGTGGATCCGTGGAATTACATTTATAAGTGACAGGGCCGCCACCCAGAGCAAACCGGCGGTCCTAGGACCGCCACCCTACTTGGGTGAAAAATCATGGACCACTACCCTATTGAGTAGCGGTTTTGAGACTATCGCCATAGCCTAAGCGGTGGTCATGTTTCTAAAAACAAGAACCTCAATGCCGAGATTTTTACAAAACTTAAAGTTACTAGAAGGTGTAAAAATACATTCATAGTTTGTTTTTGTTCATTTAAAGTTCCAGATTTGAGATTTATTGTTATTTTACTCATTTCTTAGTTAAATATTTTCATTTTAAAGTGTTTTCAAATCTAATAAAAATTCATCTACTCACAAGAATAATTTTCATTTGTTTAACTAGATTCTTCTTTCCATTACAAGAGCAAAAGGAATATAAATCTAATTCATTCATAGTTTGTTTTTGTTCATTTAAAGTTCCAGATTTGAGATTTATTGTTATTTTACTCATTTCTTAGTTAAATATTTTCATTTTAAAGTGTTTTCAAATCTAATAAAAATTCATCTACTCACAAGAATAATTTTCATTTGTTTAACTAGATTCTTCTTTCCATTACAAGAGCAAGAGGTATAGTCCCTTTCAAAAAACTATTTACCAATATTAAAAAAAAAAAAAAGGAATATAAATATAATTCATTTCTTTGTCATTTCCTTGATATAAAATCAACATAGCTATATGTAATATAATCTAGTTTGTTCTCTCCTTCATTTTACTACAATGTATATACATTCAAAATAGCTAAAATAACTTTATTTTTCCATTCAAGTTGTTCTACTAACAAGCTCGACTTCTAGCAATTTCTTTTTTATTTATTAATACATGTTTACAATAAAGCAACTCTATAATGAAAATAATTTTCTTTTCCATTGATATAACTTAAATCTTTTAACACAAGCACTACTTTTCTCCCAATACATCCAATATTTCAACAAGGAGTAAATACTTTCTCTTCTATTTGCAAACTAACTTTACAATATCATTCTTTCTTCTTTCTTTTCTTATTTGTATCTTTCCACATGCAATGCAATATCAATAACAACTATTTGAATGCAACTTTCCTTTCATATATATATATATATATATATATATATATATATATATATATATATACACACACTTCCATAGTCACAATGAAATGAAATATGTTTCATCACAATATCAATATAATGTTCCCCACGTGATGTGGGAAGTTATACAAAATATAAATACAAGAATGAAATATATTATTACAATTTCATCCACTCTAAGTGGGTAAAATACAAATAAGTTTCACATGGTTACCAACAAGACTCCAAGCTCTAAACACAAACAAGGTAGCTCCTCCAAGAATTTGCTTGGTTCATAACAAAATAGGGGAGAGGCAACGCTCTCCACCCAACAAAGATATCTAATGGAGAGGAGAATTCATCCTCCCCATTGGCCCTTGAGCCCTAACCACATTACAATGGGAGAAGATTTCAACTCATGGAAACTACTACCTTCCACAATACTTAACATATGGTTTCACATTCATTCCATTTACATACAAACATAATAACAACTCAACAAAGCAACAAGATCACAAGGCTTGTCAAGAAAGCCAAAAGAGTAAGACCTATGGAGATGCCACTTATGCCTCCCAATGGGAATGGGTGCCCACCTAAAAGCCTCCAATGCATATCACAAATCCCCTACAAAATCTTATGCCTCCCTCAAGTACCCCTTATACCTCCATAAACTCTTATGCCTCCCTCATAACAAGAACAAAAGGAAATGCAAGCATTCCTCAAACAAGGTGGGGCACCCAACCCAAAATCCCTCCACAAAAGGGTAAACTCTTATGCCTCCCTACATGAAAACTCCCCATAGTCTCCTCCTACTCCAAAACTTAGGAAATCTACCCATACCCAACAACATTCCAAAGGAAAACAACACACAACACAAGCATATGAACACAAAAATAAAAAGAACATTATTTAACTAAGGTGAAGCTCCTACCTCTCCATGGTAGAGATTGTTCCAAGTATGAAGTTCCAAGCTTCTCCAAAGACCAAGCAAGCATCCACCAAGCTCCAACAATCCACAAACTCTCTCGAACTCCTCTCTCTCCAAGATACAAGAAACTAAAATGATCATATAACCCCAAACAAGAAAAAAAGGATTTAATAAATAGAGAAAAAGAGAGAGGGATGATGCAGATCCAAGTAGGATGCCACCTCATTTCGTCTCCACTCCACATCACTTGGTCAACCTCATAATCCAAGGCATAATTAATAAGATAAGTGGTTGTAGGAATGACAAGAACCTTACACACTCCATCTAAGCCCACTCCCCCAAACGAAAAAATTAAATATTTCAAAGAAAGTGCAATTAACATTTCTCCTTTTTATCTTCCCAAAACACCTAATAAGGCCTAAATTTTACCCCCAACCCATAGGTAGGGTTGACATGGGCATTTAAGAGGTGTGGGACAAGTTTGAGTTGTGTCAAAAGCTTCTAAATTTGGCCTCTAAGGCCAAATTCGAGTTTCCCATGAAGGGTAGAGTGTGCCACACTCAAAACTCAAGCAAACAACACTCCACACAAAATCCAAGAGTAAATCAAGTCTAATAAATGAACTCTTTTTTGGTCACATATTTAATTAGTTTTGGACAATTGTATATTGGCTAAATTAAGACACTACAACCCATGAATAATAAAGGGGTAAACATATATCCAAAAGTCTAAATAATAAAACAAGTAAATTTCATTACTAAAGGAAAACACATACAACATTATTTAAAAAGGAAATTAAAACAAAACAACACATGACCCCTTGGTTACAATTTTCCCTAACCAAGATAATTCTAACACACACACACAATTACATGTTGCCATGGTGACCCTAATTGAATTCTTCTCGAATTTTGATGTGGTTGGTCTCCAATCCCCCGATGCTGTTGTGAATATACTATGTACCTGTAAAAATAGAGAATACCCCCTTCAGCCTTGTGGCCACATTAAAACATTCATGCCAAAATATGTGATAAAATCTAAAATCAACTATATACGAATTATTATCATCTTTCCAAATATGATATCACTTACAATTTATAGCATATTTCTATTCCACATTTCATCCATGTCAAAATGATCACCACATTAATACAATTATCAAAGGTCTACTCATTATGACTAATATATCACAAGTCGAAATACGAGATAAATAAATCATCAATGTATATCAATATCAACATCAAATGTCTCTAATGGTCTCTTTGCATCATATACGAATCAAATCAATAACAATTCAAGATATCTACGATATGTACTAACATGCTAACTCAAAAAGCTATAATATATACTGTAAGTGCGATTGATGATATCAAGAACAATAATAAAAAAGGTGTCAAAGGGAAGTGGGCACTACAAAATACATGGTCACAAAACTAAAATGTAATGTTGTACTAGTTTTTTTAAAAATATTTTCTTAAAATGTTCAAGCTAATAGAAAAAACACCTGATTTTTTTTTGTATGTTCTTTGACATTTCTTTACAAAACATCAATTTAGAAATCAAATAGAATATATTCTAACCCTTAAGATTAGATATCCAGGCCAAAGAGTTAATAATTTATAATCCCAAAACAAAAAAATATAAATACATTATATTTTCTTTAAGGAAAATGATTTTACATTATTAAAACATAATTACATTATAATATGTGTTTACCTTACAACATGAGTGCATTATGAATTGGAATGACCAAGTCATGATCCTATCATATGATAATGAGATAAATTTATGACAAACTTGCATTATAAGAAAATTGAGACATAATGGAAGAACATTTTGTTAAAAAAATCGTCTCAAAATCTTTTTAGCCACTTTTTGGATTTCTAGTTTCATGCACATGCCCCATGTACATCTAAAAGTATACACTATAAGTTTTTCTGTTTGTGTTTCCAAATGATGTCATGTAATGTGATATGTATATGAATGAGTGTAAGATGAATATATTACATGAAAATATTAACAAAATATCTATCAATGATCGGGGTTCATTTTAAGAGACCTCCTAGAAATCAGAGGTGGAGAATACCTGGCGAATATCCCCGGAACCGGTTTCACGGGAAGGCGAATTTTTTGGGGGTTGTATGAAAAATTTGCCCTGATTATCAAGCACTGTGACAGAAGGCTGCAGACGCGCGACGGGAGATTTTGCTGTCGCGCGTCAAGTAAATGCAATGTCGCGCGTCAATAGACCTTAGTGTCGCGCGTCAATAGACCTTAGTGACGCGCGTCAATAGACCTATTGACGCGCGTCACCGAGTCTTTGTCCGATCTTCCGTCGCGCGTCTGCAGCCTCCGACCTCTGCTTTCTCATCAAAAATCTCTCGTCGCGCATCAACAAACTCTTTTGTCGTAAATGCCCGGTATCGCGTCGATATCATGTTGTACCTCCTTGTCGCGAGTCAATAGGCCTTAGTGACGCGCGTCAATAGGCCTTAGTGACGCGCGTCAACAGACCTTAGTGACGCGCGTCACTAAGGCCTATTGACGCGCGACATTAAGGCCTATTGACGCGCGTCACTAAGGCCTATTGACGCGCGACATGATATTTGCTGTCGCGCGTCAATAGACCTTAGTGACGCGCGTCACTAAGGCCTATTGACGCGCGACATTAAGGCCTTAGTGACGCGCGTCACTAAGGCCTATTGACGCGCGTCAACAGGCCTTAGTGACGCGCGTCAATAGGCCTTAATGTCGCGCGTCAATAGGCCTTAATGACGCGCGACAGCAAATATCATGTCGTGCGTCTGCAACCTCTGCCCTCTTCTTGCTCATCGAAAAAACTCCATGTCGCTCGTCAACAAAATCTTTGTCATGCATCTACTATGCGTCAATATCTACAGTATCTCCTTGTCTGCAAACCCTCCTTGTCGCGCATCAATAACTTACCCCCTTGTCGCGCGTCTATAATATGGGATATATCATATTGTTGAAAAATGTGAAGTAGAAGTGTTCTACCTGGCGAATAATATAGGTTTATATAGGGGATATTTTTCAAGGGGTAGGCGAAGCCGACCCCTAAAAAAAATTAAAGTGTAATTTTTAAACGGAGTCATTGGTCGATTGCCGAAAAATTCGCCTTTTCAAAATTTTCAAAAATGGAATATTCGCCATATTACGAATATTCGCCACTAAAATTATCCTGTCGATGATGATAGAATCAATCCGACAAAAATTGAATTTATCATCTCTGTGAGATTTCATTAATGAATTACTGCAAGCAAACAATTTGCATCAAACAAAATATTATCAATTCAACAAATAAAGTTTCATTAGAATGGATGTAGAGATGGAGACAATGTAACGCTTTTGTAAAAATGATGTTCTAAAAACACGCTTCAACCTAACACTTAACCCGAAAATGCGACTAATTTTGTTTTTTTAAGTTATAAAGAAGGTTACAAGGGTTCTTGACCATTAGGGTTCATTACTCAAACATTCCATAAGAAGACAACAAGGATTAATTAACTTGATTAAATGTTTTCATCTCTTCAATTAAGTTTGAACCTAACAAGGTTAACCCTATGCTAAAATTATTAAATTCATTACTTTAATAGCTAAAAGATCATTTATTAAATTTCTACACACACTAAGGGTTTTAAAAGGGACATCACACCCCAAGGAAATTAAATGGCCCCACTCACCCATCTACACATACCCTTGGGATCTTACATTAAACATTTAAGATACATTTCTTCTTAATAAAGGTAGGGTCAATTCTCCACCCTTGGATTGAATCCATCTTAGCCACTAGATCCTAGGGTTCTCAAAAAATCCCTCAAAATCCTTATGAAAGTCTATTAAAACATTTTCTCATTCTAGTATTCTCATTTGGTTCATTTTCTTTAGTTATATTTGCGGGTTGAGGAGGAGGAAGCCATGGGAGAGAAGGGAAGAATCCATGGAGGAATTCTACATGAAGATTTAGTCTAGGTTTAGTTTAGTTTTAGTTTTATTTATGTAATCTATTTCATTTAAAGATTGGGAGGGATTTCCTCCTCCAATCTACGTTTTATTCAAGATGATAGTTTATTAGGTTTTAAATTTGGGGTAAACCCTACCCTATTTATTATAAATGAAAGAATGCTTTTAGATTAACCATTGTGTGTTTTGTTATTCTAATCCATGGTAGTTCTCTTTATTTTACTTGTTGGTATTAATAGGTTAAATTTTACAACTTAGGAATCAGTGAAAAATGGTTAAATTTCATGCATAGGTGCGGGTCAGTAGAATCTTGTCGTCGGTGATAGGACCACCACCCAGCAGCAGATGGCGATTACGAGACCGCC
This sequence comes from Taxus wallichiana var. yunnanensis, assembly GCA_018340775.1. Classification (NCBI taxonomy): domain Eukaryota; kingdom Viridiplantae; phylum Streptophyta; class Pinopsida; order Cupressales; family Taxaceae; genus Taxus; species Taxus wallichiana. The sequence continues at coordinate 456,988,165 of CM031239.1, read as the reverse complement.
GCCCTGCCGGGATGACAAGCAGTGGATCACCACCCTCCAAAGTGGTGGTTGTGAAACCACCGAATTACCTTGGTGAAAAACACATAACCGCCGCCCTACTGAGTGGCAGTTTTGAGACCGCCGCCACTGCCTGAGTAGCGGTTATGGTACCATCGCTCTGCATAGGGCGGTGGTCCTATTTCGAGAAAAATTAAAATTTAATGCCGAGAAATTTACAAAAACTAAAGTTGCTAAAGGGTGAAAAAAATACATTTACGTTGTCCTTGTTCATTTTAAATCTCGAATTGAAGTTTGTTGCTCATATACTCATTTCTTAGTTAAGTCTAGTCATTTTAAAGTGTCTCCATTTCTAATAAAATTCATCTAATTATAGGAATAATTCCTATTTGTTTAACTAAATTTTTCTTCCATTACAAGAGCAAGAAGGGAAAATAAATCTATTTCATTACATTCTCATTTCTTCATATAAACTCAACTTTCAAAATGCAATATAATCTAACTTATTTTCCTCTTGCATTTTACTACAATGTTCATTCATTCAAATAACCATATTAACCTTATTTTCCATACCATGATATTTTGTAAACAAATTCAACTTTTAACAATCTCTACATTTTCATCTTTCTCACATTTGCAATACAATAACTGTAGTGCCCACTTCCCTTCGACCTCATTTTGTTTTGTTGTTTTCGAGACTGATTACTTCACTTATGGATTATTATGACTTCTTGTTTTAGCATGCTAGTAGATATCATAGACATTGGACTGTTATTGTTTTGATCTTTATATGATGCATATGGTTTACTGGTGGACATTTGATGACGGTATTTGTATACTTTTGATAGGGTTATTTATCTTTAATCATGACATGTGATATGTTTAATCATTTTGAGTAGAACTTGATAATTGGACTAATGTGATGATCGTTTTGATATAAATGATATGTGGAATAGAAATGTGCTAGGAAGTGTTAGTGATATCGTACTTGCATAGATGATAGTAAATCAGGTGTTGTTTATTTTAGATTATATTGTATATTTGGCATGAATGTTTTAATACGGCCAACAGGCCGAAGGAGGTATTTTCTATTTTACAGGTATATTATATTCACAACAAAATTGGGGAGTGGAGACCAACCACATCGGAATTCGAGAAGAATCCAGCTAAGGTCACCATGGCAACAAGTAATTGTGTGTGTGTTAGAATTATCTGGTAAAGGGAAAATTGTGACCTAGGGTTCATGTGTTGTTTTGTTTTAATTTTCCCATTTTATTATGTTGGTATGTGTTGCTCTTAGTAAGTTAAATTTTACTTGTGTTATTATTCATATTCCTTGGATTGGAGGTTAACCCTTTGTTAGCCATGGGTTGTAGTGGGTTAATTAGTTAAATTGAAAATTGTCCTAAACTAATTAAAAGATGTGACCTAAGAGAGTTCATTTATTAACCTTGATTTACTTGGGATTTTGTGTGGATTGATGTGTGTTTAAGTTTGAGTGTAGCACACTCTACCCCACATGGGAAACTCGAATTTGGCCTTTGAGGCCAAATTTCAAAGCTTGTGGGACAAGTCAAACTTGTCCCACACCTCTTAAAACCCCATGCCAACCCTACCTATGGGTTGGAAGGCCAAATTTAGGGTCTTTTAGGTGTTTTGGGGAGATAAAAGGGTAAAAATATTAATTGCACTTTCTTTCAAATTTAATTTTGTCCTTTGGGGAGTGGGCTTAGTTGGAGTGTGTAAGGTGCTTGCCTTTCTTTGACCTCTTATTAATGGTGCATTGGAATTTGATGTTGACCTAATGATGTGGAGTGGAGGGAAAAGGAGGTGGCATCCTACTTGGAGCCACACCATCCCTCCCTCCATTTTCTCTATCTATTTGATCCTCTTGTTTGTTTTTGGGGTTGGAAGTTTCATTTTTTTTTGTCTTGTGTATTTTGGAGAGGAGAGGATTAGGAAAGAGTTTGTGGATTTTGGAGCTTATTGATACTTGTGAGAATTTTGTGGAGCTTGTGGATGCTTGCTTGATCCTTGGAGGGATTTGAGACTTCATATTTGGAGCAAGCTCTACCATGGAAAGGTAGGAGCTTCACCTTTGTTTGCATTTTGTTTCCTTTTGTTGAATGAATGTATATTTATGTTGTGTTGAATGTTGTTGTTTGAAATGCTTGTTGGGAATGGGTAGAATGCCTAAGTTGGGAGTGGGAGGAGACTATGGGGAGTTTTATTGAGGGAGGCATAAGAGATCATGTTCTTGAGGAGGGAGTTTGGGTTGGGTGCCCACCTTGTAAGAGAAATGCTTGCATTTTCTTCTTGTTTTACTTTGAGGGAGCCATAAGAGTTGAGGGAGGCATAAGAGTGAATGGAGGGATAAGGGGTACTTGAGGGAGGCATAAGAGTTGTTAGGGGTATTGTGTTTTGCATTGGAGGCTTTTAGGTGGCACCCATTCCCATTGGGACTTATGGCTTTCTTGATAAGCCTTGTGACTTGTTGTTGTGATTGTTTTCCTCTTGTTGTGTTGTTGATTTTCTTGTCTTGAAGGATTATGGAATGCATGTGAAATGTTATGTTTAGTTATGTGGAAGCTTGTAGTTGCCATGAGTTGGATTCTCTCCCATTGTGATGTGGTTGGGGCTCGGGGGCCAATGGAGAGGATGGCTTCTCTTCTCCATTGGGTATTTTGGTTGGGAGGAGAGCATTGCCTCTCCCCTTATTTTGTTGTGAATCAAGCAAACTATGGAGGAGCCACCTTGTTGATATTTGGAGCATTGGAACCTTGTTGTTGACAATGTAAAAACACCATGTATTTACCCACCTTGAGTGGAGGAAAAATGTAATATTGCTTTGTTTTCTTTAGCTTCCATTATTGTAAATTTGTTTCCACATGAAGTAGAAAATGTTGTAACAAAATGTTGAAGGAAAGTTGTTTTTGAACTTCATTTGTAAGCTTGTAATGGGGATGGAATTTAAAGTTGCAAGAAAGACAATCCATTCATTCTCCTTTAACTTGGCTTGGAACCTCTTATAAAGGTGTTGATCTTGTTGAAATTTTTGGTAGATCTTGTTTAAAACTTAATGGAAATATTGTAGGTCTCTTTAGTGGAATGTTAGGAAAAATTACAAGAAAATTTACATACTAGATTTCATTTTGTTGCTTAAAAAAAAGGTATTGAAAAGTGAGAACATTAATGCATATTCTCTTCTTGTATTATGGAGAAAAGACTCAAATTTTAAATGGCTTCCAATATGCAAATGAAGTAAATTGTGTCCTAACTCTATTATGTGTTTCCTCATTTATGAATTTCTTATATATCCATTGCATATTGTAGAAGGGAAATGAAACCGAATCCTTTTGAAAACCCATGCTATGTTGATTAAATTGTGTAGAAGAAATTTTAATGCAAAGACTTTGAGCTCGTTAAGCAATACCCAATACCCCATGATGCCTAATAGAGGCCTTAATAGTTTGAATATTTTTCATATTTAAGAAACATTAAAACTAAGGAATTTATTAATATTGAATTTAATAATATTAATGTACCTTTAATTGCTTTTACATATGTTAACAAAAGTATACGGTTACAAATATATACAAATATAAAAGAAATGATTTTTCTTTGTTTTAGCCTCCTAGAGCTGTCATGCCGCCAAAAGCTTGCGGCGAGCTCTGCGAAGGCTTCGCTGTATGCACAATCATCGTGCTTCACAAATTGTGCTTCACAAAACAAATTGTGCTTCTTGTATATTCTGATATGAAACAGATCCACCTCTAAGAGGCTCCTTCCACGAGCCGCTCTGTATCTGTGACAGGACCCTAGTAGAAGAGCTACGCATTAGTTTCCACCAGGCCTTCTATAAACACTCTCATTGTCCCTTAATCGAATTGATACTTTAATAATCCAAATTAATAAAGTGGGGACTCGTTACTGTCCAATGTAGAGCTGTTCTTGGATCATATGTTGTAAAAGCGCAAAGTCTGTTCTTCCTCTAGCAAATCTGCTAGGCCGAACTCGATTAGCTTTGTCCCTCAAACGATTTTGATCCACTTCTTTGTCCCTCAATCGATTTTGATCTACTTTCACTGTCTCTTGATCGATTTGAATCTAAAAATCTTGTAGGCGAGATCCCGAATTCATAGATGTAATCATTTGGGACAGATAACAAGCATAGATGGACAGCTTGTTGTAAACGCCCTTCTCTGTCCCTTAGGTGATTTTGCTTTGTAGATATTTGATGGAAGAACTCGAATTTGAGGATGCATTTAACCTTTGAGCATGATAACAACATAGTTGTAACTGTTCGTTGAAAACGCCCCAAAGGGCCACCTGTCACTTTCACGCGGCCTGGGTGATTTTACCAACGTTTACGCTTGCTACCCAGCTGTAGCTTCATAACCACCTACCACATTGATTTTACGCGGCTCAGGACAGACCAAAACCACCGGCTGGCTGTATAGAGTGGTAGACTTGCTAACACTAGTGGAATAAATGAAAAAAGAAAGGTAAGCGGCCGGTTTGATGTGTATGGAGAGCGATGAGTAGATATTTTATGGCGGGTGGCTATTAAAGCCACCGACCCCCAACCATGTCTTCCCACCTTCTTCTTTTTGAATGTCCTCCACGTAGTGGCTTGGGCCACGTTTTGGAATTTTGTTGTTGCCCTCCATTTGAACGGCTCGCTATGATCTCTCCACATCCCGTGCATTGTGGAATGTTGTGTGGCGATTGGAGGTTGATGCGGCTTTGTTTGTATGGCTTAATTTGTTGATAGGGTCGAGTTGGCAGCTCGTTGTGCATTGGTTGAATAGGCCATTTAATGTGGTAAGTTGGTTACCTCTCTAACCGCCCCGCATTAGGCTTGATGTGCAATGTTGACCGTGCTAAGTAATGTGGTCTGCCATGTTGATGGTATGTGGACCGAGTTGGTGATATGGTGGGTGGTGGAGTATAACCCAAACCAATAAAAATTTCAGTTCGTTCCCCCATATGTGAACCCGTCAATGCTAATGAGCTCATCGAGGAAGTAATTAGCTCGCCCACATATTGCAGACTCGCCCAATGCAAATAATAACTCGCCGAGTGGTGTGGAGTAGCTTGGTCTCCAATAAAGCTCACCGAGTTTAATGTACAGCTGCCATGGCATTAGGAGTGGATTGACCTTTATATAACTTGTTTTGGGTACACACATAAACTAAACTCCTCGAGTCATGTGAAAGCAACTCAAAGTTTAGTTTCGTTTATTTGCAATGTGGAATATGATTAAGTTAAAATATTGTCTTTTGGTTTTAAACACTTGAATCACGTAAGCGAAATTAAATTAAATAATAAAAAAATTTAACTTCTTTTTCGGTTTTGTTTGTTTTGGCACGTCATCATCGTCATCGTCATCCCGTGTGTGGCGTCGTCTTTTACGGCGTTACATTTTGGTATCGAGCGGTGTTTGAAGCTTGGACCCTTGGGGACACGCAAAAACACAAACAGGAACATTTAACTTAGTATAGAACTGATTTTGTTAAAATATAAAACCATAATGTTGATAATTATAGTAAACAACAAATTTAGAAAACTGACACAAGACCTAGAACAATGAACTAACTCTCGCCTTGATCTATGCAGGAGGCGCGGATTGGGCGAGGGGTCTCTTCATATAGACCTAGACATACCACCGCCAGAGAAGGCCGTAGCAGCCCTTCTACCTCAGATCTTGCAGACACTCCAGGATGTCAATGCCGCTATACGCGGAGAGCCCTTGGGAGGACGACTTGCTAGACATAGTTTGGAGCCATCAGTAGATGCACAGGCATCCCCTCGACACAGCGAGGAGCACAGAGCAGAGAACTTCCGTGCGGAGTCGGCTAGGGCAGAGTCACCACAGAGAGGACATGGGGACAAGATCTCAGGACATAGGGACATGTCTCGAGCCCTAGGCAGAGGAGGAGTATTCGAGATAGGCCTAGGATTCGTCATACGTCACTGTAGATCATATCAGGAGATCCTGAAGCTACGACCATCTCACTATTCGAGTGATATAGGTGGTTTTCAGGCAGAGGCCTGGTTGGTGAGCTTGAGCGGATGCTTCAAGCTCTACCCTTGCACTAGTAACACGAAAGCTCGTGTTGCAATCCATCTTCTGAAGGATGGAGCAGGAGTCTGGTGGAGGACCGAGGAGTAGAAGCTCCATGTTGACTAGGAGACGATTACTTGGGCGCTGTTTGAGGAGCATTTCAGGAGCAAGTATTTACCCAGGAGATTTATACAGCAGCGGATAGATGAGTTTCATGACCTCCGTCAGGCATCGATGACTGTAGTTGAGTATGAGAGTCGATTTCTGGACCTACTCTAGTACGTCGACTATATGCAGGATGAGCAGGTACGGATTCACAGGTTCATCCGGGGCCTGAACTTGGATTTAGGTGGCGCGAGTGCGCATTCACGCCCACGAGACATTAGTAGAGGCCATGGAGAAGGCCTATATTGCGAGAGGAAACACGGGAAAGACGCATGAGGCTAGAGACGAGTTGAGAGCCGTATCCGGTAGATGCGGGATAGTAGGTCAAAAGCGTCGAGTTCCTCCTCCACGAGGTGGACAGAGTTCAAGGCAAGCTTCATTCGAGCCACCACGGCAGAAGCAGGCAGAAACCCACCCACCTTACAGACCTCCTCAGAGATTTGATGCATAGAGAGGATGTAGTATGGGGCCTCCTCCTAGGGGTCCCATCAGGACACAGGTGCACCGAGAGCTCAGTCAGCAGGAGCTCATCAGTAGAGACCTCAGCAGTCCATAGCCGGATCGTCAGGATCTGTATCTCAGTCATCTAGAGTACCAGCTTGAGGTGCTTCCCACTGGAGGGGACCAGGCAGATGTTATGGTTGTGGTGTTGTTGGACATCATTGGAGAGATTGCCCACAGAACCCTAACAAGGGTAAGATGCAGAGCTCGAGATCCTCTTTGTTGGAGATATGGCACGGAGTCATCGGATCTACGCAGTGGTCGAGAACCGCGGAGATGAGCACCGAGTCTCTGTGATTGAGACGAGGTAGTATTAGTGGTATTTCCACCTCTATATTATTTGATTGGTTCTTGATTCTTTTATTGCACCATCCTTAGTAGAGCGTTGCGAGGTTGGTGGCGGTTAAGGCGAGGCCATAGTTGGGACGTTGAGATGGCTTCGGAGCCAATATTTCTATAGACTCCTTAGTTAAGGAGTGTGTAGTGGATTTGGGACCCTTCACCACTACCGATCGATCTTGGATCCTTCCATTAGGATCTTATGGCATCATTTTAGGCATGGATTGGTTGTCCACTCACGAGCTAGAGTGGATTGTTACCATAAGACTATTTCTTGCATAGATGATCTTGGAGTAGAGTCAGTGATATCAGGAGTTAGGAGGGCTGTATCCATTCGCACCATCTCCGCTATGCAGCTTAAGCGGTGTGCGCGGCAGGGTTGTCAGATGTTTGCTATTATGGTCAGTGACAGATCAGAGGATGAGTCAAGAGGACCTTCCCTCGATACTCATCCCATCTTATCAGAGTTTTCTGATGTGTTCCCAGGGGAGCTACCGGGTTTACCTCCCCCACGTGAGATCGACTTCCATATAGATCTAGTTCCAGGCACAGAGCCTATCTCACGAGCACCCTATCGGATGACTACTCCTGAGTTATGTGAGCTCAAGTTATAGCTTGAGGACCTTCTAAAGAAAGGCCTAATCCATCCTAGTGTATCCCCTTGGGGTGCACCAGTCATCTTCGTGAAGAGGAAGGATGGATCTCTTGGTTGTGTATTGACTACCGTCAATTTGAATAAAGTAACGATCAAGAATCGTTATCCCCTTCCATCCATTGATGATTTATTTGATCGGATAAAGGGGGCTGCAGTTTTCTCTAAGATAGATCTTAAGTCAGGGTACCATCAGCTCAGGATTGCGGAGACGGATATTCACAAGACAACATTCCGTACGAGATATGGCCACTACGAGTTCATAGTGGTACCTTTCGGTTTGACGAATGCCCCCGCAGTGTTTATGAGTTTGATGAATGGGGTATTCAGGAACTTCCTTGACCGCTTCATGCTCATCTTTCTTGATGACATTCTGATTTACTCATGCACACGTGAGGAGCACGAGGAGCACCTTTGCCAGGTTCTTCAGTGTCTTCGCGAACAACACCTTTACGGGAACTTGGAGAAGTGTGCGTTCTTTCAGCCTGAGGTGCAGTATTTGGGCCACATCATTTACGGGAAGGTATCGCAGTCGATCCTTCCAAGATTCGAGCCATCATGGATTGGCCAGCACCCACTAGTGTGACCGAGGTGCATAGTTTCATGGGTTTAGCAGGTACTACGGGAGGTTTGTTTTGGGATTTTTCTCGGATTACGCACCCTATCACTTCTCTTCAGTGGAAAGGGAAGAAGTTTTTTATGGTTAGATAGATGTGAGCAGGCTTTCAGTACACTGAAGGAGTGCCTCATGAGAGCACCTATTCTTAAAGTGCCAGATCCTCAGGGTGAGTTCTACGTTTGCACAGATGCTTCCTTGGCAGGACTTGGAGGAGTGTTAATGCAGGAGGGTAGAGTAGTTGCCTTTGAGTCCTTCAAACTCAAATATTATGAGCTCAATTATCCGACCCATGACCTTGAGCTTGCAGCGCAGTGGTACATGCCTTAGTGCGGTGGAGACATTTTCTTCTTGGTGGAGATTTACACTCGGGACTCGATCACTTGAGTCTTCACCACCTCTTCACGCACCCAATCTCAATGCTCGTCAGCGGCGTTGGATGGAGTTACTTTGTGAGTATGACATGGAGATAGAGCATGTGAAGGGAAAGGAGAATGTGGTTGCAGATGCCTTGAGTAGGCGAAGACATGTGGCTATGGCCACCTCAGTGGGCACAGATTTGCAGAGTAGGATCTTACAGCAGCTTCCTCAGGATAGTTTCTACCTTGTAGCCAGAGCAGAGATTGAGTCTCAGAGACCCCTTGAGGGGAGATTTGATGGATTTTCATTAGAGGTAGATGGCCTTCTCAGACACAGAGGTCGGATATATGTTCCTAGAGATGGAGGCTTGAGACATGAAATTTTGACAGAGGCTCATCGTGCACCTTATTCAGCCCATCCCAGGGTGAAGAAGATGCACGCCACCTGAGACAATTGTATTTTTGGAGAGGACTTCGGAGAGATGTAGCTTCATTTGTGTCATGCTTGTTTAGAGTGCAAGAGGGTGAAGGTCGAGCATCAGCATCCAGCTGGCCTTCTCTATCCTCACGCCATATCGGAGTGGAAGTGGGACACCATTTCCATGGATTTCATTGTTGGATTACCTACGTCGAGATACCATCATGATGCCATCATGGTCATGGTGGATAAATTGACGAAGGTAGCTCATTTCTCTCCGGTGAAGACCACCTATACAAAGCGAGTCTTTGGCATGAGTATACCTTGATGAGATTGTCGGATTACATGGGATTCCACGGAAGATCATTTACGATCGCGATCCTTTGTACACTTCCCATTTCTGGACCACCATGCAGTATGCCCTCGGGATGAGGATTAATTTCAGCACAACTTATCACCCTGAGACAGATGGATAGACAGAGAGGGTGAATTAGATTTTGGAGGATATGCTCAAGATGTACGTGATGGATCATCAGTCGAGATGGGAGGAGTATCTATATTTGGTGGAGTTTTCCTACAATAATAGTTTCCAGAGTTCTATAGGCATGGCTCCTTTTCAGGCATTATATGGTAGAGAGTGCAGGACACCTCTTAGTTGGGATAGGATTGAGGACAGGGTTTCCCTTGGGCCAGCTTTATTACAGGATATGGAGTAGCAGGTTGCCTTGATCAGATAGAGATTGCAGGTGGTGCAGGATAGGTAGAAGAAGTATGTAGACCAGCATAGGACAGATCACAGTTTTGAGGTAGTCACGAAGGTGTTTCTTCGTGTCAGACCTCATAAGAGCCCTATCCATTATGGGAAAGGTTGTAAGATTTCTCCTAGGTTTGTGGGTCCCTTTGAGATCTTGGAGTGCCTTGGTCCCTTGGCCTATCGTCTACCATTGCCACCTAGCTTATCTCGCATCCATGATGTGTTTCACATTTCTGTGCTTAGGAGATCTATTTCTGATCCTTCTCATGTGCTAGATTGGATTGCGCATTGCGATCGGGTGAGGTGGTGGAGCCCGTATGCATTTTAGATCATAGGACCACGGGCCTTCGCGGCGAGAGAGATTGATCGGGTTTGGGTCCAATGGGATAGGTATGATGAGGCTGCACTACTTGGGAGGATGCTACTTTGCTACGAGGACGGTTTCCACACCTTTTCCAGTGACTTCCGAGAGGAAGTCGAGTCTAAGGGGAGGGGGATGTAGTGCCCACATCCCTTCGACCTCATTTTGTTTTGTTGTTTTCGAGACTGATTACTTCACTTATGGATTATTATGACTTCTTGTTTTAGCATGCTAGTAGATATCACAGACATTGGACTGTTATTGTTTTGATCTTTATATGATGCATATGGTTTACTGGTGGACATCTGATGATGATATTTGTAAACTTTTGACAGGGTTATTTATCTTTAATCATGACATGTGATATGTTTAATCATATTGAGTAGAACTTGACAATTGGACTAATGTGATGATCATTTTGATATAAATGATATGTGGAATAGAAATGTGCTAGGAAGTGTTAGTGATATCGTACTTGCATAGATGATAGTAAATCAGGTGTTGTTTATTTTAGATTATATTGTGTATTTGGCATGAATGTTTTAATGCGGCCAACAGGCCGAAGGAGGTATTTTCTGCTCTGCAGGTATATTATATTCACAACAATACTGGGGAGTGGAGACCAACCACATCGGAATTCGAGAAGAATCTAGCTAAGGTCACCATGGCAACAAGTAATTGTGTGTGTGTGTTAGAATTATCTGGTAAAGGGAAAATTGTGACCTAGGGATCATGTGTTGTTTTGTTTTAATTTTCCCATTTTATTATGTTGGTATGTGTTGCTCTTAGTAAGTTAAATTTTACTTGTGTTATTATTCATATTCCTTGGATTGGAGGTTACCCCTTTGTTAGCCATGGGTTGTAGTGGGTTAATTAGTTAAATTGAAAATTGTCCTAAACTAATTAAAGATGTGACCTAAGAGAGTTCATTTATTAACCTTGATTTACTTGGGATTTTGTGTGGATTGATGTGTGTTTGAGTTTGAGTGTAGCACACTCTACCCCACATGGGAACTCGAATTTGGCCTTTGAGGCCAAATTTCAAAGCTTGTGGGACAAGTCAAACTTTTCCCACACCTCTTAAAACCCCATGCCAACCCTACCTATGGGTTGGAAGGCCAAATTTAGGGTCTTTTAGGTGTTTTGGGGGGATAAAAGGGTAAAAATATTAATTGCACTTTCTTTCAAATTTAATTTTGTCCTTTGGGGAGTGGACTTAGTTGGAGTGTGTAAGTTTCTTGCCTTTCTTTCAACCTCTTATTAATGGTGCATTGGAATTTGATGTTGACCAAATGATGTGGAGTGGAGGGAAAAGGATGTGGCATCCTACTTGGAGCCACATCATCCCTCCCTCCATTTTCTCTATTTATTTGATCCTCTTGTTTGTTTTGGGGTTGGAAGTTTCATTTTTTTTTTTGTCTTGTGTATTTTGGAGAGGAGAGGATTAGGAAAGAGTTTGTGGATTTTGGAGCTTATTGATACTTGTGGGAATTTTGTGGAGCTTGTGGATGCTTGCTTGATCCTTGGAGGGATTTGAGACTTCATATTTGGAGCAAGCTCTATCATGGAAAGGTAGGAGCTTCACCTTTGTTTGCATTTTGTTTCCGTTTTGTTGAATGAATGTATATTTATGTTGTGTTGAATGTTGTTGTTTGAAATGCTTGTTGGGAATGGGTAGAATGCCTAAGTTGGGAGTGGGAGGAGACTATGGGGAGTTTTATTGAGGGAGGCATAAGAGATCATGTTCTTGAGGAGGGAGTTTGGGTTGGGTGCCCACCTTGTAAGAGAAATGCTTGCATTTTCTTCTTGTTTTACTTTGAGGGAGCCATAAGAGTGAATAAGAGTGAATGGAGGGATAAGGGGTACTTGAGGGAGGCATAAGAGTTGTTAGGGGTATTGTGTTTTGCATTGGAGGCTTTTAGGTGGCACCCATTCCCATTGGGAGGCATAAGTGGCCTCCCCATATGTCTTACTCTTATGGCTTTCTTGATAAGCCTTGTGACTTGTTGTTGTGATTGTTTTCCTCTTGTTGTGTTGTTGATTTTCTTGTCTTGAAGGATTATGGAATGCATGTGAAATGTTATGTTTAGTTATGTGGAAGCTTGTAGTTGCCATGAGTTGGATTCTCTCCCATTGTGATGTGGTTGGGGCTCGGGGGCCAATGGAGAGGATGGCTTCTCTTCTCCATTGGGTATTTTGGTTGGGAGGAGAGCGTTGCCTCTCCCCTTATTTTGTTGTGAATCAAGAAAACTATGGAGGAGCCACCTTGTTGATTTTTGGAGCAATGGAACCTTGTTGATGACAATGTAAAAACACCATGTATTTACCCACCTTGAGTGGAGGAAAAATGTAATATTGCTTTGATTTCTTTAGCCTCCATTATTGTAAATTTGCTTCCACATGAAGTAGAAAATGTTGTAACAAAATGTTGAAGGAAAGTTGTTTTTGAACTTCATTTGTAAGCTTGTAATGGGGATGGAATTTAAAGTTGCAAGAAAGACAATCCATTCATTCTCCTTTAACTTGGCTTGGAACCTCTTATAAAGGTGTTGATCTTGTTGAAATTTTTGGTAGATCTTGTTTAAAAATTAATGGAAATATCGTAGGTCTCTTTAATGGAATGTAAAAAAAAAAATTACAAGAAAATATACATACTAGATTTCATTTTGTTGCTTAAAAAAAAAAGGTATTGAAAAGTGAGAACATTAATGCATATTCTCTTCTTGTATTATGGAGAAAAGACTCAAATTTTAAATGGCTTCCAATATGCAAATGAAGTAAATTGTGTCCTAACTCTATTATGTGTTTCCTCATTTATGAATTTCTTATATATCCATTGCATATTGTAGAGGGGAAATGAAACCGAATCCTTTTGAAAACCCATGCTATGTTGATTAAATTGTGTAGAAGAAATTTTAATGCAAAGACTTTGAGCTCATTAAGTGCAATACCCAATACCCCATGATGCCTAATAGAGGCCTTAATAGTTTGAATATTATTCATATTTAAGTAACATTAAAACTAAGGAATTTATTAATATTGAATTTAATAATATTAATGTACTTTTAATTGCTTTTACATATGTTAACAAAAGTATACGATTACTAATATATACAAATATAAAAGAAATGATTTTTCTTTGTTTTAGCCTCCTAGAGCATCACGCCGAAATAAGGGGGCTCTAACTCGCTGTATGCACTTCAATGTGCTTCACAAATTGTGCTTCTTGTATATTCTGATATGAAATAGACCCACCTCTAAGAGGCTCCTTCCACGAGCCGCTCGGTATCTGTGACAGGACCCAGGTAGAAGAGCTACGCTTTAGTTCCACCAGGCCTTCTTTAAACACTCTCACTGTCCCTTAATCGAATTGATACTTTAATAATCCAAATGAATAAAGTGGGGGACTGCGCTGTCCAATGTAGAGCCTGTTCTGGGTATCGTTGTCAAATGTAAAGTCTGTTCTTCCTCTAGCAAATATGCTAGGCCGAACTCGATTAGCTAGCTTTCTTGTCCCTCAAACGATTTTGATCCACTTCACTGTCCCTCAATCGATTTTGATCTACTTTCACTGTCTCTTGATCGATTTGAATCTAAAAATCTTGTAGACAGATCCCGAATCCGTAGATGTACTCGTTTGCGACTAGATAACAGCATAGATGGACAGGCCACTATTGTAAATGCCCTTCTCTGTCCCTTAGGTGATTTTGCTGCGAATATTTGATGGCAGAACTCGAATTTGAGGATGCATTTAACACTGAACAGATAACAACATAGTTGGTAACCTGTTTGTTGAAAACGCCCAAAGGGCTGTCACTTTCACGCGGCCTGGGTGATTTTACCAATGTTTACGCTTCTTTACCCATAACTCGTAGCTTCATAACCACCTACCACATTGATTTTACGCGGCTGAGCCTTCGGCTTCAAAACCATCATCGCATTTGTATAGAGTGGTAGACTTGCTAACACTAGTGAAATAAATGAAAAAGAAAGGTAAGCGGCCAGTTGTGTGCCTGTACGCAGAACAAAGCGAGTAGATATTTTATGGCGGGTGGCTATTAAAGCCACCCACCCCCAACCATGTCTTCCCACCTTCTTCTTTTTGAATGTCCTCCACGTAGTGGCTTGGGGCCACGTTTTGGCATTTTGTTATTGCCCTCCATTTGAATGGCTCGCTATGATCTCACCACATCCCGTGCATTGTGGAATGTTGTGTGGCAATTGGAGGTTAATGTGGCTTTGTTTGTATGGCCGACTGTTGATAGGGTCGAGTTGGCAGCTCGTTGTGCATTGGTTGAATAGGCCATTCAATGTGGCAAGTTGGTTACCTCTCTAACCGCCCCTCGCATCGGGCTTGATGTGCAATGTTGAACCCGTGCTAAGTAATGTGGTCGTGCCACGTTGATGGTATGTGGACCGAGTTGGTGATATGGTGGGTGGTGGAGTATAACCCAAACCAATAAAAATTTCAGTTCGTTCCCCCATATGTGAACCCGTCAATGCTAATGAGCTCGTCGAGGAAGTAATTAGCTCGCCCACATATTGCAGACTCGCCCAATGCAAATAATAACTCGCCGAGTGGTGTGGAGTAGCTTGGTCTCCAATAAAGCTCACCGAGTTTATTTGAACAGCTCGCTAGGAGTGGATTGACCTTTATATAACTTTGTTTGGCGGTACACACATAAACTAAACTCCTCGAGTCGTGTGAAAGCAACTCGAAGTATAGTTTCATTTATTTGCGAAGTGGAATATGATTAAGTTAAAATATTGTCTTTTGGTTTTAAACACTTGAATCACGTAAGCGAAGTTAAATAATAATAAAAAAAAAAAAATTAACTACTTTTTTGGTTTTGTTTGTTTTGGCGCGTCGTCTTTTTGCGGTGTTACAATAAGTACTCAATGAAAATACACTTTCTTTTCCATTGTAAAATAGGTTAATCTTTCAATATAAGAACTATTTTTTCTCACAATACATTCAATATTTCAACAAGAAGAAAATACTTTCTTTTCTATTTGCAAACTAACTTTACAATAACATTCTTTCTTCCACATGTAATACAATAACAATAACAACAACTGAATTACAAATTTCTTTTACAAATTCATTATAATTTCCTCCACTTGATGTGGGAATCCATACAAAATGTAAATACAAGAATGAATAAATGATTACAATTCCTTCCACTCTAAGTGGGTAAAAATACAAGGATGTTTCACATGGTCACCAACAAGACTCTAATGCTCCAAACACCAACAAGGTAGCTTTTCAAAGAATTTTCTTGATTCGCAACAAAATAGGAGGAGAGACAATGCTCTCCACCCAACCAAGATACCCAATGGAGAGGAGAAGCCGTCCTCCCTATTGGGCCTCGAACCCCAACCACATTACAATGTGAGAAGATCTCAACTCATGGAAACTACTAGCTTCCACAAAAATTAACATATAATTTAACATTCATTCCATTTTCATACAAACACAACAACAACTCAACAAGAAGAAAATAAAAAAGTAACAAGATCACAAGGCTTATCAAGAAAGCCAAAAGAGTAAGACGTATGAGGAGGCCACTTATGCCTCCTAGTGGGGATGAGTGCCCACCCAAAAGCCTCCAATGAAAATCACAATTTCCCCTTACAACTCTTATGCCTCCCTGAATTACCCCTTATACCTCCATAAATCTTATGCCTCCCTACATCTCTTATGTCTCCCTCCTAGCAATAACAAAAAGGAAATGCAAGCATCCCTCAAAACAACTGGGGCATCCAACCAAAACTCCCTCCACAAAAAGGGTAAAATCTTATACCTCCTACATAAAAATCTGCATAGTATCCTCCCACTCCAAAACTTAGGAAATCTACCCATACCCAAGTAACATTCCAAAGGGAAAACAAACATTCAACACAACATATACACACATACA